>CM044442.1:5815156-5846057 GCA_024363595.1 Xenopus borealis
TAGTTTTATGGGATCTCTCTGTACAGACTATGAGCAAACTTAGGTGCTGTTCCTGCTGAAAATCCTTTCTTACCCTTTGTACTAGAGGATACAGGAAAGTTGGGGTTTGACATTCTTTGCAATTCGTACATAGAATGATCTGGCTTTGCTAATCAGCACAGTCTTATTAACATTAATCTTGTTAAATGAATATAAGGTATCCCATGCAGACTGATGTAGCCAAGAAATTATACAAATGAAGTTAATAGCGACCGCACAATGGGCATATATTTTGCCTTTGTTCTCATAAACACATGTTGTTAGTGCATATAAATAGGCTGCCAGGGAGCTGAAAATTACAGTGATTAACCCGTGCAGCAGATGCTTTCAGGCAGTTGATGCTTTCATACAATGTGGCAAATCGTGCCTGAACAGCAAGCTGGCAGGCAGATGATATCGGGCAGTTAAAGTTGGGTGCAGGTTGTAGTTGCAGAGGTTAAAGGTCCAGCTATACATTACTATGTGCCAACCTGTGTATCACTAGTGTGCATGTGCCAGCCATACTCCTCTACCAGCCATGGATTTAAAGGGGTTGTTCACCTTTAAATTAACTTTTAGTATGATGTAGAGAGTGATATGCTGAGACAATCTGCAACTGGATTCCAATTTTTATTATTTTTTGTTTTTGAGTTATTTAGCCTGGTTGCTATGTTATAAATCGCCCTAGCAACCATGCATTGATTTAAATAAGAGACTGGAATATGAATAGGAGAGGCCTGAATAGAAAGATGAGTAATAAAAAGAAGCAATACATTCGTAGCCTAAGGGCAAGGCCAGACGAGATTCGGGGGAGATCTGTAGCCTGGCGACTTCTCGCCGCGACGAATCTCCCCGAATAGCTAGTCAGCGCTGCACACTCGCTAAGCGTAAAGTCGCCTGCGCTTGTTCACACGCAGCGGCGCAATTTTCAAAAGTCGCTCAAAGCCAGGCAGTTTTGAGCGACTTTTAAAATCGCGCCGATGCGTGAGAACAAGCGCAGGCGACTTTACGATTAGCGAGTGCGCAGCGCTGACTAGCTATTCGAGGAGATTCGTCGCAGCGAGAAGTCGCCAGGCGACATCCCCCCCGAATCTCCCTGTCTGGCCTTGCCCTTACAGAGCATTTGTTTTTTGAAAGCTGGAAAATGGCAAATCGAAGAAAAAATTAAGACCATTAGAAAAGTTGCTTAGGTTTGGCCATTCTGTAACATACTAAAAGGTAACTTAAAGGTGAACCACCCCTTTTAAAGAATAGGAGGGCTTCCCTTAAGGCGTGGTATGAGCTGCTGCACCCGATTTAATGACACAGGACATAGATTGCTGAAATCATATTCTGTTGCCTAGTGAGACGGCTTTTTGGCACCATGAATCTGGGTTACTAAAAGACTGGGGGGTTATTTATAAATACTGGGCAAACCAATAAGATTATTGCTTTCAGTGTTCAGCCTGCAGCTGGCTGAAAATATCTAGTTACTGATTGGTTGCTATGGGTTACTGCCCAGGTGCAAATTTGCCCAATGTTTATAAATATCCCCCAGGGTTTGCAGAATGCCCAAAATTTGCCCAAGTGCTATTGCCCTAAACTTCTGCACCATGGTAGGTTACGTAATAGGGATGCACCGAATCCACTGTTTTGCATTCGGCCAAACCACCGAATCCTTCCCTAAAGATTTGGCTGAATCCGAACCCTAATTTGCATATGCAAATTATGGGTGGGAAGGGGAAAACATTTTTTACTTCCTTGTTTTGTGCCAAAAAGTCATGTGATTTCCCTCCCGGTCCCTAATTTGCATATGTAAATTAGGATTCGGTTCGGCCAGGCAGAAGGATTCGACCGATTCTGAATCCTGCTGAAAAAGTCCGAATCCCGAACCGAATCCTGTATTCGGTGCATCCCTATTACATTAGGAACACACGGGGTGCTAGATCTATGGGCACCCTATAAATGGGCCTGCACCTCCCAGACATGCCGTGATATTTCTGCATTCAGACACAGACCTTTGTGGTTCATTCATTAACGAGGCTTGTTTTTGTGTGTTTTTGGCAAGGGCATTTATAAAAGGCAAGTATCCTTCCATGGTCATATGACCGTTGCTTCATGGCTGCTGAGCAACCAGTATGGCAGCCTCTGTCCTTGGGATAAATACACAGAGAACAATACAGCTCCCTGTGTGACTGCAAATCTTACTCATTAGAGACATTACGGATTCCTGGCTCTAGCCATTCTATAGATCTATTGATCTCTGGGCTAGAAAGCTTTACATTAAGTGATCAAGCTAGTCTTCCATCAGCCTTAAGCCATTATATTTATAGTTCCCCCATGTCCCTGGCACAGCAGATCTGGGAGTGTTTTTACTGACTCTGTGTTTTTCTCCCCATTATGTCTATTGATATTTACACCCCCCAGAGATTTTACTACGTTGCATCTTGTGTTTGGCTCTTACAGACACATTCTAGTTCTACCTCTGTATGAAGATAAAGCTGCAATGCTGCCTCTCATAGACCATACAGCATATGGTGTATATAGTGATTGACATACCCCCTTGCGTCCGATCTTGCCGCCGGCGCGTCCAATCTTGCCGACAGCGAGTCATGTGACCTAAAGCAAGAGGCCTGCGGCCTCGTGCTTTTATATGGTCACATAACTCCTCAGTGACTTATAATATCTTTATAAATTACAATAGGGGGGTACATTATCCACTACATAAAATATACAAAAACCAGGAATATCTTGTATATTATTTCCTTATAAAGGTGAGTTCTGATGTAATTTCACATGTCACACGACTCGCTGAAACTTGTGTATTATAATAAATAAAGTACCCCAGTTGCAAAATATGAGGATATTAGAAGCAGTGTGGGACTGGCCCACCAGGATACCAGGAAAAATCCCGGTGGGCCAAGGTGTCAGTGGGCCCTCTTGCTTCTAACCTATTTCATGGTCATTCCCTGTTTGTTTATGGGAAAAAATGCTTAGTAATGGAATAATATAGTAAATAGATATAAAGGACTATGAGAATAAAGAGGCTGAGTGAGTAGAGGAGAAATAAGAATTTTGAAAGTGGGCCCACGGTCTAAGGCAGGGGTCCCCAACTTTTTTTACCCGAGAGCCTTATTCAAAAATAAAGAGACGGGGAGCAACACAGGCATGCAAAAACTTCATGGGCTGCCAAATAAGGGCTGTAATTGGCTATTTGGTGGCCCCTATGTGGACTGGCAGCCTACAGGAGAGAATGTTTGGCAGTGCACCTGGTTTTTATACAACCAAAACTTGCCTCCAAGCCTGGAGTTCAAAAATAAGCACCTGCTTTGAGGCCACTGGGAGCAACATCCAAGGGGTTGGAGAGCAACATGTTACTCATGAGCTACTGGTTGGGGATCACTGGTATAAGGTTCTCTGGTGGGCCCTTGGCATCCCAGTCCGACACTGATTAGAACTCACCTCGGAGTTCCATGACCTGTTTAAAAACACTCAGCCTTTTGGCCTCTGGCTTTTATATGGTCATGAAACTCATTATAATATACTTATAATTTACAAGAAGAGGTACTTTATTCACTATATACACTATTTTTATGGCTGGGTGCTGCCCTGTTTCTATATGGGCAAACAATTCTGCTTATATGGCCTGCTGTTTACTGTAATAATAAGACATAAGTCTTGTACTGATATAATCACTAAACCTGTGCTGCCTATGGCAGAGGGACTTCAGTTCGTGTCTGACGAAGGGGGTTACCCCCGAAACGTTACATTTGACTAATAAAGTTTCAGGGGTCCGCCCCGCTTGAATTGGCCTTCCGAGTCCTGGTGTCGACATTGTTCCTGTATTTTGGAGAATGGTCGATCTCTCTAGCCGGTGACCAGGCCGACCTGTTGGAGATAGTGTGAAAGTGGGTAACTGTGTGTTGCACAGGGACTTCAGTTGTCACAATCCATCACTTCACAGTGGAACAAGTTGAAGCAGTGATTGGAACATTCTGTGAGCCTAAAGTTGCCCATACACTACAAAGTCTGCTTGTTTGGTGAGGCCAACAAATGCACATGTTCCCGCTCCCCTTATTTCCACCTAATCTGGGTGATCTCGGACCCATGGACATTAGAATTGGTTTCCAAAAGTGAGAATGCAAGACGTCAGAGCAGGGGAAGTGGTGGAATTGCAAAAACATTCGAATTTGAATGTTTTTAACGCAATTCGACCAAATCGAACGATCGAATATAAGAAATTCGGTCAATCGATTAAATAATTCCATCGATCTGTTAAATCGAATGAACCCTTAGATCGAATTTTTTTACATTCCATCAAAAAAAAAAAAAACTTTAGAACACCTATGGGAGCTTCCCATAGAGTTTTCAAGCAATTCTGTAGGTCCAAGTTGGCGAACTGGCGGAATTTTTTTTTTAAAAGGGGAAGTACTTCGACCATCGAATATTCGAATACAATTAAATTCGAATTATCCGTTGGCCGGAGTCGCCCCATTTGCATATTCAAAATTCGAATTTGAAATTTTTTTAAATCGAATCCTTCATGTGAGTTTAGTAAATCTGCCCCATAGTGTCATAGAAATATAGTCACAATATAAGGCTGATTAGTCATTAATACACATCATTAGAAACATCACAATTTAATCATCAGCAAACCTGTAGCATCAGCTTATATTACAGCCAGGGAAGCTCATTTTCTGCTGCTGCTGCTGGATAATTAGTGACGACCCCTAAGCTTAGCTTCTCAACAGCTGCTCAGAGCCCACTGAGCATGTGAGTGTCACAGACACTTTCCAAGATGGTGACCCCCTGTGACAAGTTTCAAGTCCTGGATCATTGCTGCTATTGACAAGCTGAGACTTTAGCCTCCTGCAGTAAGTTCACTATATAAAATATGGCATTTTTAGGCATATATTACTGGTTTAGTTCTCCTTTAAATCTACCAGTTTATGGTCGCAGTAAAAGAGGGGGATAATGCACAGACAGATTTTAGCTGCTGATTTGGGCTTGAGGTTTATACATCTTTTCTACATAATCCCAACTGAATAAGCTCATGGGGGCCCTATGTACCATAAGGCAATTTCAATATATTTATAATTAGGGCCCTGGTAAAGGGACTACAGTCTTGTGCTGGGTACTTTCAGGGATATTCATGACTGGGGCTGCAGATAGAAAATGTCATGATAACCTCAACTTAGATTTAGCTGAAGGGTGATATATCCCCATAGAAACAACAGGCTTTGAATGAATATATTTATAGGAAAAGGAAAGCTACTGAAGCAGTTTATTGGCAATAAATTGGCTATGATAGTGCAACTATAACACTATACTTTACCATAAACAGCTCTAGAAACTTTTTGTTTAGGATAGTAGCTGCCATATTAGCATGGTGCAACATCACTTCCTGCCTGAGTCTCTCACTCGTCATTCATAGCTCTGGGCTCAGATTACAGCAGGGAAGGGGAGGTACTGAGCATGCTCAAGCCCGAGCCCTGGAGGTTTAAGCTGAAAACAGGAAGTCTGATACAGAAGCCCATGTGACACAATAGAAGGAAAGAAATGCTGTGTTTCTGCGGACAGAGGACTCAGAGCAGGATTTTAAGGCGTCGCTGATGCAAAACAAGTTATTAAAGGGCAAGGAAAGTGTAAAATAGAATAAGGCTAGAAATGGTGTATTTTGTATACTAAACATAAACATGAACTTACTGCACCACAAGCCTAATCAAACAAATGATTTATGCTTTCAAAGTTGGCCACAGGGGGCTGTCATCTTGTAACTTTGTTAGACATCTTTGCAAGACCAAGACATGCTCAGTGTGATCTGGGCTAAGCTTAGGGATCGTCATAAATGATCAAAAAACAAAGCTGCTGGAGTTCTGTATGGCTGGTAAGTAAGGCAGGGGCTCCCCCTGCTGTTCATAAGTATGATTGTTTCCCTGCCAGAAGTTAGGGACTGTATGACAATTCCTATCCACAGAAGTAAATGAAGGGAGAATTTCACTGCATACAGTCAGGTTTCTTATAAAAACGGTACACATTTTTTAATTACAGTATATTGGAGATAGATTTCTTTTTCATTAAAGAAGGTAAAAATGGGATTTTATTTCTTTGCCTTTCCTTGCCCTTTAAGCAAGGACTAATTGTGAAGTGTAGGGTATAGAGGTGGCATTGGAGTAATTAGACTCTGTGTTTATCCCTTAATGAGCAGCTCTTCTATATAATGATAATTTATGGTTGTGCACAAGAGCCCTTGAACAAGTAGAATATTCGGGAGTTTTCTGCACAATATATGTGTGTGCCGGCACCCACTGCTTTCGCTTTTTCCGGACATCAAAGGTCAAGTTTTCCTCCTAAAATCCTTCTCTTCAGCAGAATTATTTCTGATCCCTCTATATTTATCTCCTTAAGGGCAGCCATGAAGTATGATTCTCCTTAAATCACGTGTAGGTTTGTACTTGTGCCTAATGTCAGAGGGATGAGTTTTCTGCTGTGATTCACCATTGGGCAAAGGTCATATGTGATAAATAGCTGCCTATGGTAATTGTACGTTAGTAAAAATCTGACTACAGGTATGAGATCTGTTATCCAGAAACCCATTATCCAGCAAGCCCAGAGTTTCTGAAAAGCCGTCTCCCTAGAAAAGTTGACAGGGCGCTGATCCATCGTGCGGCGCTCGTTTTCTCCTACTTGCCTTCCTTATAGGTGCGCCACACGATGGATTGTCACCCTATCGCCTTTTCTGAAAAGGAGCGCAAGCGGAGTATCCGTAAGTTATTTCTTAATAAAGAATTAGCAGTTTTAAAGTTAAATATGTCTAGTTGGTTCGTTTTTTTTTTTTTTTGTTATATACAATTTTTTTTTTAAAAAGTCTGTTTGATGTTTGGTCCGAATTACCCTAGCAATATTGATATGAATGAGAGGCCTGAACAGAAAAAGGAGCATTAAAAATTAGTAAAAAAAAATAAAAATAAAAAGTTAATAAAAAAAAATTATGTAGACCAATTAAAAGTTGCTTAGAATTAATCATTGTAGAACATGAAACTAAAATTTAACTTAAAGGAGAATGCAACCTGTAATGAAAAAAACCCTACCCCCCCGGGCAAATGCCCCTAATTATTTACTTACCCCTCCTGCAGATTTGGGCCATGGGAGTTCAAGACAGCCATCTTCTTTTTTCAATACAGGTTGGATTCTCCTTTAAAGTTGAACCTCCCCTTCAGTTACTAATCTGAGAGCTAAACCCCAATGAGGAAAACCACATCCGCTACCCCCCCCAATAGTCCCCCTCCCTGCTTCTTCACCGCATAGTGCATTAGAAAAAAGTGTCCCCAAATGTCAGTTCTCTTCAGATCCTCTTCCTTTTCTTTGGAAATACACGGCTTTCTGGCGCATGAAGATGTCGCCCTGGAGTTCAGTTGCACCACTCTGTATGAAGAAGCGAGATTGACATTTGGGGATACTGTTTGCACTAATGCAGTATGCAGAGAGGAAGTGGAGGAGGGGGACTATGAAGAGGGGGGTAGTTGATATGGATTTTATCATTGGGAGGTTTAGTCACCCTTTAATGGAGACCAGAACATCCGTTGTACAAATTCTAGCCTACTGTGGTAGTAATTAGCAGAGTAGTAATTTAATAGCCGTTGACACGGAGTATTCTGCTTGGGCACAGTTATCCTTATACTTGTAATGTGACCCTGCGGTAGTCAAATGGCTGGGTGCTATTGGGTGGCAATGTATAAACTGTACTGATTTATTCGTTCCCTTTGTAGGAAGCGGCGCGACGGCTGTGGTCCAGGCTGCTTTCTGCGCTCCCAAGAAAGAGAAAGTGGCCATCAAGAGAATAAACCTGGAGAAATGCCAGACCAGTATGGATGAACTTCTGGTAATAGCACTGATCTTAGCCTTTGCCTTATTACTATTGAGAAGTCTAAAGTAAGTGGACTTGCCGAGTAGTCTTGCCTAACACACGTCCAATAGGTTTAAACCACTACTGTATTGTATCACATGACCTGCATGCATTGGAGCCTTCATAGACTTCTGCCCTGTTACATCCACTCCACCCCCTGCCATAGCCACAGACCTAGAGAGGGCATGGCCGGCATCAGAGGAGTAAAGTGGCTAGTGCAGTCATGGCGGAAGGAGTCCCTGGAATGGAGCAGTGCACTCTGTGGATCAAAAAACTGTTGGTGCTTTCCAGGTTTGGGGAGAGTATTGCCAAAGTTTTGACTTAACTGGGTAGGGTCAGGGCAAATCAGGGGGCATTACCATGTGCCAATATTTTTTCTCTTTGGGGCCCCATGTTACCTGTTGGCAGGAGGCCCAAGTGACTAGGGTGCTAATAGTCAGAGATGCTGGGGGCGGGGCCCTGAGATTATTGATGTTAGCCTTGAAGGTGCATCAAGGTATGCCTTAAAGGACAAGGAAAGTGTAAAATAGAATAAGGCAAGAAATGGTGTATTTTGTATACTAAACATAAACATGAACTTACTGCACCACAAGCCTAATCAAACAAATGATTTATGCTTTCAAAGTTGGCCACAGGGGGCTGTCATCTTGTAACTTTGTTATACATCTTTGTCTGGCACTGCACATGCTCAGTATGGTCTGTGCTGCTTAGGGATCGTCATAAATGGTCCAAACACAAAGCTGTTTGAGTACTGCATGGCTGGTAAGTAAGGCAGGGGCTCCCCCTGCTGTTCATAAGTATGATTGTTTCCCTGCCAGAAGTTAGGGACCGTCTGACAATTCCTATCCACAGCACTAAATGAAGGGAGAATGTCACTACATACAATCGGGTTTCTTATAAAAACAGTACACATTTTTAAATCAAAGTATATTGGAGATAGATTTCTTTTTCACTAAAGAAAGTAAAAATGGGATTTTATTTCTTTGCATTTCCTTGCCCTTTAAAGTAGAACTAAAGCCTAACTGAAGAAGTGTGTATAAATGTTGTACATGATGTTTTGTGCTTGTGTACCAGCCCGCAGCAACCACAGCCCTTTAGCAGTAAAGATCTGTGTCTCCCCAGTAGATGCCCCAGTAGCTCCCCATCTTCTTTTCTACTGATTCACTGATTCACATGCTCTGTGCTGCTGTCACTTACTGAGCTTAGGGACCCACTCACAATATACACCTGATAGTGTCATAGAAATATAGTCACAATATAAGGCTGATTAGTCATTTATACACATCATTAGAAACCAGTGCAATTTTCCAAGATGGTGACCCCCTGTGACAAGTTTCAAGTCCTGGATCATTGCTGCTATTGACAAGCTGAAACTTTAGCCTCGTGAAATAAGGCCACTATATAAAATATGGCATTTTTAGCCATATTAATTTTTAGGGTTTAGTTCTCCTTTAATGGCTGTAGCACACAGTAACAAGCAGCATTGCACCGTGTGTCCCTGACTTACTGACTTGGATCACATGTTCATTAATATCCATTTACCCAAAAGCTGCTATTTTGCTGTGTAAGTAAAACATTGAAAATTCTATGGACATCTCTTCTGCCTTTTTCAGCAGGATTCGGATTTGGCCGAATCTTTCTGCTCAGCCGAACTGAAGCATATGCAAATTAGGGGTAGGGATGAAAATTGCCTAACTTTTTGTCACAAAACAAGGAAGTAAATATGTTTTCCCCTTCCCACCCCTAATTTACACATGCAAGTTTGATATAACATTCGGCCGAATCTTTCTCGAAGGATTCCAGGGTTTGGGCAAATCCAAAATAGTGGATTTGGTGCATCCCTGCTCTTTATAGACCCGTTTTGGCCCCTAGAGGTGCACAGAGTAGGTAGAAACCGATGCACATGCAGTCTGTTTTATAGAGCAGGTGGGAGCCCAATACGGACTGGGCTCATATATAGTGTATATATAAACCGGGACTGCATAACATTAGATATTGTAGGACTATAACTCTCAGCAGCCACAAATTCCAGAAGGTCAAACGCAGATTAGATACTGCAGGTCTAAAAATATACAATTTCCCTGTAATATCATTATAACTGTCCTCCTCTCGTTTTACCGTCTCTCTCTGTTTCATTACATCATGCGCGGGAGCCATTAAAATGCAAATCTTCTCTCTATTTGTGGGACAAATTAAGAATGTCATTCCGCCCTTCATTGAAGGCGACTCTGTGGTGATAAAAGGGTCTTTAAATCATTTAATATAATTAGTCATTATGGCTAGCAGATGAACAAATGAACGTGCCTATTTTGTGGCCCCTGTTGTTCATACGGGACCAGTGGTTCCACTCAGACTTGCAGGTCACAGGTTTTCTTACCAACTCTCATAGGCCTTCTGTTGTGTTACAGTACCCGAACAAGGAGGGCACATGGCTAGTTCTCTATTATAGATAGGGATGCACCGAATCCAGGATTCGGTTCGGGATTCGGCCAGGATTCGGCCTTTATCAGCAGGATTCGGATACGGCCGAATCCTTCTGCCTGGCCGAACCGAATCCAAATCCTAATTTGCATATGCAAATTAGGGCCAGGGAGCTAAATCACGTGACTTTTTGGCACAAAACAAGGAAGTAAAAAATGTTTTCCCCTTCCCACCCCTAATTTGCATGTGCAAATTAGGGTTCGGATTCGGTTCGGTATT
This sequence comes from Xenopus borealis, assembly GCA_024363595.1. Classification (NCBI taxonomy): domain Eukaryota; kingdom Metazoa; phylum Chordata; class Amphibia; order Anura; family Pipidae; genus Xenopus; species Xenopus borealis. Next base: position 5,825,760 of record CM044442.1, read on the forward strand.
CGGCCAAATCTTTCGGGAAGGATTCGGGGGTTCGGCCGAATCCAAAATAGTGGATTCGGTGCATCCCTAATTATAGACATACATTAATTAGTTCTTTGTTATAGACATCTCTTCATATCTGGACAGGGGCCATGCTAAGGATGCTGGGAACTGAAAGAACCAAACTTCACTCCCCTTTCTCCTTCTCATTGGCTGATACAGAGAACTTGAGCTCCCCCCGTGCTGCTGCTGCGAGATCAGTCGGCCTATTCGCACCAAAGCTTTTGTGTTCAGACTATTGTTTCACCTCCATGCAGATATTCCAGTCTAACAGGCAGCCAGCATGAAATGGGTTGGAAGAGAATGGAATGCAAGTCTATTTATTATTCATGGGCCTTGTGATTCACGCTGCATGCAACCACACATCAAACAGCTGATTTCTCATTTTCACTGTGTGCATTCTGGGAGTGTGACGTTAACCCATTCCCTGCTGTGGCAATCACAGCCTGCCTCTCTACACTTTGTTCCAAATAATCAGATTTCTTATAGAACATATATTTGTAGAAACAAACAGGGCAAACACATTCCCTTCTGGACTGGGCATGTAGGGAGTTTCCCAGCCGTGACCTGGTATTTAAAGATAAGCAGCATAGACGTGTTTCCTGAATTACGTGGTTTTTCTTCTATTAATTAGGAAATAAACTCTACATTAAAGGACAAGGTAAAAAAATATATCCTATATACTTTATTTAAATGTGTACAGTTTTTGTAAGAATCCTGACTGTATGCAGTGGAATTCTCCCTTCATTTACTGCTGTTTATAGGAATTGTCAGACAGTCCCTAACTGCTGGGCTGGGAACCAGTCATACTTATGAACAGCAGGGGGAGCCCCTGCCTTACTTCCCAGCCATGCAGCTTTGTTTGTTTCCCTGTAGAGCAGTCGGAGACTGTATAGAGATTTGTATTGGATTTTATTTTTGCCTTTACTTCCCCTTTACTGTTTCTAACTCCAGCTGCAGGGACAAAGATCATGGAGTCAGATTTAAACAGATAAACTGGGATTCTATTTGTAGGATTTTTTTTCTGCAGCCACTGGTTCTGCAGAGTTGGAGAAAGTATAAATTAAACAATTATAATATATTATTATAATTATCCCTAAGCTTAGCCCAGATCACACTGAGCATGTGTATGTAGTCTTGGTCTTGCAAAGATGTATAACAAAGTTACAAGATGACAGCCCCCTGTGGCCAACTTTGAAAGCATAAATCATTTGTTTGATTAGGCTTGTGGTGCAGTAAGTTCATGTTTATGTTTAGTATAAAAAATACAGCATTTCTACCCTTATTCTATTTTACACTTTCCTTGTCCTTTAAAGGACCACTTATATAAAAAGTGTTCATTCACAGAATTATACTTGTTTTAAAGACCATACTAATTATTGTTCATTTTGGAAAACTAAACAGCCTTAAAATATGGCCACTCTTTTTCTAAGACAGTTGCAGGCTGGTATAGCCGCTTCTTTGTCTTTAAATGTTTGAGCTGTGACGTTAGAGAGACCCCCGTCCATTCATGAGACGTGAGATTTGTTTCTGAGATTGTCATTTAGTGCAGCGCCCCCCACGGACCAGTGTGTGTGTGTGTGGGGGGGGGGGGGGGGGGGGGGGGGGGGGGTTGGATTTCAGGGTTGCCACAAAAAAATTGTCCAAACAATATTTTGGTCCTTGTTGTGATCAGTAGAAAGCTTCCATCATCATAGCTGTTGTCATAGCGATGGAATGTTAGGGATCTGGGATTGCAGGTAGTTCGGGCCTTTTTAATTATTATTGCAGCTAGGACCTGTCTGACACAGCCCAGGGCTCGCTTAAGATCTGCCACCCGGTGGTTGGGGGCCTCTGATTTAGCAGTAACACCATCACCTGACCAACGTCTGCTTTCTGCTCACTCAGCCCTCTTGCTATTGTGCCAGACCTCTTGAGATCGCTCATGGTTAAGACTCCTCCCCCTCCAGGTTAATGGCGGGAGCTGCCTCGGTGCTGGGCTCTGGCTGCGTTCAGTCTCCCTTTAAGTTAGGGAGAAGAAATAGCGGCTCCCAGGTGTCTACAACTGAGGTCCAGCAGTGGCCAGGAACTGGCCAGACAGTGATTGTGAGAACGGCCCATTCCAAGTCCGGTGACTCAAGGGTTCTAGGGATTCCTGCTCTGAGTCCACAGCTCTGGGAAATTGCATGATGTGCTATTAATATGTCCACCCGCAGCTACATTACACTGGAGGCTTCCAATATCCTCACACTCATAGAACTTTATTGCTCTGCTTAAAGGAACAGTAACGCCGAAAAATTTGTGTTTTAAAGAAATGTAAATATCATGTACTCTTGCCCTGCACTGGTAAAACTGATGTGTTTGCTTCAGAAATACTACTACAGTTCTTATAAACAAGCTGCATTGTAGCATTGAGGGCAGCCATTCAAGCACAGGATGCACAAAAGATAACAGATAAGTACTACTATAGTTTATATAAACAAGCTGCTGTGTAGCCATGGGGGCAGCCATTCAAGCACAGGATACACAGTAGATAACAGATAAGTACTACTATAGTTTATATAAACAAGCTACTGTGTAGCCATGGGGGCAGCCATTCAAGCACAGGATGAACAATAGATAACAGATGAGTACTACTATAGTTTATATAAACAAGCTGTTGTGTAGCCATGGGGGCAGCCATTCAAGCACAGGATACACCGTAGATAACGGATAAGTACTACTATAGTTTATATAAACAAGCTGCTTTGTAGCCATGGGGGCAGCCATTCAAGCACAGGATACACAGTAGATAACAGATAAGTACTACTATAGTTTATATAAACAAGCTGCTGTGTAGCCATGGGGAAAGCCAAGTAGTACTGTGTACAGCTCAGTGCAGTGTTATTGCAGAAATATATGAAGTAGATGCAGTGCTAGAATATCAAGCAGCACTGAAGCAGTTTATTTAATGACTTTATCCTCCTATTTATCTCTCACTTCCCTCCTCAGAAAGAAATCCAGGCAATGAGCCAGTGCCATCATCCCAATATCGTCTCTTACTACACGTCCTTTGTGGCGAAGGATGAGCTGTGGCTGGTAATGAAGTTGATGAGCGGAGGTAACGCATATCATTGTTCTAGGTCATGCCAGTTATCTAGATTAAAGGGGAAGTAAAGTCACCGTTTGTAATATAATTCTCATGGACAGCTGCTCAACATCTCACTATTTTTTTTGCCTGGCCAGGTTCAGTGCTGGATATCATCAAACACATCATTGCCAGAGGAGAGCATAAGAACGGCGTTCTGGATGAAGCGAGCATCGCCACCATGTTAAAGGAGGTCCTCGAGGGACTCGAGTATCTGCATAAAAATGGACAGATCCACAGGTATCACATTGCACTTCACAGATGACGTTTACATTGTTGCACAAGACTCTATTTAGCTGTGAAATTAACCCACAAAATGTTTCCTGTCTATATATACACATATATATATATTCAAGGCTCCTGAGTGATGGCAGCTCAAACAATGGGGCCTATTACTGTAGTTCCTGGCCGCTGCTATTCATCATTGTATCATCTCTTTTATCTATATGGGAAAGGTGGATGGAGCACAGAGGGGAACGGATAATGATCTTTCTGGCCCCTGGCATTCTCCTCACTTGTGCTTGGGTTTCTCTTGTCACACCTGTGCTGTGGGGAAATTCCAAAACTCCGGCTGTGTGACTAGTTTTCTATGTGAACACCGGCTAGTGATTTCCTTATATGTGCTATTATCTAAAGGTGGCCGTACATGGGCCGATAAAAGCTGCCCTTATTGGCCAGTGTATGGGGCCCTCAAACGGGGTTCCCCCATCGATATCTGGGCAAAAGTCGGGCAGATGTCGATTGGATGGGACTAAAAATCCTGTCTGATTTTGCCTGTATCGGTTTATTGGTGCGGTCCCGCGATCTGACCGCCTGTACCCTTTCATTATGATCCGATCAGCCCGATATTTCCCCCACCTCTCTCCATGTATGGCCACCCAAAGGGCGAAGACACACAGAGCTACTAGTAGCAGCTACTTGTCACAGGTACTAAATAGACAATAGTGATAATTGGCTTTACCAAGACACTATTGGGCAGATTAACTAAAGTGCCGATCGCTAGTCAAAATTCGCCACAAAGACAATCCTGCCAAGACAGGCATTTTTGACCCGGGCAACCGTTCAAAAAACGGTCAAAGCCGGACAGGTGACAACCCTACTGTAAGACGTAATAGTAGATGTTCTGGGTACAAAGATTAGCAAGAAAATTGGTGCCAGGCAGTCAATGTGACCTCAACAACCAGTTAGCTTTTGCTGTTGGAGGCAGAATGAGGCACAACAGGAATGTTACTTCCCCTTTAATATCTATATTGTAGCCCTTTAATAGGGGCAGGGGCACAGGGCATGCCGAGAGATTTGATCAGGATATGGCAGCGGCAGGAATGCAGTATAAAAGAACATTTGTTATTCAAAGAGCAACTGGATGTTTTATTACAGGTGGCGGATCAGAGCCAGAAGCTGTTCTCTCTTCATCCCAAGGAGGAGATGGGCCAAGACTGTCACTAGCAGTTTTATTCTGCCAATTATCCTCTTACTGTTTCTAGGGATCCGTGGTTAGCCAGCGGCAGCTCATTAGCCACTTCCCTGAAACAGTTTTTTTTAATTAGATTTTCTGTGTTAGTTGTGACATTAACATGTTATGGATTCAGTCATCTTGATTTTAGGGGGACCCGTCGTGTGTTCAGGCGAATGCATTGGCCTGTGAGCTCCTATTATTTACCTGTTATGCTCTGCATGCAGCCGACTCGTTGATTTGAATAAGAGACTGGAATATGTATAGGAGAGACCTGAATAGAAAGATGAGTAATAAAAAGTAGCGGTAACAATACATTTGTAGCCTTACAGAGCAGTTGTTTTTAAATGGGGTCTGTGACCCCCATTTGAAAGCTAGAAAGAGTCTGAAGAAGAAGGCAAATATTAAAATAAATAAATAATGAAGACCAGTCTAAGGGCAAGGAAAGGCAAAGAAATAAAACCCCATTTTTACTTTCTTTAATGAAAAAGAAATCTATCTCCAATATACTTTAATTAAAAAATGTGTACCGTTTTTATGAGAAACCTGACTGTATGCAGTGAAATCCTCCCTTCATTTAGTGCTGTGGATAGGAATTGTCAGACGGTCCCTAACTTCTGGCAGGGAAACAATCATACTTATGAACAGCAGGGGGAGCCCCTGCCTTACTTACCAGCCATGCAGAACTCAAGCAGCTTAGTTTTTTTATCATTTATGACGATCCCTAAGAAGCCCAGATCACACTGAGCATGTGTATGTAGTCTAGTCTTGCAAAGATGTATAACAAAGTTACAAGATGACAGCCCCCTGTGGCCAACTTTGAAAGCATAAATAATTTGTTTGATTAGGCTTGTGGTGCAGTAAGTTCATGTTTATGTTTAGTATACAAAATACAGCATTCTAGCCCTATTCTATTTTACACTTTCCTTGCCCTTTAAAAGGTTGCTTACAATAGGTTACTTCTTAACATGGTAAAAGTTAAGTTGAAGGTGAATTCTCTCCTTTTAAATTGGCCATACATAGGCTGATTAAAACGGATGCTTGTTATTTGATGTTTGCTTGGGGGTGGGACAAAAATTATTAAAAAGAAAAAAAATATTAAAAGGAAAAGAAAGAACGGCTGTAGCTCATAGGAGCCAAATGATTGGATCAGCCTGATTTACCCCAGTATATCAATGCTCAAAACAAGCGGTTCTTACTGTGTATTCCCAACATTCAGAGAGTTCATCCTCCCCTCGGCAGAAGGTGTAGGGACAGGAGCGTGTGCCCAACATGGCATCATCTACAAATAAAATGCCCCAAGCGCTTTGGGAAAGTAAAATGAAAGCAGCACAAAGTGGGCCTTTGTTCTACCCCGGCTACAAGTTCATCTGGGAACTGGGCTCCATTTATTTGCTACAGGTTGCCAAACAGAAACTTGTAAAGACTGCAGCTGAAAGGCCTAGTTTAGTCAATAAACATCTTGCACAATGTTTGCCCAATCCAAAATAAAGGAGCCTGGGCCTGTGAGGTCATTGACCTGTAAAAAGAAATGTGTCTGAATTCTTGTAATTTCCTTAATCCCTTCATCTTGTTCACTTAAAACATTCCCGTAAGTACAAAGTCCTGTTGTTCTAGTAAGCATTTAGCCCGAGGGGTTCACCAAGTCCGGTTACTTTTCTATGGGAAAGCTGAGTGCGACTAACGGATAAACACCCTCAGTCTCCAATGCTATCACTGCTCAGTGACATACGCTGACATTAAACCAGGAGCTGTGACCTCATCACAGATTTATATAATATATAACACTATATATAGACTATATAATAATCTCTATGGTACATCATTCATCATCCAATAGTAATAAGGGCACCGGATACACTATTTTGGATTCGGCCGAATACCAAAATGAATCTGAATCCTGATTTGAATGTGCAAATTAAGGAAAAGGAAGAAGTGGGAAAAAAACATTTTTACGTCCTTGTTTTGTAATAAATCATGTGACTTCCCTTCCCAAACCCAAATGAGGATTCGGTTTGGCCAGGCAAAAGGATTTGTCCGAAACCTGCGGAAAAAGGCTTTATCCTAGATTGAATCCGAGGGGCATCCCTACTTAAAAGATAAGTAAACCTTTAAAATAAGTGAATATAAAATGGATGAGGGCTCTGTTCTAAGCTAGAGTCCTGCAAGGAACCAGTTTTTAAGACCCAGTTCCGACCCCACAAGTTGAACTGCAACCAGCAGATTTACCCACTTTGATCTGCTACCCAACTGCCTTACCCACAACCTGACCCGCAGCCCACCCTAAAACAGGAAGTAATGTTGCAGCAAACTGGAAATGACATCATCAAAAGTGGGAAACCAGTTTTGTAAAAAAAAAATTAAAAGGCGTCAAATATAGACAATATAAGATAAGAAATTTAGATGAGACCCTCCACCCCCCCAGCCCCACATCTATACCCGCACCAGAAAATCCTACCCTCATTTTGCAGGGTACCCACTTTTTTGTGGGTAACCAGCGGGTACCCGATCCGCGGCAGGAATTTATTCTAAGCACTTTTCCAATGTACATTCTTTATTTATTTTAATTCCAAGATGTTAAAGGCTACATGTGCTGTAAACTTGAATTAATTTTGTTACAACAGCGCCACCTGCTGGTACCCTCTGAGGGTAGGATTTTCTGGTGCGGGTATAAATCTGGGTCTGCAGGTTGGGTTGCGGGTCTCGTCTAAATTTCTCATGTTATGTTATGTTGTCTATATTTAACTCTTTTTAAAATTGACAAGTAGTCAAGGAAGAAGTCGTCAGGAGAAAGAAAGAGGCTGCTCTGATGTTCTTCTGCTTAGGAAAGATTTGAGAAAGGTTTCTGATTTTTGCCTAAGCAGAAGAACATCAGAGCAGCCTCTTCCTTGACTACTTGGTGGTCAGACTGGTGGGAAACTGACCAGCAGGTGTCACTGTTGTAACAAAATTCATTCATATTAACAGTACATGTATCCTTTAATATCTTGGGATTAAAAATATTTACATTGCAATAGAATAGAATAGCCCCCTCATCAATTTTACATTCACTTATTTCAAAGGTTTACTTATCCTTTAAGGTGGATATGTGGTTTATAATAGTGACATCTGTAAAGTTGTGGCTTGTTGTGGATTCCTCACCCGGAAACCGTTGCACTGGCAGATACGTTGGACAGTTTCAAGGAAGGGATGGATGCCCTTTTAGAAGAGACTAGGCTACTAGGGTTTTTTTATTTTTGTTAACCTTCCTTCCTTGTGTAGAGTCTTCCTTTATATGATCATCTTGTCCTATTTTAGAAAGTAAAAAACATGTTTTCCTCCTACGTTGGTCACGGGAATACGAGGAGGATCATCTGATCACACTTGTTGATCTGCCCCATCTGCTGACAATGATTTCTATCCACTTATAGTCAACTATATAAAGGAGTGATGCACACAAATGTTTTCAGTTATTAGTCAATGCTGATGTATGGATGACTCTGCATATGACAGTCAGCTGTGCGGGCGAGTGATGGACCAGAATGTGTTTAGTTGCAATTAAAGGAACAGAAACCATTTCATATATGGTTCACTATGGGGTGGGGGCTCACTGCTCCAGGGGCTTTAGCCTTCAGTTTAACTCTTTATAAAGGAGCTGGTGCAGGATGGGGGTAATAAAAATAATAAAAATCTGCTTTCCCACAGGGATGTGAAAGCTGGAAATATACTTCTAGGAGACGATGGCTCTGTTCAGATAGCAGGTAAGGTTTTTTTTTTAGTTTTTTTTATTACAGTGGGGGGGGGGGGGCTCAGAAACCAAAGTAAAACGGCTATGTGAGCATGTTGGCTGCCTGATGTGGCTGCTCCCATAATGCACCCATTGCCCCAGAGGCTTCAGCAGATGTAACCTTGTCTGTATTTCTACTCTAGACTTTGGCGTCAGCGCATTCCTGGCCACAGGGGGAGACATCACGCGGAATAAAGTGCGGAAAACGTTCGTAGGCACCCCCTGCTGGATGGCGCCAGAAGTCATGGAGCAGGTAATATCACCATGTACACGAAGGGGCTGATCAGTATTCAAATAAGAATTCTTACTGCAATGCAAGGTTTTTTGTGTTTTTTTGTTTTGCACCAAAAGTAGCCTTTTTGCATTAGAGTTTTTTAAAAAAAATTTTTAGAGATTAATGGGCAGAATTATTATATTTATGTGAATTTTTTTTTTTTTTTTACTCTAATAAATTCAAATATACTCAGAACTCGAATAGGAGGTTAAGAAAAGATGTGAACATCTAATATTCGATCGAATATTCCCTACCCGAAAATTCAAATCGGATTTGATTCAAATTTGATTCAAGTTTTCCCTCGATGTCAGGAAGGCAATTAACATATTCCAATAGTTCAATGGACCTCTGCCAATGACTTGTCATTAGGGATGCACCGAATCCAGGATTCAGTTCGGTATTCGGCCTTTTTCAGCAGGATTTGGATTCGGCCGAATCCTTCTTCCCAGCCCTGAACCGAATCTGAACCCTAATTTGCATATGCAAATTTTTTGGCATATGCAAATTAGGGGCAGGGAGGGAAATTGCATGAATTTTGTCTACTAGAAAATCATGTAAACATTAAATAAACCCAATAGGCTGGTTCTGATCCCAATAAGGATTAATTATATCTTAGTTGGGATCAAGTACAAGCTACTGTTTTATTATTATTATTATTATTATTATTATTACAGAGAAAAAGAAAATCATTTAAAAAAATTTGGATTATTTGTATAAAATTGAGTTTATGCGAGATGGCCTTTCCATAATTCAGAGCTTTATGGATAACGGGTTTCTGGATAATGGAACCCATACCTGTACATAAAGTTTTTACAGCTGAAATTTTTTTTTTATTATTAAAGGACCAGTAACATAAAAAAAAAACAACACATATTAAACTTTAAAACCGCAAAGTCTTTATTAAGAAATAACTTAGCGAAACTCCGCTAGCGCTCCTCTTCAGAAAAGGCGACAAAGACAATCCATTGTGCGGCGCTTGATTTCTCCTCCTTGTCTATCTTCTATAAGGAACGTAGGTAGGAGTAATGGAGCGCCGCACAATGGATGGCACGATCGCCTTTTCTGAGGAGCGCAAGCAGAGTTTTGGTAAGTTATCTCTTAATAAAGACTTTGCGGTTTTAAAGTTTAATATGTGTTGGGTTTTTTTTCCGTAGTATACGAACACTGGTTACTGGTCCTTTAATAAAACCTTCAAGTTTGGGAAAGTTTTGAGTTTATTTGAATGTAAACAAAAATTTACAAATTTGAATTTAAAAAAAAAAAAATGTCCTCTAAGTATATATGCAGCATTTTAATCAGGATAAAATTATATATTTATGTATATCATTTTTTTTTTAATGTTCATCCCAGGATACTGCTCTGAGGGCTCAGATTAAAAAGGGATCTCTTTCATTTAAAGAGACAGTGAGTCATGGCATTTCTCCTTGTGATTTTGCTCTGTTGTAGGTGAGAGGGTATGATTTTAAGGCAGATATCTGGAGCTTTGGTATTACTGCGATAGAACTTGCAACTGGAGCAGCCCCCTATCATAAATATCCTCCAATGAAGGTGAGCCTCGCTTTTTTATTCTTATGGTTGTGGGATCTTACAGAAGTAAATGTGCCTACCTGTGTATAGGCAGATGACCGTGTAGAGTATATGGAGTAGAACTTAAGTTGCTCAGAGCTGGTGTATGTAGAGAAAAATACAACAACCCTGCGTTGCATTACAAGAGCCAAGGCAAATCTTAGATCCAAAGTTTACTTCCTCAAACCCTTGGATTTTATTGTCCGTTTTAGGTGAGTTAGCCTTTGCTTTCTTAGGAAAGGCATGTTGAATAGCTGCCCAGTATTAATACTTACTATTCCACAGTTAAAGCAACAGTAACACCAACAAATGAAAGTGGGTTTTAAAGGAATGGCAATATAATGTACTGTTGGCCTGCGCTGGTAAAATTAGTGTATTTGCTTGAGAAACACAACAGTAGTTTATATAAACAAGCTGATGTGTAGCCATGGGGGCAGCCATTCAAGCACAGGATACACAGTAGATAAAAGATAAGTACTACTATAGTTTATATAAACAAGCTGATGTGTAGCCATGGGGGCAGCCATTCAAGCACAGGATACACAGTAGATAACAGATAAGTACTACTATAGTTTATATAAACAAGCTGCTGTGTAGCCATGGGGGCAGCCATTCAAGCACAGGATACACAGTAGATAAGTTTTGAAGAACCCCATTGTATACTATAGAGCGTATCTATAAAGTATAAAATCCTGTGCCTTCTCTTCTTTTTCAGCTTGTAATGGCTGCCCCCATGGCTACACAGCAGCTTGTTTATATAAACTATAGTAGTACTTATCTGTTATCTACTGTGTATCCTGTGCTTGAATGGCTGCCCCCATGGCTACACAGCAGCTTGTTTATATAAACTATCCACAAACACATCCACTCACTCCAGCCTTTATACATTACATTTTTGGCTCACTAACTATATTAGAAACATTTTTTATTTTACACAGTCTATCTATTTACCCAGTTTTATTTTTACTCTGAACTGTTCCTTTAATACCAATCTGCGTCTATACTGTAATATTTATCCTACATATGTGTGTTGAGTGGGTGGCCCATAGATGGGTGCAGGGGGTGCTGCAGAGGAAAGTGCCAGCTAGATACGTTACAATTCATTGCAGCGATAGTTTGTGTTACTTCGTGGAACTTGGGGCAGGAACAAGATGTGTTTCATCCAAATGAGATATTAATAACCACACACATTGCAGTCTTATACGCCCTCAGATGAACTTCTACGTACAGGGGGGAAGGCAACATCATATACATCATAGTCCTAGGAACGGGACAGTATGCTCATTCTGTATTCTTCACATGTTAAAGGGCTACTGTATATTATCATTTTTTATTAACATTAACAGGAAACTCCCCCCCCCAAAAAGGTTTTTTCTTGGTCTAATGAAAGAAAATACATTTGAAAGCAGCTTCCCAGTATCCACGGGAAACATGGCAATGATTTTATAGCCGTTTGTGAATGTATTTGTTGTTAAAAGCAACAAAAAATAGCTTTATATTGTTTTAGGAGTCAGACCCAGATAATATAAAGGGACAGGCAAATGCTGCTTTCAGTTGCAGTTATATTTGCTAAAAAAACAAAACAAAAAAAGTTTTAGGGTGGTTCCCCTTTAAACTAATCATAGACATAAAGGCATGTAGTGTAATTACAAAATATGGACCTAGTCTGCCCCCTATTGGTAATAACCAATTCCTGTGTTACAGATTAAAGGAGAACTAAAGTCTAAGAGTTAGTCCACATGGGAAGATTCAGGGAGATTTGTCGCCTGGTGACTAATCGCCTCTTCTTTGAGGCGACTAATGTCCCCGAACCGCTTCCCCCTGCTTTCCATTTGCTTTAATGAAGAATCATCTGAGCACTGCGTTTTCTAAAGTCGCTCGAAGTTACCTTGTTAGGCAATTTCAAGCGACTTTGGAAAATGCAGCCCTTTAGCAGTAAAGATCTGTGTCTCCCCAGTAGATGCCCCAGTAGCTCCCCATCTTCTTTTCTACTGATTCACTGATTCACATGCTCTGTGCTGCTGTCACTTACTGAGCTTAGGGACCCACTCACAATATACACCTGATAGTGTCATAGAAATATAGTCACAATATAAGGCTGATTAGTCATTAATACACATCATTAGAAACATCACAATTTAATCATCAGCAAACCTGTAGCATCAGCTTATATTACAGCCAGGGAAGCTCATTTTCTGCTGCTGGATAATTAGTGACGACCCCTAAGCTTAGCTTCTCAACAGCTGCTCAGAGCCCACTGAGCATGTGAGTGTCACAGACACTTTCCAAGATGGTGACCCCCTGTGACAAGTTTCAAGTCCTGGATCATTGCTGCTATTGACAAGCTGAAACTTTAGCCTCCTGCAATAAGTTCACTATATAAAATGACGCATTTAGCCGTATTAATTTTTAGGGTTCAGCTCTCCTGTAAAGCTAATTTTCTCTGTTCACAAAGGCCTAGGGCTCGTGGAAGTATTTATCTAGACACTATGCAATACAGACAAGCAGACGCTGGTCTCCAACAAGAATCCATCCTCTTCGGGGAAACTCAACTTAACGGGGTGCTTTCATTTTCAGGTGTTAATGTTGACTCTGCAGAACGACCCCCCGACTCTGGAAACTGGTGTACAGGACAAAGAGATACTGAAGAAGTATGGCAAGTCCTTTAGGAAAATGATTTCTTCGTGCCTTCAGAAAGATCCAGAGAAGAGGTAACGGGACGTGTCTTATATGTATGCCCCTCCGTGTAGGCATGTTCTGGGCTCAGAACCGATCTTATCAGTAGGGTAATTCAACTGTGACTGGTTAATGACTGTATAAAACTGCAAAAATGCCTTTCCTTGGCTTTATGGGAAAATAATTTCCCTTCAATTAAGTGGCGATACATAGTATAGGTATGGGATTGATTATCCAGAAACCTATTAACCAGAAAGTTCCAAATTACGGAAAGACCGTCTCCCATAGACTCCATTATAATCAAATAATCCAGATTTTTTTAAAATGATTTCCTTTTTTTCCTGTAATAATAAAACAGTAGCTTGTACTTGATCCCAACTAAGATATAATTAATCCTTATTGGAAGCAAAACCAGCCTATTGGTGTTATTCAATGTTTAAATGATTTTCTAGTAGTCTTAAGGTATGATGATCCAAACTACGGAAAGATACGTTATCTGGAAAGCTCCAGGTCCCAAGCATTCTGGATAATAGGTCCCATACCTGTACACACTCTCTATACCAGTGCTCTTTAAACTCATTTACTTCAAGACCCTTTTGTAGCCGGGGTCCTCTTTAGAAAATATTGCTGTATCCGTCAGCTGTAAGAATATTTAGGGCATCAAATAAATCCCTAAGAGTGTATCAGTCTTTATTTGCTTTATTCCAATAGGCCCACAGCAGCAGAACTATTGAAGCACAAGTTTTTCCAGAAAGCTAAGGTACGTCTGTGTATAATGATGCGAGTAGGTATCCTTGTACCTTCTCTGTGAATTCATTGTTATGCTCTGCTAATGAGTGACAATTATTCTGCTTTCTTATACTCATCACACCCCCAAAAATGCTTTTACACCTTCACATGTGCAGCGTTTCTCCCAAATTAAAGGCGAAGAGGGAGGTGAGAGATGCCCCATGAGGCTGCCGAGCTGTGAGAATTCTTTCTGTTTAATCTTTATAATGAACTACGGAGTGATTATATTATTCCTTATGTTCCATGAACACATTCACTTTCCATCACAGACATGTCTGCTTGTTGTAAATATTAAAGGGAAACTGTCATGGGAAAACGTTTTTTTTTTTTAAACTCATCAGTTAATAGTGCTGATCCAGTAGACTTCTGCACTGAAATCCATTTCTCAAAAGAGCAAACAGATTTTTTTTTTAATATTCCGTTTTGAAATCTGACATGGTTTTGTCAATTTCCCAGCTGCTTCTGGTCATGTGACTTGTGCCAGCATTTTATGAGAGAACTGCTTTCTGGCAGGCTGTTGTTTTTCCTTCTCAATGTAACTGAATAGTACGCAGTGGGACATGGGTTTTACTATTGAGTGTTGTTCTTAGATCTACCAGGCAGCTGTTATCTTGTGTTAGGGAGCTGTTATCTGGTTACCTTCCCATTGTTCTGTTGTTAGGCTGCTGGGGGGGAAGGGAGGGGGTGATATCACTCCAACTTGCAGTACAGCAGTAAAGAGTGATTGAAGTTTATCAGAGCACACGTCACATGACTTGGGGCAGCTGGGAAATTGACAAAATATCTAGCCCCATGTCAGATTTCAAAATGAAATTTAAATAAATCTGTTCGCTCTTTTGAGAAATGGATTTCAATGCAGAATTCTTCTGGAACAGCACTATTAACTGATGCGTTTTGAAAAAAAAAACAAACATTTTTTCCCATGACAGGATCCCTTTAAAGGTTTGAATCACAAGTCTAAATCACATCCAACCTTTCTTGTGTCTTTGGCTTTCAGAATAAAGAGTTCTTGCAGGAAAGGCTGTTGCAGAGAGGACCCACCATGTCAGAGAGGGGCAAAAAGGTAAGGTTGTATTCTCTGCTTAATCATGTGTCACTTTATAGTTAAAGGATAAGTAAACCTTTAAAGGACAAGGAATGTTAACTAAAGAAGTAGCTGGAAATGTTATACATGATGTTTTGTGCTTCTGTCCAATTTGTGGCACCTGCGTCCATTGCTTTAATATCTTGGTAATAAAAAAAAAAAAAGAAGTATTGCATGTACATTACAAAAGTGCTTAGTATAGTATTCTCATCAATTTTACATTCACTTATTTTTAAGGTTTACTTATCCTTTACCCTTGGTTCCCAAGACATTGCAGCACTACAGCACCCAGAATGCCTTGACCATTGATTCTGTATTTGAGAATGCAATTACTCTCGCATCCAGGTAGCAATTTGGTCTGAAGTCCCAATGGAAGTGCCTGAGCCAGAAAAAGAAAATCTGCAAATTAAAATAGGAATAGCAATAAAATCAAACCCTTACAGTTGATTTGTGTATTAGTTGATGGGTCAGTGACCCTGACGACCCAATAGCAGTTTCAGCGTCAGGCTGGAAATCAGCAGAACAGGAAAATCAATAACGCAAAGACTACATAAAATAAATAATGAATGGAGAATGGCTTAGAATAGGTCTATTAGAGAATAAAAGCAAATACCCACTTTGCCAGGATTTATTGTGATAAGAATCTTAGCAAGGCAAAGGTAATCAATCAGTGGTAGCCTTTTGAAAAATATAACACTAATAAAACTGAATATATTGGCAAAATATTCTGCAGGAATTGGAAATGTATTAAAAATATAACATAAAATAGAAATGTTTTGAAAAATGTAAGTTTTGCAGATGATGGTAATGTTTGCTGATTTATCAAGTAACTGGCACTGAGCTGTATATACCAATATCTTTATTTGTACACACAGGGGGTATATGTGGTCTTTTACCCCCACCCCATTTGCTGTTACTCTAAGCCGGGTAATATTGTGTAATTTATGCCAAAAACATGACTTGGGCAACGCTTAGCATTTAGTAAACACTCCTATGGTACAGAATTTCCTACATTCTTTCCTTAAAGGGCAAGGAAAGGCAAAGAAATAAAATCCCATTTTTACTTTCTTTAATGAAAAAGAAATCTATCTCCAATATACTGTAATTAAAAAATGTGTACTGTTTTTATAAGAAACCTGACTGTATGCAGTGAAATCCTCCCTTCATTTAGTGCTGGGTATAGGAATTGTCAGACGGTCCCTAACTTCTGGCAGGGAAACAATCATACTTATGAACAGCAGGGGGAGCCCCTGCCTTACTTACCAGCCATGCAGAACTCAAGCAGCTTTGTTTTTTGATCATTTATGATGATCCCTAAGAAGCCCAGACCACACTGAGCATGTGTATGTAGTCTTGGTCTTGCAAAGATGTATAACAAAGTTACAAAATGACAGCCCCCTGTGGCCAACTTTGAAAGCATAAATCATTTGTTTGATTAGGCTTGTGGTGCAGTAAGTTCATGTTTATGTTTAGTATACAAAATACACCATTTCTACCCTTATTCTATTTTACACTTTCCTTGCCCTTTAACCAGCTAAACATGCTGCCAACAGAGACTGGTGTTTGTATAGATAAAGCAATAACAATATATTCATTGCTCATTGCACAACCCCAGAGAGTGAGAGATCTGGCAGCAGTTCCATTGGAAGAGTTTGTGATCTCCTACAACATGATTCCCGTGATGTGGTGATGCAGAATGGGTTCTGGAATGTACCTCATTGTTTCTTTTCACCTTTGCAGGTCAGGCGAGTGCCGGGTTCAAGTGGTCGGCTCCATAAAACGGAAGACGGAGGCTGGGAATGGAGTGACGATGAGCTGGATGAAGAGAGTGAAGAGGGCAAAGCAGCCATACTACAGCTTAGGGTGAGGGCAACGCAACTGACGTTACTAACAGATCTGTAAAGAAGTGGATGTTTTTATGGAGCACATAGTGTTGCATTAACATTCACGTAAACAATGTGACCGTCCCCTAGGGATATAACACGGAGATATAAGTATTTGGTTCCGTTTAGGCATCTCTTGACGCATTTCATGTCTCGGCAGATACTTAATCATAGGCTCAATCATAGCAAAAGTATCTGCTAAGATACAAAACGTGTAAGGCCTAAATAACTGAATCTGAACCCCCTCCTATATGCGGCGCATTAGCTCTGTGACCTTATTTCCATTTGATTTAGATATCGCCATCCTGGGTCTGTGTTTAACCCTTGCCTTTCAGAAGTACAAGGTTCTCTTCCTACTCTCTGCCTGCCGTGCAGTATTCTTATTTTTTTGCACCAAGTGGAAGACATGAAGGGGAATGCTGCTTGTAGCTCATGAACTAGATGTAACCTCTATAAGAATTGCAAAGGGGTTAAAAGGAGCAACCTTAATTTAATTACCCTTTGTGTCCAGTGACTGTGGAAAGACATTGGAACCCTAAAAAATGACTGCATGGTGGGCCAAAAAAAACATGGAAGATTGTGCCAAATTATCGTATTTTGTAACTTGCCCTGAGGTGCATTGGCTTTCCCAGAGCTGTCAGAATATTTTCTCAGAACCAACAGGTTATAGATGTCTCACATAATGGGACGGTTTCATGCCCAGAATATGTAGGCACCATGAAGAGAACTAGATAAGTTGTGTTTCCATGGGAGCACTACTACGTTTTCTCTTCAGCTTACTACATCTTTCACCCACAAGCCCTGAGTGATGCCCCCACTGGTACTGGTGAGGGGACTGTCTGTAGTGGGCACTGTGGAGGCTGTTACTGTTGTAAAGGGATACTGTCAAGGGACAAAATTAACCAGTAACATCAAAAAAGTAACAAAAATATAATGCAGTGTTGCCCTGCACTGGTAAAACTGCTGTATTTGCTTCAGAAACTTCTATAAATAAGCTGTTGTGTAGCCATGGGGGCAGCCATTCAAAGGAGAAAAGGCTCAAGTTACACAGCAGATAAGCTCAGTAGAACATAATGTTATCTGTTATCCATTACTTATCCTGTGCCATATAGCTGTTTTTCAATTTCCACCATTGCTACTTGTTTATATGAACTATAGTAGTGTCTCTGAAGCAAACACATCAGTTTTAACCGCGCAGGGCAATTATATTATAAGATATTTTCTTTAATTTAAAACACTTTAATTTTTCGGTATTACTGTTCCTTTAATAGTGCTGCTCCAGCAGAATTCTGCGCTCAAATCCATTCCTCAAATGAGCAAACATATTTTTTTTATATTCAATTGTGAAATCTGACATGGGGCTAGACATTTTGTCAATTTCCCAACTGCCCCTGGTCATGTGGCTTGTGCTATGATAAACTTCAGTCACTCTTTACTGCTGTACTGCAGTCAGATTTCAAAACTGAATATAAGAAAATCTGTTTGCTCTTTTGGATGGTATCCCTTAAGGACTTGTAAGGGTAATAATATAGGGACTAAATAGTTATGGTAAAGGTTGCCTAAAGCAAAGGGAAACTCAGCAGAGAGCTGTGAAGTGTGCGAATAGTGATCATCTCTTAAAGAGAACGTGTAGGAGAAATAAAAATATGGCAGCACTGTATAAATAATTGCAATAATACAATGTCTAATAATCTTGTTTTTTTTCCTTCCCATAGTCTCCACGTGTAAAAGATTCATTACAAAACTCTGAGGTGAGTTCAAAATTCTCTTTCCTTTCTATAAAGATATAATGGTGTGGGGGGGAGGGAGATGTCCCTACATAGAATGCGCTATAGATTATCTTTAGCAATACCAGAGCAACCAGCAGGGGGCACAATGCTACAAGGTCTTGTTATTCTTCTTCGTGAAAAATTCATCTAGTTGTGAGCCTGATGAAATACCTGAGTCCAGGGGTGTCACATGACAGAACTAATGGAGTGGGGGGGGGTGATTACTGCAGTGGTTGCTTTCTCTATGATTGCCGACATTGCCTTCATAGTACATTTATACATTATATTGGTATTCCAGCTTTTTCCTGCAACTGAGCCTTCGCCACCATATCTTCAGACTCCAGCACAGCCCACTGCTCACCTACCTCAGCCAGCTGGACAAGCTCCACCTTCTCAAGTGTCTGTCCCAGTTCCACCTTCTGGGCAGGTATGTCAGGCTTGGTTGGGACATTCTTCTGTACTGCATGCTGGCGATAGAATTCATATAGGAAGCACTGACCTCTTGCAGTATTACCAGCTAGTAATTGGGCATAACCCTAAACACTCGTTCCTATAGATAATTGTTACTATAGATAATTAAAGGGATACTGTCATGGGAAAACCGTTTCAGTTTCCCAGCTGCCCTCAGTCATGTGGCATGTGCCAGCACTTTAGGATGGAACTACTTTCTGGCAGGCTGTTGTTTCTCCTACTTAATGTTACTGGATGTGTCTCAGTGGGACTTGGCATTAACTACTGAGTGCTGTTCTTAGATCTACCAGGCCGCTGTTATCTTGTATTAGGGAGCTGTTATCTGGTTACCTTCCCATTGTTCTGTTGTTAATCTGCTGGGGGGGGGGTGATATGACTCCTACTTGCAGTAAAGAGTGATTGAAGTTTATCAGAGCACAAGTCACATGACCTGGGGCAGCTGGGAAACTGCCACTTTGTCTAGCCCCATGTCTGATTTCAAAACTGAATATAACAAAATCTGTTTGCTCTTTTAAGAAATGGATTTCAGTGCAGAATTCTTCTGGAGCAGCACTATTAACTGATGCCATTGAAAAAAAACGTTTTCCCATGACAGTATCCCTTTAAGGAACAGATGTTTCTTCCTTATATTTTATGAAACCGTCAACACAGTACAATTTCACGTTTGTGCTTCTGTTTGTTCTTTTTAACTTTTACCATTTGCTGAAACAACCACTTGGTATAGAAGGAGAATTCCTATACAGTTGCAAGAATTATAGCAGCTCTCACTAGATGGAATAATTATGGATATGCAGAGAAGAAATGCTTTGTGTATAAATTGAGCTGTACCTTCAAACCGTGCTGCTTCAGAAAGAATGTGAAAAAGTAAACATTAAACTTAAATATTAGAAAAACAGTCACCCATTATTTTGGGCGAACTGTCTGAAAACAACTGAAAAACATGTTTGGAAGGTGAACAGCCCCTTGTTAAAGAGATGTGCCTAATTGTTTTTACTTTCCCTTTAAATTCAACACAATTGCTGCCAGATCAAAAATCCTTTAATTTCTGTTTTTCATATTGATAGAAATACTGTCCCTTTCGTTTAGGCGACTCTTGCAGCTGCTGCACCTCCTGCACAAGAAGAAGCAAAAGCCGCCATCAGCTTAGTATTACGATTAAGGTAACGGCCTCTCTCTGCTTTCATAGAAGTTATAAGGACATGCCTTTCATATATATATATATATATATATAATACCACATTTTTATGGTTACATATATACATATATTAGTTTCGGTTTAGAAAGAGAATCATTAAAGTTTTACAAAAGTCGAGTTAAAGGGCAAGGAAAGGCAAAGAAATAAAATCCCATTTTTACTTTTTGTAATGAAAAAGAAATCTATCTCCAATATACGTTAATTAAAAAATGTGTACCGTTTTTATA
>CM044442.1:5849223-5877762 GCA_024363595.1 Xenopus borealis
GCCTTGGCAGGTGTTTTACCGGCTAGGCCGGTAAAATACCGGCCGGGTGGCAACCCTATTGTGGACCCTTTCTGCAACAATGGTCAAAGTGCCCCTAAATGCTATTTAACAGATCTATTTGAATACCCTGGGGCTTTTTTATCAGCACTAGGCACACTTGCCAGTTAGCAGTAACTCATGTCATCCAATCAGATTGCTGCATTTCTTGTTCCACTTGCAGCTGGCTGAATTTATATGGTCAGACATGATTTACATTTATGGAATTGATTTAAGCCTGACGTGGGAACAGGGATTGCAAAGAGAGCTCTAAAGCCCTCACAAGAGTGCACAAAACATTTAAGAATGTTCAGATATTCAGAGAGTGAATGTGTGCATGGTATCAACTAGTTAACTTGTCTGCATCTGTATTTTATATGTCAAAGGTCAATGTTGGAATTTAATAATTATTCTCATTTACATTCATTAACAGGAATACAAAACGAGAATTGAATGATATTCGATTTGAGTTTACCCCAGGAAGAGGTAAATATAACAGACCCTTATGACTCTTTAAAGGAGAAGTAAAACTTTAAAATAAGCGAATGTAAAATTGATGAGGGTGCTATGTTAATCACTTTTGCCATGTACATTATTTATTTATTTTCATTACAAGATATAGTAAATACAAGATATAGTAATTATAGTGAATGTAAAATTGCTATTCTCAGCTCTTTTGTAATGTACATTCATTGTTTATTTATTAATTTAATTCCAAGATATTAAAGGATACATGTACTGTTAATATGAATGAATTTTGTTACAACTGCACCACCTGCTGGTCAGTTTCTGACCATTTTGACGACCAAGAAGTTGTCAGGAGAAAGAAAGAAGTTGCTCTGATGTTCTTCTGCTTAGGAAAGATTTGAGAAAGGTTTCTAATTTTTTTCCTAAGCAGAAGAACATCAGAGCAGACTCTTTCTTTCTCTTCAAAACTTCTTCCTTGACTACTTGGTGGTCAGAATGGTCGGAAACTGACCAGCAGGTGGTGCTGTTGTTACAAAATTCATTCATATTACCAGTACATGCATCCTCTAATATCTTGGAATTAAATTAATAAATAAACAATGAATGTACATTACAAAAGAGCTGAGAATAGCAATTTTACATTCACTTGTGCTTACAGAAACCCTCCTGTTTGTATCAATACAGTGTTTCTTCCCATTGCAATAGTTAAAGTGGAATTATTGAAATGTTTTTCAGATACAGCAGACGGCGTATCGCAGGAACTTGTCTCGGCTGGCCTTGTAGATGGCAGAGATTTAGTAATAGGTATTTATCCTGTTTTACTCTGTATCCTTTTCCTGGTTAATACTGCTCAGGCTGTGGTGTCCAAATAGTGAGAACAGATAATTGGATGATGGTCAAGTTTAAATGGCTATATGGATCTTTTGTCGTATCGGACCACTTTCTTATCTTGCAGAAATCTGGCTGATTCGAACATTTCCCTTTAGATTCAGGTTGGGCCACACACAGGTTGGGCCTTTTGTGCTCCTAGACCAACCAGATATTTCCTTGACCCAATAAGAATATTATTCGGAATAGAGAACTGGGTTGGTCCAATACACAGCAGCTCTGCTGGCAATTAGTTAATTTATTTAAATCAGCACCCACGATTGACCTACCGAGGCCTGTGAGATTTAAATGTTATGAGAAATAAATGGTTTACAAGCTTTTGATGTTCATACAATGAAACCTCTATCTGGTTCTCAGTTGCAGCCAATTTGCAGAAGATCGTCGACGAACCTCAGACAAATAGATCAGTTACATTCAAATTGGTAAGTGTTTGAGTGTTTTATTCTAATTATTCATTAATCGGAATCACTGTCATGAATGAATCCTATATCGGGGAAGCAAAACTTCCTACATGTGGGTTTTAGGTTTGGCTCACACTAGAGGTGGCCATAGAGTTACCAATTACGGTCTTTCTGGAAAAGATCTTTTCACAAAAGATTGTTCGTTACAATACACTTTTGTAGAGCTGAATTGTCAGATATACATATAGAAACAATAGAATTCTACCTGACAATTCAGCACTAACAATGGCGGATGTTTGGGTGACTTCAAAGGCACCTGATCAAAATTTCCCGTCCAGCCCTATCAACGAGCCAACTGAATCCAAGTCTTCTGCCAATATCGGTTGGCTCATCTCCCACCATACACGAACCGAATATCATATGAAAATTAGTATCGGACAATATTATCTGCATCTATGACCACCTTTAGGGTTCCAGTTAATTGCACAGGGATTCAGTTGGGTTGAAGTGAGGACTTTGCAGGGAAGTCAAGTTCAGCTTCCATTGTACAATTCTGTATGGACCTGGCTTTTTGCATCGGGGCTTTAAGGTGGCCGTAGACCCACAGATATCATATGAAATTCATTTTCGTACGATATTCTGTGCGTGTATAGTGGGAAACAAGCTGACTGATATCAGCAGAAGACTTGGATGTTGGTTGGCTGGTCGATCGGACTGGACAGAAAATTTTGATTGGGCACCTTTGAAGGCATCCGAACATCGGCCATTGGTAGTGGTGAATCATCAGATACAGGTAGAATTCTATTGTTGATACGTCTATGGCCACCTTTATTTTACTGATACAGGAAAGGAAGCCCTCAAACTATTGCCATAAAGGCTAGTATAGTCAGGAATGTAATTTGTACACTGTAGTGCCGGTGTGTAGGTGCATCTCAGGTCATTTTGAGCCAGCACTTTAGGATGGAACTGCTTTCTGGCAGGCTGTTGTTTCTCCTACTCAATGTAACTGAATGTGTCTCACTGGGACCTGGATTTTACTATTGATTGCTGTTCTTAGATCTACCAGACAGCTGTTATCTTGTGTTAGGCTGTTATCTGGTTACCTTCCCATTGTTCTGTTGTTAGGCTGCTGGGGGGGGAGGGGTGATATCACTCCAACTTGCAGTACAGCAGTAAAGAGTGATTGAAGTTTATCAGAGCACAAGTCACATGATCAAAGGTGGCCATAGACGCAGAGATCTGCTCTGAGTGGATCTCTCCCCGATATTCCTACATTGAAGTGGGCAATATCGGGCTGATCCAGTCGTGGGCCCTAGGGTCCAATGATCGGATCATAATGCATCCGAAATGGGTGGTCGGATCGCAGACCCACATACACGCACAGATGCGACTGCGATCCGACGGGATTTTTTAACCTGCTCGATTGACATCCGACCAACTTTCAGCCAGATATCGATCAGGGAATCCCATCGGATGGCCCCACACACGGCCAATAAGCTGCCGACTCGGTCTGTCGGCAGCTTTCATTGGCCCATGTATGTAGGCTTTTAGGGCAGCTGGGAAACTGACAATATGTCTAGCCCCATGTCAGATATGAAAATGAAATATAATCTAATCTGTTTGCTCTCTTGAGATACAGATTTCAGTGCAGAATTCTGCTGGAGCAGCACTAAAAATCCTTTCCCATGACAGTATCCATTTAAACTGCTTGATACTGCTTAGTTTACACATAATTCTGTGCAAGCGCATCACATATACACACATACATGTAAACTGCATGTGACAGGTCCAGCTGTCCTTTAAAGGGGTTGTTCACCTTTGAGTTGACTTTTAGTATCATGTAGGGAGTGACATTCTGAGACAATTTGCAATTGGTTTTCATTTTTTATTATTTGTGGTTTTATAGTTATTTAGCTTTTTATTCAGCAGCTTTCCAGTTTGCATTGTGGGCAATCTGGTTGTTAGGGTCCATTTTACCCTAGCAACCATGCATTGATTTGAATGAGAATATGGAATAATAATAGGAGAGGGTCAGGAAATAAAGATGAATAATAAAAATCAGCAATAACAATAAATGTGCAGCTTTAGAGAGGATTTGTTTTTTGAAGGTGTCGGTGACCCCCTTTTGAAAGCTAGAAAGAGTCAGGAGAAGAAGACAAATAATTCATAAACTATAACAAATAAATAATGAAAACCAATTGAAAAGTTGCTTAGAATTGGTCATTCTATAACATACTAAAAGTTAACCTGAAGGTGAACCACCCCTTTAATAATTGCAAGGGATGTTATATGTAGGGGTGTATTGCCTTCACTGATTCACTTATAAGCCCCCCACATATAAATAACTTGCATTAAGGTGTGTTTCTCTCCCCAGGCCTCTGGATTGGATCCTTCTGACATTCCGGATGACGGGAAGCTTGTAGGTTTTGCGCAGCTCAGTATCAGCTAAGCCGCCATCTTGGAGCCGTTCCGTAACCAACCCCTCTGTGAGCATCTGCCCCGCCTTTCTCTTGGCCTAAAAGAACCACTACTGCCCAAGATTGAATTCTGGCTTTTTTTGGAGCTGTAACAACAAATATTCTTTTTAATTTTTCTCTAACCAAGATCTGTAACGTAGTGTAAGGGAGTCACTGGGAGGCCCGAGCTTTGTACCCAGCAACACGCCACCATATTTCATTTGTTTTTTTATTCTTCATTTGTAACGTGCTTATTAACCTCTTCAGTGCCCGCGGCTTCAGCACGGCAGCGTGTTGGTGTCACCACTGAATGGGCTGAAGTTCAGTTACGTTTGCCTTATCAGAGTATATACTACTGAGTAGCAAACACCGCCTTTTCTACCACTCTGAGATAAACAAGGCAAAACAGTAGCACATTTTTTTTTTTTTTTTTGGGATCTGATTTTTATCGGCTTTAATTTAAAAAGAGGAGAGTCTAAATAATAAAAAAAAAAAAAATATTTCATTTGGTCATCGTGCCTGATTTGTCTATGGGTCTCTCATGTAAATAAAACAATTGGTGCACTGGTGTAACTATATAGCAGTGGTTCTCAACCTTCCTAATACTGCGACCCTTTAATACAGTTCCTCATGTTGTGGTGACCCCCAACCATAAAATATTAAAATATTTTCGTTGCCAGCCCAGAGCGGATTGTTAGGAAAGTACAGGAGACAGCGTGGCTGCATTATGGTTTGTTTTCCGTGCCTAGTGCGGAAATTTTTTTTTTTGGCCACCCCCCAATTACCATGTTAATTTTACAAATTTTAAATGGGCTGGGAGAGCTGTATGGCAGTCCCTACTAAGGGGATATAGAAAGTTGTAGTGCAACTGGCTTCCCTGCACAGGTTACTGAACTACAACTCCCAGCACCAACACCCGGAGAGCTACAACCTTGCCCCAGGGCTAGTGGGGAGAGAGATGAACCTGCTCCTGGAACCCCTTAAAGGAAAAGGAAATGTTTTTCTTTCTGTAAATTTGCTCTAAACAGCCCCCCAGATTAATGTACATTAGTCCCTGCTGCAAGTCTGCTCTGGTTTCTGTGTTATCAGCAGCTTGTTTCCCCTTCTTCCTGGTGCAGAGTGAAGCCCCGCCCCTTAGTTTACTGAGCAGTCCATTTGCTGCTGTTCCACAATAGAGAGGAAGAGGGAGCCAGTGTTTCATTAGTAAGCTAGTTTCCCCAAGCAAAAGCTGCTACACACACTGCTCTCTGCTATGTCATAGTATGCAAATGATCTCCTGGACTAGTCCAAAAGATAAGGTCAGCTCAGAAAGCTAAGGGGCTGGGCTTCACTCTGCACCAGGAAGAAGGGGAAACAAGCTGCTGATAACACAGAAACCAGAGCAGACTTGCAGAAGGGACTAAGGTACATTAATCTGGGGGGCTGTTTAGAGCAAATTTACAGATAGAAAAAAAAAGGTTTACTTGTTCTTTAAGTGACTCCTGTGAAAGGGTCGTTCGACCCCCAAAGGGGTCCCAACCCCCAGTTTGAGAACCGCTGCTATAGAGGCAGCTGACCAGAGGGTCATGGGGGGCAGCCAGGACCACAGGGTCTGTTTCCTCTATAGTGTTGAAATCCCCTCCCGTCACTTAGTTTTTCTTAAAATAAAAAAAAAGGGGGTAGTGTTTTACTTGCAGAAGTCGCTAAATGCGTTGGGTCCTCCGATTATTTCTGTTTGGGGGGGGGGGGGGGGGGGGGGGGCAGCTCGCTGTTGTTAAGCCACTGAATTGATGTTATGGTTGGGGCAGATTCGGGGAGATTTAGTCACCTGGCGACTAATTGTTTCTTCTTCGGGGCGACAGTCTCCACAAACTGCCTTTGTTCTAATTGAATGAACAATCGCCTGCACTAATGCACTTGCAGCACTTCGATTTCCGAAGTCGCCCATATTTGCCTCACAAGGAATCTTCGGGTGAGTTTGGAAATCGAAGCGCTGCAAGTGCATTGGCGCAGGTGATTCTTTATTCAAGCAGACGGAAAGCAGGAAGAAGACCATTCAGGGAGATTTTCACCCTGCAGAAGAGGCAATTAGTCGCCAGGCGACAAATCTACCCGAATCTGCACGTCTATCTCAACCCTCAAGGGGTTATAAAAAAACAAAACTTCCCTTGTTTCCTTTACACTGGGGTTTACATTACTTTCACATATCTTTAAGGTTTACTTATCCTTTAACATGGCCCAGGTCTTCTCCCCCTGTTTGGACATGAAGTCTTTATAATCATATTTTATCCTCCATTCAGTGTTTCTCATTGAATACAGTAAAGTATGAAATTACAAACTCATTCCTATTTATGCAGGGACTGGAGCTGCCATGTTGCCTCAGCTGAGCTATTCTTTCTTGTTTGCAGTAGAGCAGCTCCCGTGGAAAAATATAGTGGCCGCCATTCATGCTTCTCCCTAAATAAACTTCACATTACAAACTAAATGATTGATGATCAGCTCTAGTGATATTGACTCCCTGGAGCAATGAGATATAACCGCAACCCAAGCTCCCACTTTATAGGAATGATTTCAATCTTCCTCTGGATAAATGGTTAAATAAAGGCACAGTGAGAACTTCCTTAGAATGTTTCAAGGAAACACTGTCATTATTGCCAAATACAACTATGTTGTAATGATTCAGAACCCACTGTCTTTTGGTTGAATGCAAAAAAGAATATATACAATATTTCCTGGTAATGAAGTTCAGGCTTTTCTAATAGTAGTGTTTATATTTACTAATCCACCCCAATTGTTCCTCTTCTGTGGGGAGTAGGCAATACACATGAAGGACTTGCAACCCAGAGTCCAGACACCCACCGTCTCTCACTACTATACCTGCTATCCCACAGCCACACTCCCTTCCCAGAGACTATTATCCACTGTTACTATAGGCACCATCTCTCCCTACTATACCTGCTATCCCACAGTCACACTCCCTTCCCAGAGACTATTATCCACTGTTACTATAGGCACCATCTCTCCCTACTATACCTGCTATCCCACAGTCACACTCCCTTCACAGAGACTGTTATCCCACTGTTACTATAGGCACCATCTCTCCCTACTATACCTGCTATCCCACAGTCACTCTCCCTTCCCAGAGACTATTATCCCACTGTTACTATAGACATCATCTCTCCCTACTATACCTGCTATCCCACAGTCACACTCCCTTCCCAGAGACTATTATCCCACTGTTACTATAGACATCATCTCTCCCTACTATACCTGCTATCCCACAGTCACACTCCCTTCACAGAGATTGAGACTGGGTTAGGGCAATCAGTGAATGAGGCCTAGCGAGTAAATGGCTGGTTGTCCTGTGTGAGCTTCTGTAGAGCACAAGTAGGCACAAGTAAGAGAGAGCTCTATGAGCAACCGAGTCCTCAACCAAAGGTGACAATGGGGTGTTTTTTTCTGTACAAGGACCCTGGAAGGAAATAGAGGCTGTCCTCCTGGGAAAATAAAAAGTAAAGATGAAAAAGAGAGAGAATGAGAAGTGCCACTGGTTATAGAGACATAGTGGATATAATGTATTTATATAATACACAAGAACTCCTTTAACCCAGTGATCCCCAACCAGTGGCTCATGAAGATGTTGCTCACCAACCCATGGATGTTGCTCTCAGTGGCCTCAAAGCAGGTGCTTAATTTTGAATTCCAGGCTTGGAGGCAAGTTTTTCTTGAGTAACAACCAGATGTACTACCAGACAGAACCTCCTGTAGACTGGCAGTCCACATAGGGGCTACCAAATAGCCAACCACTGCCCATAATTGGCATCTCAGGGACCTTTTTCATGCTTGTGTAGCTCCCCAATTCTTTTTACATTTGAATGTGGCTCATGGGTAAAACATGTTGAGTAACCCTGCAGTAAATGATGTCCAGTACTGTTTCTATACCATGGGCTGCCTGAGGGCACCTGCAATGCCAACCTTACCTTTCATGGACCAAAGACGGTCTGTGGGGGCCACAGTGCTAGTGCAGAGAGCACAATTGTTCTATTACATTAGAAGAGAAGAATTTCTAGCTTTTATGCCACCCCTGCTCACTTGCATGGCACTACCTCATTGGTGCAGCACCCGTGATTATATCCCAGTGCTTGGTGATGTCATCAGTTATAATCAGTGCTCAGTGATGTCATTTCTGTCACATAACTCAATGAAACTCACGTATTACATTAAATATAATAATCACCTTGGAGTTTCAAGACCAGTATTACAGGATTAAAAATCTATTATTGCTTATGGCCTCATTTTGGTATACCAGGATTTTGATCATTAGAACAAAGAGTGAGACCAATTTTTCATGGAAATTGATATGTTTATTACACTACAGTAAAAAGTAAGAGATGACTAAAGACATTTGTGTACGGTAGATAAAAAAAAACAGTATTCTTTTCAAAAAAACATATTTCTATACAAAGATAAGAAAACAACGACCTATAAATGTATCAAATGCAGAAATCTCTACAAGGCTCATAAATAAAATCTGATTTGGAATATTAGCACTTTCCTAACGTCTAAGAATGAGATAGAAATGATAGCTATGTTTGTCATAATGCACGAGAGTGACAAAACATCTAAGAAGAAGCCATTTGCTTCCTCTGTTTAGCAATGTGGAAAGACTATGAAGGTCCAAGTACTCTATAATCTCTACAATAAGAAAAAAGATCATATTTTGCTTGGGTTTAAATTAACAGGTTTGGTGCTGATAGCACTGACCCTTCTCAGAGGGGAACCATCACTCTTATAAAATAGACAATAAACTGTTGAATTGAAGTCCATTCTTGACATGTGAGTTCTCAGCCTAACTTGTTTTTTTCTAACTGTAAGCCACACTCACATGCTGGGAGTCACTGACATTTTACCCTTTTTAATAGGCTGATTCCAGCATGAGTCATCGGTTTGCTAAGCCCTGGTGACTACTAGAAAGGGTAAACTGTTTGAAGTAGGAACAAAATGTCAAGTTAATGAACCACAAGATTAGACTATTTGTATAGACTATATCTTAAGAACAAACCTATAAGAAATAGAAAACTGTGTCCACTATAGTTTGGGTGCTTGTTTATATCAGTAGCAACAAATGGTGGCCAAATGTCTAGCATGTGAATACAGCCTGCCATTTATGAACAGCTGAAACAAGTGATACAAAAATAAGAAACCTACAACTGGTTTATTACATCTTCATGGGTTGGTTTGAAAATCATTGCATTTGCCCTTTTAAAAAAAAAAAGACATCTGAGATCTATAAATAGGAGATTGTGGTTTTAAAGTGTCATGAATTCTTTATACCAGTCAAAAAAGCCCTTGGCACAAGCACATGAGCAGAGTGATAGAGTATAAATGAGCTTGGCTGGGTTAACCTCAAATGATATATGGCCTTTGTACAAAGGCATGCCTTTAATAGAAATTATTTCAGGGTATTCTGGGATTTATATTTCAGTAACAGCTGTGAAGTCCAGGATTTGCTATCTATGTTTAAGATCAAGGTCAAGTATAGTACAAATGGAATTACACAGCCTGATCATTTTATCAGTTGATTATGATTTCACAGTTGTTAATGGCAGATCTTTCCAAAGGGAATCGTTCTTTAGATACAGGGGCACGTTGAAGGTAGACACTTCTGATATAACATATTGGCTTACAACTAAATTATTTGTTTGTGGGTTTTGAATTGCCGAATGTAACAAATACGACCCCTGTTTCATTGCCTCTGATGTGGGAGTTTTCCACGTGTCTTTTGAGGCGGGGAGAAGCAGTGACTTCATAGCGAGGTGGAGCAGACACAAATTCGTACGTTGATGAACTCTGAGTGTCCGATTGCTTTGTGACGGTTGTTGATGTTTTTGATCGTATTAACTTGTTGCCAAACTGATCGCATTCTTCATACTTTTCTGTCACTGTGGTGGTTCCAATGAGTTTGGGGCCTTCTGGTCCTGTTTTTAACTCTAGGATACTCTTTTGTCGCTGGGGGTTGAGCGGACTAATCTGGTTGGTAGGCTCTTGAAGACCATAAGACTTTTTGCTAAGCAGATCTTCAGGCGTTTGTCCATTGGTTAAAGCCTTTGAGTTCTGAGTCGAAGAGGCACAGCCTGTATTTTGTGGTGGCTTCCTGGCAGCAGACTCAATTGTGATAAATGAAGGGGAAGCGGGAGAGATGGCACGAATGGGAAAATTTCTTGTATCAAGTTCAGTCTTTTTTGTTTCAGGAGCTTCTTGACTAATGACAGGCACTGTGGGTTTCTGTACTGCAAGATGAACTGGCTTCTCTGGCTTTGCTTTACTTGAAACAATGCTGATTTTCCGGATATTATTACTAGGGGCCGGGCTTGGAGAACTTCCCAATGATTCACGGAACAGTCCAGAGAGACCAGCTATATCAGATTCAGACTTTAAATTAGAAACAGAGTAAAGTGCCTTCTTGATTGTTTCTTCGATGTCTAAAAGCCTTGCCAAGGTTTGCTCTTTCAGATATTTTATTTCGGTACTTGCCTTTTCCAGATCCTCAAATGCAAGCCCCACAGAGGAAACACTTTCAGTATCATCCCTCAACAATTCTGAAATTTCATCTTTCTCATCTTCTTTTCCCTTCAGTGTATAATTGGGGTCATCTTCACTGTCGACTACCCAGTCTGGGACACTTTCAAACAAGCCTTTTACAGACTTTGCACCAACTGTGCTGGTTTCCTCTTCCAGCTCCTTGACTTTGTTCAATATATTCTGTAGTTCATCCTGTTTCCTCATGTTTTCCAAAATGTCCATTGATGCCCTAACATTGCCCCGAAGTATCTCATCCAGGTGGATGGATAACCTTTTGCGTTTTTCATCATCTGTTTCCTTTTTGCGTTTTACTCTCATGACAACTTCTTGGTTTTCACTTTGATGTAAACTTGGAGTAGGTTCTATAAGAGTAACTCCTTTTTTACTCCGGGCAACATCTTTTGCCTCACTGTTTTGGGAGTTCTCAGTTTTGACCGACTGACACACTGAATCAGTCATTGAATTCTCTAATGGATGTATTTCAGTATGGAAGTCATTGGGTTGAGCCTCTGATCCTTCACAGTTGTTCAAACACATTTCTCGTTTGCATTGCTCATTAACTTTATAAGCAAATATTTCACTCTCTTGTTCTTTCCTGTTTTCAGAAGTATAGTTGCTCTCACTTGCACATTGTTGTTGCCACTGTTGATCAGCCATTTTCCTTACTGTGATTTTAGAGGAACAGTCATTTGCATTTATAGTATTTTGGGATGAAGTTGGCTTCATCTTGGACTTAGCCCTAAGATGTGGAGGAGGGCAGGCACCTGGGAGTAGATGCTTTGGTTTTGGTGGTGGGACTGGCTTTTTCCTCTGGGTCATTGATGGTTGAGATGTTGTTACAGTGTTTGCATTCTCATCCAGAATTGAATCACTTGCCTTGTTAGCAGCAGAATCCATGAATATAGGAGCAGGCTCTCTCACCTCCATAGTATCATGTCTTTTGGCTTCTGATGTGCTCAGCAGACAATTTTCATGTTCAATTACAGCAGCTGGAGGAGGAGGAAAGTCATTATCAGATGGTGACACTGGTTCCACAGTAGCCTGAAACCTAATCTGTTGATCCTCTGTGTTGACTTTAGACACTGTATGGGATAACCCTGCGTTTCTGTATATCATAGCTGTTTTAAAGTCACCTTTTGAAACATTAACATTAGACCTTTCCAAAGACTGTAGGGCAGTTGTTAGATTACCTTTCACAACCTCCTCCTTTTCTATGTCTCTTTGTTCTAATGATGCACTCTGCAATGCTTTGATAGCTGCCTTTACATCTCCCCTGACAATATCCTGCTCTCGGTCTTCTTGGGCTGGTTCCATCATATAATCAGAATTTAGAAAAGAGTTTAAATAGTTTTTCACTTTCTTGGGAGAGTCAACACCATCCTTAATCCTACTTTCTGTACTAGGGATCACATTATTTTCCTGTTCAGTTTCCAATAATGGTAGAACCTGCTCTTCCTTCTCCTGAACACTGACCTTTTTGCTTGATGCTGTTGTTGCTTGAAAGCTTGTTTCTGATTTCCGTGCTTCATGAACCGAAGTGCTGGATGAGTCCATTGTAGTTGCACCCTTCTGACATCTCAGCATGGATTGAACAGGTTGCACCACTTTCCCTTTGATTTGTTCACTGCAAGACTGAAATTCATTGGTGCTTTTCTGAAACTTGCATTCTACTTGTTTTTGGATAGTTTTCGCTTCAGCTGTAGCTTGTCTAAGGTCCAAGAGAGCAGCCTGAAAATCAATGTTTTTTGCACACTCAGTTGGAAGTATGTTAGGTGTTGTCTTCATGGCAAATTTGTCTTCTTCATAAGAAGTTAAAATAGGTTCTACTGCCTTTTGCTCCTTCATCACAGCATTTGTTTTAAGGCTGCATTCATTTCTAGCCATTTCAGTAGACTTCAATGGCTTACTATCAGCAGCCACACAACATTTCACTTCTTTAGCTCCAGGATCCATACAGTGAATGGCAGGATTAGATGCTGTGAACATACTTTCTTTCCCTTTAATAGTTGGTTGTGGACCTTCTGCTAACTGTATAGTCTCATGT
Source organism: Xenopus borealis (assembly GCA_024363595.1). NCBI lineage: Eukaryota > Metazoa > Chordata > Amphibia > Anura > Pipidae > Xenopus > Xenopus borealis. The sequence goes on from CM044442.1 coordinate 5,862,078, forward strand.
TGTTCACCAAACGTGTTTGCATGTTGAAATGAAGATTTGACATTCTCACTTTGAGAAAGCATACGATCTTCCATTTCTGTTTCATCCTGAAGGCTTCTTAAGTAACCAAGATCTCCCTTCTCAATACAGTTAGTGTAGAGTTGGACATTACCCCTTTCATGTTGCTCATGTGTCACTGAGACTTTGCGCGTCATTTCTTGACTATGAAGTAGATTTCCAATAGTTGATTTTACATCCCCTTTTACAATACTTTCGGCACTTGTATTACACTGACTATATTTTGAAACAGAGTAGATAATTATTCTGACATAGCCCATTTCAGTTTCTTCCATTATGATACCAGTCTTAACAAGAACATCTTCATTCAACAAGATCTGAAGGGTCTTAGCTACATTGTCTTGCACATGTCTTTCTTCATCTCCTCCTGGTTCTCCTGGATGTTTTAATTGCAAATTTGTTTTATAAAGTTCTCCTATATTATTCTCTTCAACAAGCATGCCATATGATTCCAGATCTGTTCGGTGAAGTAGCTGCAACAGTATTCTTTGCAAGTTACCTTCAAGTGTTTCTTCCTTTTGGATTAATGTACCTGTATGTGTCGGTTGATACTTGACCATTTTCACACTTCCCTCGCCCACAGACTCTATAGCAATCCCTTTATGATCAATTATTTTGTAAGACAGGCATTTTTCTAGAGTATCTTTTATATTAACTTCATTCTGTTCCAAACTGGTTGCTCGTTCAAATTTATCAAGAGGCATGCTTTCAAACAGCCATGCTGTGCTTTTAACATTGACTTGAGGAATCTCTGCCTGGCTTTGAGCAGTAGGGATGTTTGTATCTTTGAGGCTGTCTAAAGGCTGAGATTCAAATAACCAGGTGCACCTTTTTACATCTCCCTGTTGGTTATCTTCACGCTGTACTGTTACAATGCCTGGATGCTCATCAGAATCTCCTTTTAAAGAATCAATAGGTTGGTTTTCAAACAGCCAAGTTGATGTCCTTACGTTCCCCTTTTGGACATCACTAACGCTCACAAGCCTAACATACTTCTTCTGGTTCAGCTGTTGAGATTCAAATAAGTGCTTATTGAACTTAACATCTCCTTTTTGTACATCTTCAAGTTCTCTTCCAATATATTTCTTTTCCTCAGCCATAGATTCAAGCGGTTCTGTTTCAAACCTCCACCTGGCAGCCTTGACAGAGCCTTTGTCGATATCTTCTTGAGTCACAGCTCTGATTACAAAAACCTCTTCATCCTTATTTATCTTATCAAGAGGTTTTGTTTCAAACAACCATTTAGCCCCTCTTACGTCTCCTTTAAGAACCTCTTCCTTTTTTACTGATGTGATTTCATGATATTCTCCTTCCTTGTCTTGAATCGCATACAGCGGTTTTGTTTCAAATAACATAGTACAGGATTTAACATCCCCTCGGTTAACAGATTCCTGGACTTCCTTGATCTCAGTTTCATCAGCTTCTTGTTTGATTTGGTCCAAAGAGTACGTCTCAAATACAAACTTTTTTCCTACAACATCTCCTCCTTGGATATCCTTCTCAGGGGGCACTTCTTGAAAACCATTTGTACTTGCTGACATTGATTCTAGTGAATGATTTTCAAAAAGCCATGTAAATTTGTTCACAGAACCTTTCTGGATGTTTTCTTCTACAGGAATATCTGCCCCTTTCTCCAAAATACCTTCATCAGGAGAAGCCTCAAACATTTCCTTCACCCTAGAAACTTCACCTGATGGCATTACAACTTTACTGGAATATCTGAAGACTTTTTTGAATTCACCTTCAGAGGAAATGTTTTCTAATGGTTCAGTTTCAAAAAGATGTTTGGTGGTCTTCACATCGACTCCTTTGCAATCATCCTGTAAGGTTGTTCTGACATTGATATACTGTTCCTCTGAATCTTTGAATAAATCTAAAGGTTGAGTTTCGAACATCCATGTGTAGGACTTCACATCACCTTGGATTTGTGTTTCCAAATCTTTAGTTTGCTCTGACTTATCATACAACTTATCAATGGGTTGAGTTTCAAATAGCCACTTGCATTTTTTAACATCCCCTTTTTGTAATACCTGCTTCTGGACTGATGAGTGCTTTTCAGTGTCATCTGACTGCTGATGAACAACATCAACTGGTTGAGTCTCAAACAACCATTTTGCTGTGCCAACATCACCAGATACAACTTCTTGTTTGGTAATTCCTCGAATTATATCAACTTTCTGGAGACTTTCATTAAACTTGTCTAATGGTTTTGTTTCAAACATCCATTTATAGTTCCTCACATCGGCACTCACCTCTTGCTCTCGGCTTATGGACATAACTTCATGAAAATTTCCCAAGCTATCTTCAATGGCATAAAGTGGCATAGTCTCAAATAAAGTTTTGTTTGCTTTCACATTACCCACTTGTATGTCTTCTTGATCAGACACTTTGGTATTACATGTTTTCTTAATACTTTCTAAGGGAAGAGTTTCAAATAGGTTCTTGAATGTTGTCACATCTCCCTTTGAAATTTCAGTTATGTCCTTAATAGTTTTCTCATCCTTGTCTGAAATTCTAGCCAGCGAACATGTTTCAAAAAGAAGTTTCCTTTGTTTCACATCTCCTTTTTCTTCATGTAGCAGCTCAACCTTCTTTAATGGACCTACTTCAAAATTGCCTTTATGTCTTTCCATGGATTGGCTTTCAAATAGCCACAATGTTGACTTTACATCACCTGCAAGGACTTCATCTGAAGAAGAAATGTTACCATTGCAGGCCGTTTTCTCAAAAGCACTGGAATCAGCAACTCCATGAGACTCTAAAGAGGCCTGAAACATTCCTTCGTCATTGTTTTCTTTAATTGTATCCAGGAGTTGAGTCTCAAATATCCACTTTTTGGCATTAACGCCTCCCTTTTCTAATTCTTCCAAGGAAATCCCTCGAATAATTTGAACTTTTGGGCTGTTCTTGTGGATACCATCCAAGGGCTGAGTTTCAAATAACCACCTTGTTCTGTTGACATTGTCACCCTCAGTTTCTTCTCTGCATATAGATTTTATTTCATGGATATTGCCATTGTCATCTCTGATGGCACACAAAGGCTCTGTCTGAAACAACTTTACTGTTTTCTTGACATCTCCTTTGAGTTCCTGAATTTCAGACTTCAGCTGAAGGATGCTATTTTCTTCTACTGAATTGCAGCGGCCCACTTCACCTAAGGAACATGTTTCAAACAACAGTTTTGTGCCTTTAACATCTCCTCCTTCAACTGTCTCTTTCATGATTGCTTCTTGGACTTCCGTGTCCTCAGGATATATTTTATTCATGGAGTCAAGTGGTTTTGTTTCAAATAACCACAAAGCTGTCTTTACGTCACCTTTTGACTGATCCTTCCCTAGAGAAGATGAAGGGATCCCACTCTCACATAGCTGACCCTTAAAAACCATTGATGTATCTTTCACATTGCCACCAAGGACAGCCTCTTCATCTACAAGTTTTTTACTACCCTGATGCTCTCCTATAGCATCTAAGTTCCAATTCTCAAAGATCCAGCGTACAGATTGAACCTCACCAGGCAAAACCGTATCCAGATTTATATCTGCCTGCTGGTGTTGTTCATCTGTCTTTAATAGCTTTGTCATATCGCCGTTAACAGTGTGCTCTAAGTTTTTCCTTAGCTCTGGGTGGATGTGACGGTAAAGTCTCTTTAATTCATTCACTTGCCGCTGCTCATAAAATTTTGAAAATGATTCTTTGGGTGGAGGCACTGGCATAAAACTCTGTTCTTGACTCCCAGGTTCCTCTGAGGGTTGGATTGAGTCAGGAGGTGGTGGAGGAGGCAACATCACGTCTGCTTTCTTTTCAGCATCTTTAGACGAGAACTTCATCATGTTTTCTGCCATCTTGAAGAGGAAATACAAGTGGGTTTTAACACCACCTCCATTCTTCACAGAATTGTTAGTACTGAACACACCAACTATTGTTGGACACACCTTAGAGTCAGCTAAAACAGTGGGAAACACCACTCCAAACCAATGTCTTCTGTCTCTGTGTTATTGGGTTAAATGTTTTCCAGAACAGGGTTTTTATTAAAATCACTGCAAACCCATGCAGACATAACAAATACAATTATCAGGAAATGGTTTGTCTTTCCATAACCTAGTTAGTTACCTTTGCATTTCATTGACTCTGCATTTGGTCTTTGAATTAAAGTTGTTTTTATGGAGTAAAATGCATTACCAGTGTTATCCCTCGGCCATATATGTGATAACCCTGACTTGGGTAGGTCTTGGTCATTTACTGTATTAAAGGGCAACCAAAGTCTAAGATGGAATAATGTTAAAAATGCTGTATTTTGTATACTAAATTAACTTACTGCACCACAAGCCTAATCAAACAAATGATTTATGCTTTCAAAGTTGGAGCAGGGGACTGTGATCTTGTAACTTTGTTAGACATCTCTGCAATATCAAGACTCAGTGTGATCTGGGCTTCAGTTGGGAGGTTAAGCTTAGGGATTGTCATACATTATCAAAACAGTACAAGTCAAATAATATCTGTCATAGAAGAATATACAGACTGCCTTGGGTCTGTGGCTATAAATATCTACACGGTTAATGGCCGTTTTACAGGGAAACAGACTAAGCTGCTTGAGTTCTGGTAAGTAAGGTGCGGGGCTCCCCCTGCTGTTTGAAAGTATGATTGTTTCCCTGCACAGAAGTTAGGGACAGTCTGACATTTCCTATCCACAGCAGTAAATGAAGGGAGAATTTCACTGCATACAGTCAGGTTTTTTTTATAAAAACGGTAGACATTGTTTTATTGAAGTATATTGGAGATAGATTTCTTTTTCATTATAATATGGCTATAGCTGCTCTGGTCTTGGCTTACTATGTATGTGCTGGTCCTGTGCATGTATGTAAATAGATAGCTGCCTATATATATTTTGGTCCTGGCTGACTATGTGTGTGCTATTTTCTTGGGCCCCTGAGAAGTGATCCTGAACAGTTAGGGTGGGTGGGAGCATGACTTGGACATGGCCTTCAGGAAGCAGCTGAGCAGGTGGGGCTTCCGAGGTTATAAATGGATTGAGTTAGGAAGGTTGGAAACTTATCTTAGACTGCGTGGGGAATGAGCCCCTTTCCTCCTCCCCTGCCCTATGGGTTTAAGGGTATTTGTGGCCTCCCCGGCATGGGATATCCAGAAAGGGGTGATAGCATTTGTATGGTGCATATGGGGTATGAAGGCTAGGTGTGAGGATAGGTCTTTGACAAGGATTCGGTGGAGGCTTTGCCCAGGCTTGGTATCGGGTGTGCTCAAGATAGTCGTGTCAAAAGACAGTTACTATGCTCTGGGCAGCCTTCAGCAGCTTGTGGATACACAATCACATTGTATTTGTTATTGTGAGATACCTTTTTTTGGTGAATTATGAGTTTTAATAGTATATTGTTTATGTAAAGCTGTGTCCTATCCACCAAAGTGCGTTTCCAGTCTGAGTGTTTGGGTTGGGGTTCCATGAGGGGCCTGGGAAGTGATACAAGTCATGTGATGACCATGCAGTCATTGGGCTTTACCTGCCTATATACTGTATATACTTTATTCTAGGCTGATTCTGTGTGATGGGCCTGACCAACCAGGAATTGTTTTGCGCAGATGTTTAATGTGATAGCCCTGTTCCTAAATATAGTGGTCCAAATAATGTACTTTCATAGAAATGTATGAGTGTCCTGTTCCTTATTCTGTTCTGTCATTTATAAAGGAGTCTGACTTTTGAAGGGTATTCTCGAAAAAAACCTGCTTTACCTTTCATTTAGTTGTCAACATGTTTAATGGCACCGCAAACAAACATACTGAAGATTAAACTGATAAAATCCAAATCACAAATGTTTAGCAAACAACACACCATGCACACTATACCTTTTTATGTCGAGTAGTTTATATGTCCGTTTTTTCCCCAAATTTCTAAAAGCAAGAAAGTTCAGCTTAAAATAACATCATATTTGTAGTACCTGTGCAGTCCTAGTGACGTCCAACAAAATCCTGCCTGTATGAAAAGAAATACCTGACTCTGTAATAACAGACGAGAAAGACCCTGGGGACAGTTATTGCAGAGCTGCGGTTTACTCAGTTGCTACTGAGCCCAGGCTTTGGTGCAGTGTTGAGATTAAAAATACATTTATAAATGTATGGGACCTATTATCCAGAATCATCAGGACCTGGGGCTTGCCGGATAATGGGTCTTTCCATAATTTGGCTCTCCACACCTTAAGTCTACTAGAAAATCATATAAACATGAAATAAAGCCAATAGGCTGGTTTTGCTTCCAATAAGGATTAATTATATCTTAGTTGGGATCAAGTACAATTTACTGTTTTATTATTACACAGAAAAAGGACATAATTTTGAAAATTTTGGATTATATCATTATAATGGAGTCTATGGGAGGCGGCCTTTCCGATAATGGGTTTTTGGATATCGGGTCCCATACATACATATATATATATATGTATATACTGTATCTGCTCTATTACTCTTCCCATTACCCCTTTAAATTAACTTTTAGGGGCAGATTTACTAAATTCACATGAATGGTTTGAAATTCAATCGAATTTTCAAAAAGATTCGAATTCGGATTTTCGAATATTTTTGTGGCCACTTCGACCACTGAAGTTAGAAAATTCGATCGAATCAAATAATTCGAATAAAATTCTATTCGAATATTCGACAGTCGAATTACTTGGCCTTTAAATATAAATTTCGACTGCCCAGTTCGCCAGATTAAACCTACCGAATCGCTATTAAACCCTATGGGAAGCTCCCATGCGTTTTTTTAAAAAGTTTTTTTAGATCAAATAAAAAAATGGTCGAAATCATTTGATCGAATTTTTTTTTTTCCAAATTGCGGTAAAACCCTTCAAATTTGATATTCGAATTTGAAGGTTTTAAATTCGACCGCAATTCGATTGGTCGAATTTGAGGGTTAAGTCACCCTCGAATTCCACCAATAGTAAATCTGCCCCTTAGTATATTATAGAATGGTCAATTTGAAGGAATTTTTCAATTTTCAACCCCATCTAAAAACAAATGCTCTGTAAGGCTACGAATGTATTATCATTGCTACTTTTTTATTATTCATCTTTCTATTCAACCCTCTCCTATTCATATTCCAGTCTCTTATTCAAATGAATGCATGGTTGCTAGGGGAATTAGGACCCTAGCAGCCAGACTGCTGAAACTGCAAACCGGAGAGCTGCTGAATAAAAAGCTAAATGGGTCAAAAACCACAATTAATAAAAACCAATTGCAAATAGCCTCAGAATATCCCTCTCTACATCATACTAACAGTTAATTTAAAGGGAAACAATCCTTTTAATTGCGTTTAATCATGTACACTGTTCCTCTTTATACGATATCTGAAATAAAAGGGCACACACATGCCTCTCCATTGAGTAGGAGGCAAAGAACTTGACAAAGAATTTACACTATGAGAGACATACCAGTTTGGGATTTCTGGCTTTGGTTTCCACAGCAGCTGCCTTGGAGAGAAATAGTTCCGATCTCTGCCTCACGGAGGGGATGAAGCTATTCTGCGCTTGAGGAAATGCCCCCCTGATGCGTCTCCTTTGTTATGTGGGTGACAGCGATCCTTCATCTGCAGAAAGGACATGAAATCAAATATTTATAACACCCCTACAGTTTTTGGATTCTGTCAAAACCAGAATTTCCTTGTGCCGGATCTTGGGCAACATCTGCAAGATTCTATCAGGATACAATAGAATATTAAAAAATTAGTTTTCTCACAAAATCCTTGAGGCAACATGTAACATAAACACCTCTTGCACATAGGGGCTGATTTACTAAGGGTCGAATAGGGTCAAGGTAAAAATTCTAATTTAAAAATTTTTAATTTCGAAGTAATTTTTGCCTACTTCAACTATCGAATACCCCGATTCGAATTGCAAAAATTCGAATTTCAAGTACTGCACCTTTAAAAAACTTTCGACTTCGACTATTCGCCAGCATAAAGCTGCCATTTTAGCCTATGAAAGACCTCAAAAAACTTGTCCTTGTCTGAGAAATCGAAGGACTTTGGTTAAAATCATTCGAATCATTCGATCAAATCGAATGATTCGAACTATTTTCATTCGATTGAATACGGCCGTTTTACGATTGAAAACGGGCATATTCAATCGAAAATTAACCCCCAAAAAATTTCGAAGTATTTTCCACTTCGAAATTCAACCCTTAGTAAATCAGCCCCTTAGTATAGTGTAATTATAAAATACAGTTGTGGTATACTGAACAAGGATATGAATAAGTATTAAAGGATAAGTAAACCCATAAGTGAATGTAGAATTGATGAGGTTGCTATTCTAAGCCCTTATGCCAATGTATTTATATATTTTAATCCTAAAATAATAAAGGATACATGTACTGTTAATATGAATGAATTTTGTTACAACAGCGCCACCTGCTGGTCAGTTTCCCACCAGTCTGACCACCAAGTAGTCAAGGAAGTTTGATTTTTCTGGTTGCTAGATTAGTTATTTACCTTAGCAAAGGCAGAGGTTTGAGCAGCTGAGTGGGGGAAAGGGAGGGGTGATATCACTCCAACTTGCAGTACAGCAGTAAAGAAGTAAAGAGTGATTGAAGTTTATCAGAGCACAAGTCACATGACTTGGGGCAGCTGGGAAATTGACAATATGTCTAGCCCCATGTCAGATTTCAAAATGAAATATAAAAAAAATCTGTTTGCTCTTTTGAGAAATGGATTCCAGTGCAGAATTCTTCTGGAACAGCACTATTAACTGATGCATTTTGAAAAAAACATTTTTTCCCATAACAGTATCCCTTTAAGCATATTGTTAATACAATATATTTAGATATACAAATGCTGCATATTGATCTGTTACAGCAAAATTAAATAAATACATATTTATTTGAGGTCAACTTTTGTTTTGGAGAATTATTTATATAACCCCTGGAAATACAGCCTAATCAATTCCCAGTCTTTCAAAGAAACAAACCACTGCCTGGTTGCTAGGGTATATAAGTCCCTAGGAACCAGATAGTGTCTGATAAAACAAACTGCAGAACTGCTGAACAAGGAAGGACATTGCATTTCTGTTCTGCTCCTCAGGACGTGTTTTCTTAGAAAATATATGCACGTTAGGTTTTAGATCTTTCATTTAAAGGGGAAATAGCACCTTACTCTCGTGTGTCATGTCATTTCTCTGCTCTGAAACCTTAGTGGCCCTACACCAAGCAGACTGTTAAAGGATACAATATATTTAGATATGCAAATACAGGTTTCTTTGAGGTCAACTTCTGTTTTGGGGCATTTATATCTTTCTGGAAACACAACTAGTGAGGCTATCCTTTGTATAGAAGTGCATGTGCTACTCCAGTGCCCTCGGGTGGCTTTATAATAAATGCACTGGTGATCACTGTGTTTGTTTTATATCAAGTGTCAGGGTCACATTCCACCCATAGCTGGAGCTTGTATGGAGCCTAATCGTTGCTTATCACTAGATAATGTTGCCTAAAAATAGCTGCCCTGGTTTGGCTCCACATATTCAGGGGATAAGTTGCTCCATAATTGGGGGCTCACAAGGAGAGGGGGCCTTATGGATTTGTGCTAATAACAACATAATATTTTATGCTAGTTTCATTTATTTATTTAATTTCCTGTACTCACAAGTCTGAAAATGTTCCCATCTCTGTTGTGGCTGCCTGGAACTCAGCCTCTATTGCTACAAGCTTTATGGCAGACGTAAAAATTGGGGGATATATTGTTTTTTTTCCCATAATTCCTGGCACCCAAATACCCACAATCGGCCACTGCATAAAAGTAAATGATCACATAATTCTGGCCTAAGAATTGCTGGAATGATGATTCCCATGGACACAGAAATGGCCGGTTAGTTGGAGACACTATTTTATTGGCACAAAGAAAAGATTTGTTGTTTTTTTCCCCCCAATAAATGTTCCGGGGAATAACAGCAGGGGGCACAGACTCTGTGACTGTTGTGGGTCCCTGGTGGACCCTTTATAAAAGCTTTGGGGGCCCTATAATAATTTTGCTGTGGGGCCTACAAACTTCAAGTTACTCCATTGCAAATAAGCATCAGATCTGATTAAAATCAACATCTTTCCTATAGTATAATTGAAGGGAGAATATCAGAATATCCTTGTTCATCTGTGCGATCTTTCTCATTTCTAGAGTCTACATTTCCCATTGGATCTTATTTACTTTCCCCCAGTTCCCTAATGCCAAATATTGTTCCAGAAATCAAGGGTCCTACCTGTTAGCTTCCATCATGGCTCTGTGTTTTTGCAGAGTGGGCTAGTAGCATTAGGGATATTCTGCCTGTTTGAAAGAATTTGCCTTCTCAGCAGTGGCCTGGCCAGCCAGAGACCTGTCATCCAAAATGAGCCCCTCTAATCCTTATCTGGCTAACCAGGCACACAATGCAGCCCATTCAAGTAGAAATACTGTGCATGGTGCTTGCAAATGTGTGTGAATGTAGCAACGAGACAGGGGCTTAACTTGCTGGACGTTATAGATGCAAACGGCTGAACTAACAATACCAGTGATATCATGTTAAAAAGGGGGGGGGGGCAGTCTGACTGATTATCTGTACAAAATAATACAGAGCATCAAGAGATACGCAGAATTGTTTCATTTGTAAAAAGAACAATAAATCATTTAGCCGTGTTTATTCCGATATTGTTATTGTTTGTTTAAAGGAGAATCTTACAGTTCAGCTGGTACATACTGAAAGCTATCCCATATCCGAGAGTATTCTGATCATAGAGATGCAACCTATACCATGACAAAGCAAAATCAGCCTTGTTGTGATTCTATTGACTGGCAATTCTGCGATTGGGAAACATTTCTCTAACCCCCCACCCTTCCATTTTCTTGCTCCAGGTGGTCTGCACTCATGGAGTAGGATTATACTACCCAGCAATTCTGCAAACATGCTGTACCCAGAAAGATATAGGCTTATGAGCTGCTACATTCCCTGAGTTTGCCTTCTCTTTCTCTATAGGGCACAGTTTATTCTGCATAGAGTCTGGGACACAATGGCGGGTTTAGTTTATCAAGGTACTTGCATCCAAAAATTATCCTGTACTGCTACCTGGTTGCCAATGCCTCTATCCTGCCTCTGATGAAGGTTGCCCAAACAGTGTCGGACTGGGCATTCATCTCCCACCGGGACCACCACCATAAGGGCCCCACACCCTCATCCAATTTTTGAACCCCTGTTGCAATTTCCCGGCCTTATACCGTCTCTCTCTTTTCAGCCCCCTGATTTCAGCTAACAGTTGGGTATGGAGGTCCCTGGATCATGGCCCACAGACTAGGGATGCACCGAATCCACTATTTTGGATTCGGCCGAACCCCCGAATCCTTCCCGAAAGATTTGGCCGAATAACGAACCGAATCCGAACCCTAATTTGCATATGTAAATTATGGGTGGGAAGGGGAAAACATTTTTTACTTCCTTGTTTTGTGCCAAAAAGTCACGTGATTTAGCTCCCTGGTCCTAATTTGCATATGAAAATTAGGATTCGGATTCGGTTCAGCCAGGCAGAAGGATTCGCCGAATCCGAATCCTGCTGATAAAGGCCGAATCCTGGCCGAATCCCGAACCGAATCCTGGATTTGGTGCATCCCTACAGCAGACCCTAGCCAGTATAGAGAAGGTAAGGCAGTGTTCCTGGGTTGAGGGGGCCCATGAGAGCTGAGTCAAGTGTGACCCTGTTCCCAAAAGTGGCTATTGATGCTGAACCCTAGAGCTGCCACCACTCTGGACCAGAGAGCTCCAGGGATACCAAGCAGAAGGTGTCAATAGGAGAACTAGATTTGTGCCCAGTGAAACACATGCAGATGCAATTTTGCATTGGATCTGCATAAGCCCAAGTGCATTTGTGCATATTTTGATTAGGGATGCACCGAATCCCCTATTTTAGATTCGGCCAAACCCCCAAATCCTTCCCAAAAGATTCAGCCGAATACTGAACCGAATCTGAATCCTAATTTGCATATGGGTGGGAAGGGGAAAACATTTTTTACTGATTTCCCTCCCTGGCATACGCAAAATAGGATTCAGATTCGGTTCGGCCAAATTTGGCCGAATCCTGCTGAAAAAGGCCGAATCCTGACTGAATCCCGAACCGAATCCTGGATTCGGTGCATCCCTAATTTTGATGCATCGGACACAATTGTCGCTGATACAGTTCATAGCTCAGCCACAATTCCACTGGACTTGTTGGACAAAAGATTAGAAGCATGGAAAATGAAGCCCAAAATTGTACTTTGCCCATTGCACCTGCATAAATACGTAATTTGCAATCTGTTGGAAGCAGATTCCTTGCTGAACAACTGGTCCTTATCAGTAACAGAACTATTATTGCCGGGGGCTGGGTGCAGACATAGCACCTGGGCACCCTACTCCCCTCTGGACGCAGCTGTCAATGATCCTCCGCACGGCGCAAACATCCAGGGAGATCCAGTCTTGTGTGCGATCACACTCCCCGTAACCCCAGTACTTCTGCCCTGGGTCATTATAAAAACCCCTTCAGTATTTCAGTTACAAATAAATACAGATTGAAAGTAGTCTTAGTATCTGAATAAACAAATGTAACAGTATATTGGGGGAGGGAAAACCAGAATATAAACCAGTGTCATAAAGCAGCTACATAGAGCCAAAACCAATTAAAAACTCACGTGCTCAGCGCTAGAATGATTTGTCATACTTGGCACTATTCTAGGGTCTGCCGGGTGGCACTGCCAATGTTTGAGCTGATAGAACCACTGTCTGTGTGCCCAGGATGATGGGCAGAAAGTGATGAAAGGAGAACTAAAAGCATCTGCCGCCCGTATGATAATCTCTACCAAAGGCAGTGGTATTAGTGGTGCTGCTCACGTGGCTTGTGCCAATGAGTGTCAGGGAGAGGCACCAATAACAGATAAATAAGGGCACTGCCTGTTTTCTTCATTGTAGAATCAGGCCCCAAATGCTCTTCTTTTCATTAACACGAGGCTCCCACCCATTGTACCTGGAGAGAGTTTCTAGAAAAACAACAGCTGTCATGGCATGGCCAGAATGATGGCTGGAATCAGTAGCTGTGGGGTCAGAATGTGACCCCTGCATGATGCCTTTGTAGCTTTGTGAGGTCAAACTTCAGATGATTCTTGCACATGTACCTGCCTCCAAATAAAAACACAACCCTTTGCTCCATCTCTTAGTCTGCGTGTATCAGTAGGGATGCACCGAATCCAGGATTCTGCCTTTTTCAGCAGGATTCAGATTCGGCCAAATCCTTCTTCCCGACCTTACCGAATCCGAATTCTAAGTTGCATATGCAAATAAGGGGAGGGGTGGGAAATCGCATGACTTTTTGTTATAAAACAAGGAAGTAAAAAATGTTTTCCCCTTCCCATGCCTAATTTGCATGTGCAAATTAGGGTTCAGTTCGGTATTCGGCCGAATCTTTTGCAAAGGTTTTGTGGGTTTGGCCGAATCCAAAATAGTGGATTCCGTGCATCCCTAATAATCAGGCCCGAATTTGTGGCGAGGCCCGTTCCTAGGACGGCAAAGTATTGGGGAGCGCTCCGGTGCAGGCGTGCATGCGTAATAGGAGAAGGTATGTGGGTGGGTGCTAGGACCAGCGTTGCACAGCATTGGGCCTGTGTATAATATAAATACTATAATTATCTTTTATTTATATGGCACTGATCCATACATCATTCCCATCAGCCTCTCACCCAGTGGAGCTGACACTCTAAGGTCCCTATCACATTCACTCACACTAGGGTCAGTTTTTTTTATCATAGGCCAATTACCCGGCCTGTATCTTTTTTTTTTGTGTGAAAAGAAACTAGGGTACCTGGAGGGAACCCCCACAGACATAGGGAGAATATCCAACCTCTTTGCAGATGGAGCCCTGGCCGGAATAGAACCCAACGCTGCTGGAAGTCAGATCATTAAATAACACAGTTATTATCCTCCTACCAGACAAGCTAAATAGCCAGAGATTTGTTTATGTTGGTGACTATGAGCTCACAGGTTATTCTGGCGCAGAATGGAGGGAGGAGCACTCAGTAAGGACAACTGTTGTCTGAGGCAAATAAAGGCAAAACTGATTACCCCCGGGGTATTTTAGTCCCTGGACAACTCTGTTGTAGCCCAGGAATGCGGAGAGATTATTTCCAGAGCAATATATTGGTGAGCTGGGGTGCAGCTGTCCCCTGGGCTCCGGGGCTATAGGGCCCAGCTGTCCTTAACAGGTCCCGGCTTCTTTCGAGAAAAATCTCAGGCATTTTAAACAGCACTTCACATAAATACCTTGGAGGCTGTTTATTAACTCTTCCCACGATGCCTCTGTCCAGTGGTGAAGATATTTCCAGGCCCCACAGAAAATTATTTTTTAGAACCCCAAAATGTCTAAAGGTTGACCTGTTTTCCCAAAATGTATTCAAATTGTATATGAATTAGAGCCTCTCGGGGCCCCTATATCTCCTGGGCCCCCCTGCAGCCACAGGGTCTGATTCCTCTGTAGTTACACCCCTGCTCCTGCTCCTCATTGGTGTTTTAGGGAAAGAAGGAGAGAAGCTTCGCTGTGTAGCAAATCTTAAGCCTTAAATCTTAAGCCAAACTGGGAAGACTGGAATTGATACTATTCTATTTCTATTGGCTGGATGATGGATTTTGGGGCAAAAGTAAGAATTCTAAATTCTAGTGGAATTTCTCGGGAATATCTATTTTTGGCGAGGGTGATATGGGGGGGGGGGGGGGGGGGGGGGGTGGTTTGACTACAGTGCCAGTCACTTAACCTCCCCAGGCTCTTGCACCAGAAATTAGATTGTTAGTTCCTTGGACAGAGGTTTAAGGTGCCTCACAAATCATGTGTGCAGCCCAGAAATATATATGATGTGTAAGCAGGAATCTATTAAATGCTGGTGTGCACTAATTCCACTATTGCTCTGTCCTCTATACACTCATCACTATAGTGGATGCTACACTCACCAATGCAGTAACCCACAGCAACCAATCAGATCTGTGCTTTCTTTCCTCTGATCACAGCACAATGGTTGCTAGGGATGTTACTACAATAGAGCAATTTAGTAAGTAAATCAGAGTAAATCTCATGCTTTTACCTTGTATTTGCTATTCAATGACTCCAGCAGTAAGTCAGAAATTCATATACTATTCTGCTAATTTTTTGTTACTGTTGGGGCCCGTGTGCACTGATGGGGCCCTAGGCAGAAGCTGTCGGTGGGACGCTTTAAGATGTACAGTTGGAGGGCCACAGGTTAAATGGATTTCTTGCATTATCTAAACTCCCCCTTTTGCTCCAGCCCTGTTAAATATCATATTCTAAGCCCCTACAATTTACAGCACTGGTTCCCAAACTGTCAGACTGTAGGGGGTTCAGCCTGGAGGCCAGTCAGTAAAATATGGGCAGAATGGCTATTTGCCAGTTAGCTGATTATTATTTGGGCTGTGACTGAATGATTGAAACCCAAATATTTCACTACAATGGGTGCCATATTGAGCAAAGGGCTCATGGGTACTCTCAGCTGTGTGGTTGGGCAGTCAGAACCAATGAACTCCATCAGGACTGGACTGAGAATCAATAGGCCCTGGCATTTCAGGTACACAGAGGCCCAATCAGC
>CM044442.1:5898311-5923264 GCA_024363595.1 Xenopus borealis
CTTTTGAGAAATGGATTTCAGTGCAGAAGTCTACTGGAGCAGCATTATTAACTGATGTGTATAAAAAAAAAAAAAACATGTTTTCCCATTACAGTTTCCCTTTAAGACCTGATTATTGACAGATATAAAAGTATTAATGACTTCTTCTTGCAGTTTGCCAAGCAGGAGGGCTTCTTTCTCCAGGTCTGGAATGGCAAAGTAATTGCCCTGCTTTTTCTTTTGGAGTGGATCATAAAGTGATAAAGTCCCTGTTTGGAAGCAGAGATATTTTTGTTGTAATTGTAGCTTCATAATGAAGGTGGCAGGGCTTGCTGAGTTTCCTTTTTTTCTGTGTAATAATAAAACAGTAGCTTGTACTTGATCCCAACTAAGATATAATTAATCCTTATTGGAGGCAAAACCAGCCTATTGGCTTTATTTCATGTATAAATGTTTTTAAGTAGACAGAAGGTATGAAGATCCATATTATGGAAAGATCTGTTATCTGGAAAACCCCAGGTCCTGAGCATTCTGGGTAACAGGTCCCATACCTGTACTAGATTCATGTTTTTGGTTCCCTAATGTTTAATGGTTGTATTTCAGTGTTATTAAATGTTTTACCCAGGCGCTGAGCTCACCAGTATTATCCCCTGTCCTGAGTTTCTAAAGGGAGATCCGGGAATTCCAGGAGAACAAGGTAAATAATCCTCCCGAATTGGAGAGTTGTTTGTGTTCAACCACTATTAACCCTGCCAGAAGAATGAAAAAAAAATGTTTTGTTTAAAAAAAGAAAAAAAAAACTGGTTTGTTATAAAATGATTAGATTATGAGAGTGTGATACAGGTGTGGGATCAGTTATCCGGAAACCCCTTATCCAGAAGCTCCAAATTACGTAATGGCTGTTTCCCATAGACATTTAATCCAAATAATCCACATTTCCTTTTTCTGTGTAAAAATAAAACAGTAGCTTGTACTTGATCCCAACTAAGATATAATTAATCCTTATTGGAAGAAAAACCAGCCTATTGGGTTTATTTCAGAGGTACCTTAAGGTATGAGGATCCAAATTACAGAAAGATCTGTTAACCGGAAAGTCACATGTCACACGCATTCTGGATAACAGGTCCCATACCTGTATTTGAGTTTACCCTGGCAAATATATGCAGCTGGTGGCCACAAGATGGGGCTGGTGCACCCGAGTTCCTTGAGTGTTCTAATATAGTCAGTACAATACTTCATATTCTGGGCAGGCAGAAAACTGAAAAGTGTTTTCCAATTATGGTTCCCCAAACAAATTTTAAATCATTAAAGGAAAATGTAAACTTTACAGAAGAAGCCATTTCTTTTTGGTTTTCATGATACTAGCAGTTTTTAAACACAGCGCCACCTGCTGTCTCTTCTCACTAACTTCATTCTCTGAGTAACAACGCAAGGCTTTCCTCTTCTCACTAACTTCATTTCTCATCTCTCTGATCACTTCCTGTAGGAACAATTACCAGGAAAATGAATATAACACATAGGGGCAGATTTACTAAATTCACATTAATTCACATAAAGGATTCGAATAGTCGATCAAATTTTACAAAAAGATTCGAATTCGAATTTCAAATATGCAAATTAGGCAAATTCGACCATCGAATATTCAAATTCAAATGATTCGAATATTCGAATGTTATTTTATTCGAATATTCGATGGTCGAATACTTCCTCTTTAAATTTAAATTCGATCACCTACTTCGCCAGATTAAACCTACCGAAATGGGGATCATTCCCTAAGATCGAATAAGAAAAATTCGATCGATCGCTTAAAAATTTTTTGAAAATTCGATCGAATTTTGCTAAAAAAATTTGAATTAAAATTTTTTTAATTCCCCACCATTCCCCCACTTTTCCCTGGTCGAATTTCTAATTTTTTTTTTGCATTCGAAATTTCGACCCTTAGTAAATCTGCCCCAGAAGGGGGTTTCTTTGATTTTTATCGTTCGCATTGTGATGCATCTCAGGTGTCAGTGTTACTGAAAGGCAAACGGCAAAAGATTCCAGACTGAATAGAATCATTAGTAAAACCATTATATCAGTGGAAATCATCTTACAGAGGACGTTTATTTCAGATATTTCAGTGACAGCAGACAAATTCCACTATCTGAGTTGCGCTGCAGAGGAATGTGAAGCCAACAAGTTTCTAACCCGCAGTGCAGCATTTTCCCCCCCATATTCCGGCATAATAACCGGCGCCCAGAATACTTTATATCATATGCCCCAACATGTGCAAAACTAAGCACAACCTGTGTCAGACTGGGCCTCCTAGAACCCACACAGAACCTGAAATCCAGGGTGCAGTCTAACAGCAATTAGATGGAGACCAGTAGTAATAAGGTTATATAGGACAGTGATTAATAGGGGCAGATTTACAAAATTCACGTGAATAATTAGAAGTTCGATAGAATTGAATAAAATTTTTTTTGAATATGGCAAATTTGACCATCGAATATTTGTATTGAAATATTCAAATAAAATGTTATTCTACTATTCGAATATTTGATGGTCGAATACCTCCCCTTTAAATTTTTATTCGACCACCTACTTCGCCAGGATCAAGCTACCGAATTGGGAATCATCAGTTTAGATCGAATAAAAAAAAATTTGATCAATCATTTAAAATCGTTTGAATATTTGATTCGAATTCAATTCGAATATTCGATCGATCAAATTTTTTATATATTCGATCGCTCAATCGATCGAATTGCGTTAAAATACTTCGAATTCGATAGTCGAATTAGAAGGATTTTACTTCCCCACTATTCCCATGGTCGAATTTTGAATTTTTTTTTCATTCGAAATTCGACCATTAGTAAACCTGCCCCTAAGTGTCACTTATGATTAAGGCCTATGATTAAATGTCTCTGGATGACACAAAATGCATAAGGCTGTTTCATGTTAAACATAATGCAAAATAAAACATTTGGTGTTAATTGAACTTTGGGCCCCTGGATTTTACTATATGGTGTTCCGGATTGATTCCTGCCTACTATTGAATTTCTGTGACGTACTCCTCCTTGCCGAAGGTCTGGGGCATGAGCACCTAGACCCACCATGGAAAGTGGAAAGTTTATCCTATAGATTCATGCTTCCTGTAGTTATAACAATATATGTATATAGGCCAGTGATCAGAATGTAAAAAGGTTGATGGTCATTTTCCCAGACTTGGGTTTGGAGCCATCTGGAGATCTTCCATGCATGATGCATTTGGTGCAGATATTTAATATGTTGCCCTTGTACATGTAAAAACTTGTCCCAGATTTTGTGAAGGGACTGTGATCCAGTCAAACAACATTCACATTCAGCTGTTTGTTACATTCTGCTGCAGAACTTATTGCACCTTGAACTAAGGTGACAAATTGCCTCTTCTTTGGGTGGATAATCTCCCCGAAAATCCTTCCCGCCGGCTTTGCCCCATGAGGAAACTTCGGGCGACTTCGGAAAACGAAGTGATCCAAGTGCCATCCCGCTGGCGATCCAGATTCTAGGCGGCAGGAGATTAGTTGCCCGTGGAAGAGACGATTTGTCACCGGGCGACTAAATCTCACCGAATCTTACCATGTGTTACCACCCTAAAAATACAGTGGACACATTGCCTAAAGGCAAAGCAGGTAACTGATAGGGCTGTTATTATTTTTTTTTTTTTGCAACTCGAACCTCCTTTTAACATATTTCTGATCTTCAAGGTGGTCCCTTGGGAGGTTGTAGGAAAGAAAAAAGGGCCAGTATCACTATTGCCTAAGGCAGGGGTTTAACCTTTTTAGCCATGAACCACATTAAGAGTTGGGGAGCAACCCAAACATGAAAAATATCCCTGGGTGCCATTTATGGGCAGTGATTGACTATTAGTAGCCCCTATGTGGACTGAGAGCCTACAGGAGCCTCTGAGCTACAAGCAGCAGTATATCTAGTTTTTATGCCTGGAATTCAAAAAATAAGCTCCTGCTTTGAGGCCAATGGGAGCAACATCCAAGGGGTTGGAGAGCAACATTTTGCTCCTGAGCCACTGGTTGTGGATCATTTCCCTACGTAATATCTTTAGCAAAAATAAATATTTCTCCCTAACTTCATAACGGAATTTCACACTGGCCTTTAGCAATATCAAGGAAATAGGCAACCAAAATCTCACTCTCGTTGACCTTTAGGTGGATGTTGAGGGGGGATATCCCTTTTCTACTGTAATGAACATGGGTCAATCTGGCAGACAGGAGGGTAACATGGTAATAGGGGTGGCAGGGGCATCCATAATAATAAAATTATTACTACATCACTACACATTCTCCCCCACTCATTGACTTGGAACTGTTGTCTTTGTATTTGTTTCATCCTATTAAGTAAAAGCTGACTTGGCTGTCTTGATTGGGGCATGTTACAGATGTAGATTGTGGTAAGAGGGTTACACATGGTACATTTTCCCTCTGTTTTAATCTTTCAGGGCCAGCAGGAGACCTTGGATTGAATGGAGAAAGAGGGCAAAAAGGTCGGCAAGCCTTGCAAGCTTTTACATGATAACAAACTATTTCCTAATTATAAGTCAAATGTATGTGTGTATAATTGAATATAATGCATTGATTGTTTTGCCATTTTATAAGGGGGGGGGGGGGTTGTGCTTCCTTCAGACTGGTGTTCCATTAATTAAAATTATTAAGGGGTATCAAAGATCTGACTTTGATACTGGATTTCATTAGGTAGTAGGACACTGTTGCATTGTCCCATATACACACTCAGCAGTTAGTAGTATCCCATACAAAGCAGTCGGATCTAAGAAGACCATACAAGCAATGACTAATCAGAGTCCAATAGTAGATGCTTTGCATTCCCTGGAAGAGGACTATACAATCAAATATTGGCGATAAAGGATTTGCTGGATTTAAGGCTTCAGACCCTGGTTTAATTTAGGTTGTTCATATATTATTACTGGTTGGGAAGTCACTGCCAAAGGTTATAATTTATAATACTTGTCTTAACAGGGGACACTGGTGCCGTGGGTGAACAGGGGCCAAAAGGTAAGGCTTCAGTGACTTCTTTTTAAAAAGACATTATTATCATGCATACATGTTGCCTTCAGAAATAACACACCTCGGACCCCCGGACCCTGCCTATCACAGGACATCTTATGGCCCTCCTGCTCCCCAGAGCTGACTGTCCTAAGTTGTTGATGTTGATGAACATAATAGTGAACAATACCCTTAAATAGTTCTCCATTGTGCTGCTCTGAAACCTTTGCTAGGTGCTCCTTTAAGTTGAATTAGAGTCATTTAAGCTGAAGTTCAAGAAAAGGTACATGCCCATCAAGTTCAAATTAAATTGGGTGGACAAATAACCATCTAAAGTGGGGTCCTCTTCTCCTTCTCCCAAGGGTTTTAATAGCAAGTAATCACATGGGACCATACAATAATCACACGGGGCCATACAATAAACTCTCTGATACGGGTAATGTGATCTGTGTTATTAGAGATGGATAAATCCAGTTTAGAATAATTTATAGCAACGTCACAGAAGAAGATTTTAGAACTTTTAATTTGGATTTTACTTCACCAGCTTGGACTTTTCCACCTTATACTCCACCTTGGTTATAATATAGTATTTCTTATAATTATTTCATGGCTTCTTACTTTGAACTAGAGATGGCCGAATTTATTCGCCAGAGGCGAATTCGCGTCAAATTCCCACGATTCGCCGCTGGCGAATAAATTCGCGAAATGACAGTGAAATTTTGCCTGGCGAAAATTCGCGGAAAAAAAAAAGTTGCGCGTTGTTTTAGACGCAACGCGCCAAAAACGTGCCACGACTCGTTTCGCAAATATTTTTGCCAATTGGCGAATTTCGCTGGAAATTCACAAATTTTTTAAATGGAGTGAGGGCTAAATCATGCCAAACTTATTGCAAGTGTATATATTGTAAGAGTCTCTTTGTTTCAGCCATAAGCTAAATCCTTTTGTTTAGCTGATCATTTTACACCAAATGATATTCCAGTTTGGACCTTTCTATTTCTTACTATTAGAATAATATTGCCTCCTTCTTCTCGGAGTTACACATACCAATGGCCTGCAGGTCTATAAGAGTTAGTATGTTCCAAACTATTCCCTTTGTGATAGTCTTGCGTACAAAGGGGCCGATGCACTAAATTCACATGAAGGATTCGAAGTTCGATCGAATTTCGAAAGTAGGATTTCTTTGTTTGGTCGAATATGTGAATTTTGGCATAGTCAGTCATCGAATAGGGAATGGTCGAATGATCGAATACATTCGAATAAAGTCGAATGGATGAATATTCAATCATTCAATCAGCGAAAGGATTTAGTTTTTTAAGTTTCTTCGATTGCCTACTTCGCCAAATTGGACCTACCGAATTGCAATAGAAGCCTATGGGAGCACTCCCATAGGCTTCTGAGACTAAGTCCTGATCCAATAGGATTCCTACGATCAAAGTGTACGAATCATTCGAAAGATTGAATGATTTCTTCGTTCAGTCGAATGATTTATTCAACTGATCGAATAGGTTTGTATTCGATCGTTGAATGATCGAATATCGAATAAAAGGTAGCCTAGAACTATTCGATTAACATTCGAAAATCGAATCTTAATCGAATATCGAATAGAAACTAATTATTTTTGGGGAATAATAGTAAATTTGCCCCAAAGTGTACAGTTGATTTGTGCTGCTAATCTCATTCTTACTGTACATTTATTTATTCACTAGGAGTGAAAGGAGACAGCGGAATGAACAGCTCATCAAATGGTCAGTAAAAAATTGGCCCAATTTTTATTTACAACTGTCAGATTTGTGGGCAATGAGGAGATAAGAGGGGTCATTTATTTATAAGCTACTCTAAGTGCAAGAGCACCAAGGGGTTACAATTAGTAAAGGATGGGAGATCAACATAAGGCAGAAGTTTGGTAGGGGGTGCAAGATGGAAAGAGATGATTAAATCTGAGAGCAATTTGGAAATAACTAATGGGAGAATCTGTGGAGCAGGATACTGATAGTGTCATGGGAAAACACGCATCACTTAATAGAGCTGGTCCAGCAGACTTCTGCACCGAAATCCCTTTTTCAAAAGAGCAAAATGGTGTTTTTATATTTAATTTTGAAATCTGACATGAGGCTAGACATTTTGTCAGTTTCCCCGGTGCCCCCAGTCATGTGATTTGTGCTTTGCTAAACTTCAGTCACACTTTAATGCTATCAACCCCTCCCCCCAGCAGCCTAACAACAGAACAATGGGAAGGTAACCAGATAACAGCTCCCTAACACAGATGCTTGGAAGATCTAAGAACAGCACTCAATAAAGTAGAAATCCATGTCCCACTGCAACTCCTCCAGATATATTGAGTAGGAGAAACAACATCCATTCAGAAAGCAGATACTTCCTAAAGTGTTGGCTCTTTCTGAAAGCAAATGACCTGAGATGCACCTACACACCAATATTATAAATATATAAAATACACTTGTTGGTTCAGGAATTAAATTTTATATTGTAGAGTGAATCATTTACAGTGTAAACAGTGTCATTTTGAAATAAAAACTTCACCATAAAAATCCTGACAGAATCCCGTTAAACAAGTGCATAGTACAAGATAGAAACTTCATTAAGGCACCAGCATTATACACATCTCACCTTCCTGCTTATTCCTAAATCTGGGATTATGGCTGAAGTGCAAAGCAGCAGAGGACAGGGAAGCAGGAGAGTCGCTGGGATGGAATCATGTCTTTGTGACATGAAAGAGATCAATGTGGATGTGCATTACTAGAGGAGAATATGCTAGTTTATTTATTGAGAGTTTTTGTTTTGGTAGAGGTAGCATGTAGTATGTGTATTCATCTGATATTAACACTTTTCATTTAATTTTAGTTGCAAAGAACTGCAAGGAACTGCTGAATCAGGGGACCATAATAAGTGGTTGGTACACAATATACTTGGATGGAGTGAGGCCCCTGAAAGTACTGTGTGATATGGACAAAGATGGAGGAGGCTGGACAGTAAGTTAAAGTGGCCTTCCACAAGTTGCTATTCTTAGGTCTTATTAGTGTCAGTGTAGTATATCAATAGGTGTACCTTCAGCAGGGCTTAGTTTTATGCCATCTGATATCTGATAATCAGGGAAAACACTGTACAATGGAGAGACCTGGAGATAAGGGGAGGCAGGAGAGGCACATTTTGGATGCAGTTTGGGGAGACCTGGAGCCAGGTCTGGACTGAGAATTAAAATAGGCCCTGACATTTCAGATACACAGAGGCCCAATCAGCCCACAAAGAGGCCCAAACAGTCCCCACCAGCCCACTGAATTTCTATGGCACCTTATAGCAGCCCCTCTGGCATTTGCCAGAACCCACAGATTGCCAGTCCGGGCCTGCCTGGAGCTAAGTGTAGGCAGGAGAGGCACAATTTTGGATGCAGTTTGGGGGAGACCTGGACCTAAGTGTAGGCAGGAGATGGACAATTTTGGATGCAGTTTGGGGATGTCAGCCAAGGGTTCGATGCATATTGCTGGACTGGTTAGAAAATGTGAGTACCAAGACAAAGCCACTATGTTTTTAGATCACCACATCCAATGCCATGAAAAACAATTTATATCTTGCTGTTTCTTACCTGGGGATAGACATTCCTCCTATTCAAAGAGAAATCAAAGCTAAACCTTCCCTCAGTCTCTTCAAACCTAAACTTAGACTTGGACATTTTTGAGCACTAACAATATATTTTGTGGTTCAGTTTTCCAACCATTGTGCTTAGAACCATAATTCAATTTCTGCCTGGACTCGGTGGAACTTCCCAGCTTGCATAATGTACCTGTTGTTCCCCGTCTATACTGTTACTGTAGAATATATATATTACTGTACAACTATACAACGCTGTGTATACCAGTAATATATACACACACTTCCTTTGCCTTAGGTTTTCCAAAGACGCTATGATGGCTCAGTAGACTTCTACCTTGGCTGGGATTCCTACAAGAAGGGGTTTGGCAGCCGCCTGACTGAGTTCTGGTTGGGGAATGATAATCTCAGTAATTTAACATCAGCAGGTACAGTTTCCCTATTGTTAATTATTTTATTTTGTTGAGTACATTGAAGAAAAGAAACTGTAAATTAAGTTTTTAGTCCAGGAGATTACTTCTGAATTGCCCTGGGATTTTGAAAAAACCAGATCCAACAACACCAATGACGTTACCTTGTATAAGAATAATGAGCTATTTTAAAGGGCAAGGAAAGGCAAAAAAATAAAATCCCATTTTTACTTTCTGTAATGAAAAAGAAATCTATCTCCAATATACGTTAATTAAAAAATGTGTACTGTTTTTATAAGAAACCTGACTGTATGCAGTGAAATTCTCCCTTCATTTACTGCTGTGGATAGGAATTTGCAGACGGTCCCTAACTTCTGGCAGGGAAACAATCATACTTATAAACAGCAGGAGGAGCCCCTGCCTTACTTACCAGCCATGCAGAACTCAAGCAGCTTTGTTTTTTTACGATCATTTATGATGATCCCTAAGAAACCCAGACCACACTGAGCATGTGCACAGTCTTGGTCTTGCAAAGATGTATAACAAAGTTACAAGATGACAGCCCCCTGTGGCCAACTTTGAAAGCATAAATCATTTGTTTGATTAGGCTTGTGGTGCAGTAAGTTCATGTTTATGTTTAGTGTACAAAATACAGCATTTCTAGCCCTTATTCTATTTTACACTTTCCTTGCCCTTTAAGTATTTACATCAGGGATGCCCACTTTACAGCCACATTGAGCTGCAACTCCCAACATTTTAATTCTTGTCCACACAGTTCAAAGCCCCCCTACTGTTTATTGCAGGGGTCCCCAACCTTTCCCTGTGAGCCACATTCAAAAGTAAAAAGAGTTGGGAAACAAACCCATGCATGTAAAAGTCCCTTGGGTGCCAAATAAGGACTGTGATTGGCTATTTGGTGGCCCCCATGTGGACTGGCAGCCTGCAAAAGGCTCTACTTGGCACTATACTTACTTTTTATGCTTCCAAGTCTGGAATTCAAAAATAAGCACCTGGGTTGAAGACACTGAGAGCAACATCCACAAGCTACTGGTTGGGGATCACTGGTTTATTGCATCTAGGGTTATTATTATTATTATTATTAACATGTATTTCTATAGCACCAACATATTGTGTAGCGCTTTAGGGTTGCCACCTGGCTGGTATTTTACTGGCCGGTATTTTTGATGAGTAATCCCAATGTTATTAATAGGAAATAAAGATAAATATATATAAATAAATATATTTTTTATTTTTCAAGAAAAGGTGGCAACCCTAATAGCATCCCCTTCTATGGTTGGGTGATTCAGTTGTACTGGGAACCTTGAAAATAATGGTGGCCATCCATGAACAGATTTGTTAGATCAGGATGAGCCTTATCCCTGTGGGCATATATATATGCCAGGCCACTGCAATTTCAATATTGGGATCTCATTGATCATGTTGGCACCACAATGCCATATCTTGCAACACAACACTGGTGCTTGGCACAAATTCAAAACAAAAAGGAGCAGGGTCCAATGTCCCATTGTAGGTCTCATTTGCTTAGTTCATGAGCATGTTCTTTAATGGCTGATTATACTCTTGTTTTTTGACTATCCTGTTCCCTACTTGCACTGTCCTATGCCAGAACTTCACACTAGGGGGGAAATTTAGCAAAGAGTCAAGTTAAGAGTGAAGTTCGGCCACTAGAGGGAAATTCCGCCGCTCTCCATTCATTTCCA
Organism: Xenopus borealis; assembly: GCA_024363595.1. Taxonomy (NCBI): domain Eukaryota; kingdom Metazoa; phylum Chordata; class Amphibia; order Anura; family Pipidae; genus Xenopus; species Xenopus borealis. Next base: position 5,909,061 of record CM044442.1, read on the forward strand.
TGGGATTTTTGAAGGCGTATTTATTTCACTTATACCCATTGATAAATAGGCCTTTCAAAATCCAAAAATCCCTTAGAAATGAATGGAGAGCTGCGGAATTTCCCTCTAGTGGCGGAACTTCACTCTTTGATAAATCTACCCCTATGACTTTGTATACCTTTCTGGTATCATGGCATTGATACCCCATTACTGCCTGTTTTGCCTAAGGCTGTATTTTCCTGCCGGATGATTATAGGCTGGCATACTTTACTGCCCACACCCAACCCCCCTATGATCAGAAATCTCCTGTGTGCCAAAACCCCAGTGACCCGCGTGTGGCTGAACTTCAAGTTTGGCAGATGGCCTCCCACCCCTTACTTTGTGCTTTCCTATGCCCAGACCTAGGCCTGGTTCTGCCCATCAAGCCAACTTTCTCCCTCTTCCTGGTCGTAATGGCCCTGCAACTCTGACAGGCAGGGGTTTGTTTTAACAGACCCATCTCTCTTGGTTATAAATTTCTATTGCTGATGCACCATTTCAGTGGTGGCCAGGTCAGATGAGGAGGGGAGGAAAAACAGGAGGGGCCGGTGTATTGCCACCTTAACCTGATACAGGAATTAATCCAGGGAAAAGCAAACTAATGTATGCATTGCTGGGCATTCACCTGAAATAATCACCCTGTTTGTTTTCATAGGAACGTGGGAACTGAGAGTCGATCTGATAGACTTCGATAACATAAATTACTATGCAAAATACTCATCTTTCAGAGTTTTATCGGAATCTAACAATTATACACTAATAATTGGTAAATATGTTGCTGGAGATGCAGGTGAGAATGGAGATTTGTGTGATTCATGTTTTTCTTCTTTCTATTTTAGTCTTCCCTCTTCCTGGTGCCTGGGGCACACTTCACCTTCATTTATGTACTTGTTTGAACTTATTGATTTAAAGGGAAACTGTCATGGGAAAATGTGTGTGTTTTTCTTTTTTAAACACATCAGTTAATAGTGCTGCTCCAGTAGACTTCTGCACTGAAATCCATTTCTCAAAAGAGCAAACAGATTTTTTTATATTCAGTTTTGAAATCTGACATGGAGCTAGACATTTTGTCAATTTCCCAGCTGCCCCAGTCATGTGACTTGTGCCAGCACTTAAGGCTAAGGCCAGACGGGGAGATTCGGGGGCATTTTGTCGCCTGGCGACTTCTCGCCGCGACTTGTAGCCCCCGAACCTCCCCGAATAGCCAAGTACCCAAGCGCACCGGCGTTGCTTGAAAACGCCGGCGCGTATTCACACGGAGCGGCGCGCTTTTTGAAATCGCTCCAAATTGCCTGGCGAGGCAATGTTTTTCCTTCTCAATGTAACTGAATAGTACGCAGTGGGACATGGGTTTTACTATTGAGTGCTGTTCTTAGATCTACCAGGCAGCTGTTATCTTGTGTTAGGGAGCTGTTATCTGGTTACCTTCCCATTGTTCTGTTGTTAGGCTGCTGGGGGGGGGGGGGGGGGGGAGGGGGTGATATCTCTCCAACTTGCAGTACAGCAGTAAAAATTGACTGAAGTTTATCAGAGCACAAGTCACATGACTTGAGGCAGCTGGGAAATTGACAATATGTCTAGCCCCATGTCCGATTTCAAAATGAAATATAAAAAAATCTGTTTGCTCTTTTGAGAAATGGATTTCAATGCAGAATTCTTCTGAAACAGCACTATTAACTGATGCATTTTGAAAAAAAATTTTTTTCCCACGACAGGATCCCTTTAACCTTGCTTGTGGCAAAGGTTTTTTTTCTTAGTACAATCCAAATCCAGAGAGGGGATCTGGCCCGGCGGGGCCCCTTAAGTTCTCCTTTATTGCCCAGCATTCCCTGCTAGACTAAATGAGAGGCCATGATCAGGTGCTTCTCTGCTGGCTGAAAACTGCCCCATGAGATTAAGAACCCATCAGTGACTTCTATCTTTATGCATAAAAAAGGAAATAAACTCAAGGGATGAAAACATAATTTTGTGTCTTTATATGTCCCTGGTAAGGAACTTCTAATAATCTTATAATGATCCACTAATTCATTTTTTATTAGTTTCATTATTGTAACCACACTACACCGGTGAATTGCAGGATAGAGAACTGGAGAAACCATGACCACATAATTAAATTGATGTCACTTAAGCACAATACCTGACTAATTATTATTATTATTTTTTTCATTATTTCCCTATAAGGAGATTCCATGATTTATTCCAACAACTCAAAGTTCACCACAAAGGACCGGGACAATGACGTGTATTCGCTTAACTGCGCTAACATTGACCATGGAGCCTGGTGGTACAAGAGTTGCTACAATGCAAACCTGAATGGACGATACCAACTTGTGCAGACCTATAATATAGAAAGCATCTGCTGGCTCACCGCTAAAAGTTATTATTCCTTCAAATTCACTGAGATGAAAATGAGGCCTGCGTAAGGCTTCCGACTCACGGCTGATTTGGCGCTATGTGGGATATTGTGCAATTTGGACTCATACATAGATGATGCATTTTACTGGTGACTGATTGTATTGCGTTGACAATAGGGACTGGTCATCAACCAATCAGAACGTGTGTATTGGGATGGTCAGTTCTAGGGCAATAACTTTTAATTGAGATTGTTCAAAATGCCCCACACCCATAGCAATGATTATGAGTTGCCTATGAGATAACTGGGTGATCTGGTGGCTGTTTGTGCTTCCAGCTTAACACAGGTCAGTACCTTAAATGCCGGGCAGTTTAACTTTATAATTCATAGGACAGAGCCATCCTACCTGATCACAGGGTCGGACTGACCCGGTGGGCCCAACCCTCATGGGCTCCTGCCGGGCCAGAGCCCCCTCTCCCAACACCCCCTCAATTTGAAAATAAAAATTTTCTTGTAGCGCAGACGCAACAATAGGTAAGATAGGGAGGAGGGAGAAGGGGAAGGGAGGCAAAGTGGGCCCCCCCAGTCCAACCCTGCCTGATTATCAGGGTCTGCCAGGGCCGGTGGACCGGACCCCCAACTCTTGTGGGCCCTGCTGTCCCAGGTCACACCCTCACCTTCTTCTTGAGGCCGTGACCTCCGACAAGTTCTGCCAGGGCACCAGGGTGGGCTGGAGGGGGTCTCTGGCGCAGTAGACCCGGTGAGCCCTCGGGTAGGGTTGCTACCAAGCCAGTGTTTTACCGGCCTAGCTGGTAAAACACTGACCAAGGCCGGTGCCGGTATTACAAATTTACCAGCAATGTAGCTGCCAGTAAATCTGTAATACCCCTATTAAAGGCCCCTGGCCTGCCCCAACCCACTAAAAACTTATCTTTTTTTTACTGAGGTTGTTTCTGGCTCCACCCCCTTTATATCACAACACGCCCTTTCTTCCCACTCCCCCACCACTGCCGGTAAAAAACTATTTCAAAGGTGGCAACCCTAGCCCCGGGCCCCCAGTCCGACCCTGCTGATCATCACGTGAGTCACAATAAATTCACAGTTTAGGAATGTTAAAGGAATTATTCAGTATAAAAATAAAAACTTGGTAAACAGGCTGTGTAAAATAAAAAAATGTTTCTAAAATGTTAGTTATCCCAAAATGTAATGTATAAAGGCTGAAGTTAGTGGATGTGTAACATAATAGCCAGAATCCAAATGACTGCTTTTCAGCTCTCTTGTTTTCCACTGACTGGTTACCATGGTGACCAGGCAGTAACCAATCAGTGACTTGAGGGAGGGCCACACGGGCCATAACTGTTGCTTTTGAATCTGAGCTGAATGCTGAGGATCAATTGCTAACTCACTGAACAGTTATGTCCCATGTGGCCCCCCTTATAGTCACTGACTAACTCAGAGTTAGAGAGCTGAAAAGCAGGAAGTTGGATTCTGGTTATTATATTAGACATCCAGTTGCTCCAGCCTTTATAGTTTGCATTCTTCCCTGACTAACTATATTAGAAACATTTTTTATTTTGCACAGCCTATCTATTTATCTAGTTTTTATTTTTACACTGAACTATTCCTTTAAACATTTCCCTGCCACCCTTGTCAATTACTACTGGAGCTGACTACGGGTGCTGAGACCTGCGGCTCAAGGGAGAAAAAAATGGATGACACTTGAGAGGTTGGTTGACCTGTGTGAATCTGACCCTTTTCGTAAAAAACTTGCAAAGCGGGGAAAATTCAACAAAATGCTTTGAAATCTGTAGGCATCAACATTTTTTTCACCCTTTTGGAGTCTATGGGCATAATTTTTGTGGCAAAATTTTGAAAGTGACTTCTTCCCAGAATTCCAGAGAACAGGATAATTTCTCAAGTTCCAGAGGAACAATGAAGAAGAGTGTTTTCCCCCCCATGAATTCTTAAAGAAGGGAGACATTCCATAGACCTGGAGAATGATGGAAAGGTTGTTGTCTCACATAAGTTAAAGAAACAGTAACAAAAAAATTAAAGTGTTTTAAAGTAAAGAAAATATCATATAGTGTTTCCCTGCTCTGTTAAAACTGATCTGTTTGATTCAGAAACACTACTATAGTTCATATAAATAAGCTGCTAAGTAGCAATGGCTGAAATGGCTGAAAAAAGACTATATGGCACAGGATAAGTAATGGATAACAGATAACATTATGGTGTACAGAGCTTATCTGCTATCAGCTGTGTAACTTGAGCCTTTTCTCCTTTGAATGGCTGCCCCCACGGCTACACAGCAGCTTATTTATATAAACAATAGTAGTGTTTCTGAAGCAAATACAGCAGTCTTACCAGTGCAGGGCAACACTGTATTATATTTTTATTACTTTAAAAAAATTTCAGTTTTTGATGTTACTGGTCCTTTAAGAGCATAATTCTCACCCTAGTTCCTTTGAATTCATTCCATTTGTCCCAAAGGACTGGGGCCCCAATAGAGAAACATCCAGGTGTGTGTCTGTCCTTAGAAACATCTTCCTTCTTACCTGTTCAAAAAAAGTAAAAAATAAAGACTAAAAAAAGTCATTACTTGTCTACTCCTGCCAGAGGGTCCTCTGCAGCTTTTTAACTTGGGCATCAGAATGACATTCAGTTTGGGGAGGGAGGGTACTTACAGGGTTATGTAATAAAAGGCACTAAGTTTGCCCAGGGGCAAAACTCCTTAGTAACCAATCAGCAGGTAGCACTTACTGGTCACCTGTTTAAAAGCAAACACCTTATTGGTTGCTATGGGTTACTGCTCCTGGGCAAACTTACTGCCCTTTATTACATTTGGGGGTATGTGCCTTGTCCCACCTGCCCTGCATTCTGGATAACAGATCCCACACCTGTATTCTCTGTTGCTGGCACTCAATACCATTATAAAAAGACCCTACTTTATAATTATTATTATTATTATTATTAACATGTATTTCTATAGCGCCAACTTGTTGCGTAGCGCTGTAAAGTGAATGTGATTATACAACCAAATCACATGAATTACATACATAGAACATTAGGAGTTACATACATCACAATAAATATGGAGTTACTGTACATACATCACAATAAATACTGGTACAGGAGGTGAGGAAGGCCCTGTACAGAGCAAGCTAACGGGAAGGGAATGATACACAAGGTGTGGGAGAGGGCAAGATCAGAGTAAAGTGGGTGAGAGATATAGTAATGTAAGCGGTATTGCATTGAGTGGTTAACAGTGAGGGTAGGCTTCTCTAAAAAAGTGGGTTTTTAGAGATTTCTTGAAAGCTGAAAGATTAGGAGAAAGTCAGACAGACCGTGGGAGAGAATTCCAGAGGAGGGGTGCAGCTCTTGCAAAGTCTTGAATGCGAGCATGTGAGGAGGTAATGAGAGAAGAGTTGAGTAGAAAGTGGTTGGGTGAGTATATAGAGATTAGAGTTCAGAGATATAGAGAGGGGCAGAGTTATGAAGTGCTTTGAATGTCAGGGTCATTAATTTGAATTTAATTCTGAAGGGCAGTGGATGCCAGTGCAGGGATTGGCAGAATGGTATGGCAGAGGAGGAGCGGTTATTGAGGTGTAAAAGCCTAGCAGCAGTGTTCATTATGGACTGGAGAGGAGACTGGTGGGAAGGCCAATTAAAAGAGAGTTACAATAGTCTAGACGCGATATGACAAGACATTGAATAAGAATTTTGGCAGCATCTTGGGTGATAAATGATGGTATTTTGGATATGTTCCTTAGGTGGAAGTGACATGATTTAACAAGTGACTGGATGTGAGGAGTGAATGTCAGGGCAGAATCTAGGATAACCCCAAGGCACCGGGCCTGGGGAGATGGGGTGATAGTGGAATTGTTAACTACGATAGATACTTCCGGGATGTTACTGGTGATAGTTGGAGGAAAAAGAACCATTTCCGTTTTGGAGAGGTTTAATTTAAGGTAGCGTTGTGACATCCAAGTAGAGATAGCAGACAGGCAGGAGGAGACACGAGTTAGGAGTTCTGGGTTGAGATCAGGAGAGGAGAGATAGATCTGAGTATCGTCAGCGTAGAGGAGGTAGTGGAAACCATACGAGCTGATTAATTTGCCGAGGGAGGAAGTATATAGAGAAAATACTTTAATGTTTACATGATTTTCTAGTAGACTAGAAATAGTGATGGGCGAATTGGCGTTGTTTCGCTTTGCCGAAGAATTCGCCAGACACAGCCTTGCCTCGTTTTGGACACTTGTGTTCGTTTTTGGACAATAGGCGTCGGCGCCGAAAAACACTGGTGTCCAAAAACGGACGCGTGTATCCAAAAACGGACATGCGCGTCCAAAACGAGACGCCAGTGAATTTTCGCAAAATTTTTACACCGTTTCACAAATTTATTCACCTCCAGCGAATCGCGAGAATTCTCTGCAAATCGCCTTAGGCGAATAAATTCGCCCTTCACTAGTGGGAAAAGTGTCATGGAAAGTCAGTTACCAGGAGGAACGTTTTAGGGAAAAGATAAAGTTTATTTGGCACTAACTCAGAGGATTCTGAACTCACAGAGAGTTAGACCCCTCAAAAAAGAATTACAGAGTTTTATAGACTTGACATCAAAACATAAACATACGAGAGTACAAGGGGGTTACTGGCGGCAGAGCACAGAATAACAAAGAACTGCTCTTCCTTTTGTGTCTGTAATAATAAAACAGTAGCTTGTACTTGATCCCAACTAAGATATAATTAATCCTTATTGGAAGCAAAACCAGACTATTGGGTTTATTTCATGTTTATATGATTTTCTAGTAGACAAAGTGTGAAGATCCATCTCCTCACTAGATATATATAAAGTTTAAATCATCAATAGTGATGGGCAAATTTATTCACCTAGCTCGAATTTGCGGTGAATTCGCAGCCGGCGAATAAATTAGCAAAATGGCCGTGAAAATTCGCCAGAGAAAATTCGGCAGCATCAATTTCCGATTTTCACAAATTTTTCATGAAAATCACCAAATTTTTGTGAAAACGTTCAAAGTTCGAAATTTTTTTGTGAAAATGGTCGAAATTCACGAATTTATAGTGAAAACGTTTCAATTTCACGAATTTAGTGAAATAGTTCAAAATTCACGAATGCATAGTGAAATTGCTTGAAATTCACGAATTTATAATGAAGTAGTTCAAATTTCACAAATTTTTTGTGAAAACTGTAAAATTTCATGAATTTTTTGTGAACTTTCCAATTTCGGCATTTTCACGAAATTTTTAGCCATTTCCATGAAATCTTTTGCCATTTTGCGAATTTCTATGGAAATTCACAAAAAATTAGGTGAAGCGAAATTCCCGCATTCGCCCATCACTAATCACCAATATAGCGATGATAAGCTTTGATTTTCTGTCTGAAGGGGTTATCTTGTCCATAGACGTTGCACTGTTCCCACAACTTGGTTGGTGACTAGGTTGGCATAAGTGAGGGCATTGAACAGGTTAAATTAGGAGTGAGGGGAGGAGACCTACAGAGAACTCTGCCATTCATATTGCATTCTCTCATTTATACCACAGCCTGATCGCTAGAGTAAATTGGATCCTAGCAAATAACATCTAAAATCCCAAACTGAAGAACTTAATGAGCTTAAGAACTAAAAAAAAGACCAATTGCAAATAGTATGAGAAAATCACTATCTTCATCATACTAAAAGATAATTGAAATGTAAACGAATCCTTTAGGCACCATCAATCACTCTAACTCATTTCCCTCTTCAGACAGGTTTCTGTGTATACAGAGATGGCAACAGGGTTTAAAACAGAAGAACAAGCTAACGTTATCATACAACAGAAAAATGACAACACCTTAAAAAAGACCAAAAGTGACATCGCAACTTTACAATCATTTCTGAAAGAAGTAAAAGAAACCATAAGAATTGAAGAAATTCCACACCATGAACTAGATACTAGTGATGGGCAAATCTGGGGTGTTTCGCTTCGCCGAATTTCTCACGAATCTCCCGAGAAATTTGCGAAATGGCGGAAAATTCGCGAAAATGTCAAAATCGTAAAATTCACCAAAAATTTGTGAAATTTTACCTTTTTCACGAAAAATTTGTGAAATTTGAACTACTTAACTAAAAATTTGTGAATTTCAAGCAATTTCACCATAAATTTGTGAATTTTGAACTATTTCACAAAATCCGTGAAATTCAAACGTTTTCACTATAAATTCGTGAATTTCAAACATTTTCACTATAAATTCGTGAATTACGAACATTTTCACTGTAAATTCGGGAATTTAGAATGTTTTCACGAAAAATTTGTGATGTGCGGCAAATCACAGGAATTCGCAGTGAATTCGAGCTAGGCAAATACTACTGCATTTCTGTCAACTTTCATAATATCTGTTCTCAGAAAACATTTAAAATGAATATGAGCCACATACACTGCGCTGTGTTTTAAGAAGTGTTGACAAATATTTAATAGGCAAAAACTATAATGTTTGGACCCTCAAATGACTTCCCTAAAACAAAAATTAAATTTCTAAAGAAAGAAGGAAATGGAAATCAACCCAACAAGGCAGAAGCATTAACAGATGAAGAAACACATTTTATGACTCGGGGACAATGTCCTTGGATAATCCAGCAAGCCTACTCAACTTAGTTTTCTTCAACAATGGAATACGTTTTACACTTCGGACGCAAGAGCAATATGACCTACAATGGGGTAACATTACACTTAAAACTGACTCAACTGGCAAAGAATTCCTTGAATACAAAGAGCGCCAAAAAAAATCCAAAACATATTCGCTAGTCATGGGCGAATCTATCCCGTGCAAACAAACAGGAAGTGAAAGTTCAGCCTTTGATGAATACGCCTTTAAAAAGAAATGAATGGAGAGCGGCGGAATTTCACTCTAGTGGCAGGACTTCACTCTTAACTTCACTCTTTGATAAATATACCCCAGAGTGAGAAGGTTCGGGTGCTGGTCAACATTTTGCAGGGAAGGTGATGGACTTTGGCCTTTTTTTAAGCTAATTTAACTATGTAACTATGAGGGGTGTCTCATGTCCAGTCCCACAGTTTAAATAAACCATCTATCCCAGTTTCCTTGCCCAGTTGGTCCAGTTCTGAGTTGTCTTCTAGCCAGTAAAGTGCACCACCTTTCCACAGCCCCCTGCTGAACGTATAATTAAGGGTCTCTTTACCACGCAGTGAACTCCAGATCTAGTACGACAACCCCTTTATTAGATAAGCAGCAACATCTTGGATTTGCATCCATTGTTGTGCAACGGTGACTGGGTATTAGACTCACTGGGTTATTATTGTAACTCAAATACAAGAACCCTACATAATTGTTTACTAAAACTAAGACATTTGACACAGAAATACAAGTTCTACAGGGAAGTCAAGGAAAAGTGGAACTACTGGTAAAGCCACATTCCTTGCACTGCAGGTAAAATCTAAATGGTATTGGTTAACATTCTCACAGTTTGAATGGAAAGAACAACATCATGGACTTCTTTGCTCTCTTACTGCTGATTTCCCCAGTACAATACATATGCCTGGTCTCGGGTAAGGTGTTTACTATACGGACTTGGAATATAAGTATATTCTTTGTTGTGGGATCACACTGAATCCCAGCAGCCTAACAGACTAAGCACTGCGTATGTTACTTTATTAAAATGTATCTGAGTAACTTTGATGCAATTTGATTCATTTTACTGTATTTTGATATTGGATCTGGTATTTGAGCACAGATCTTAACTGTGGTTTAGAACTTTTTTTTCTGGCTCATTGCATTGTGAGGCTAGTGAGGCTAGTGAGGCTAGTGAGGCTAGTGAGGCTAGTGAGGCTAGTGAGGCTAGTGGATCAGGGACCACCGCTCTCACTTTGATATAAGTTTTTTATTGTAACAGAGGCGCTGACTGTGTATACTACTGCCAGATGGGGGAACTCCTATGTTTATTGCCTGAAGAAGCGGGTCTGAACCCGTGAAACGCGTTGCACTGATTGGAGTTCGTTAATAAATTTTGACTGCTTAATTACAGTCGTTTTGTGTCTGCTTGGAGGAGGTAAGTCCACCACTGCCTCCTCTGATTACCAAGTTTTGGCTTTTAAACTCGTTTATATCCTTTTGGCGCCTCTGTTCTTTCTATACAATAATAAGTCCACACTGGGTGGAGGGTTGATACCCTTTTCTATCTACAGAGAGCGACTTCTTAATCCTGAGTGGGGTCAGGACAATCTCCCCACCTGCCTTTACAGTGGTTGCCTATTGGTAACCCTGGTTTGTGAGTATATGCTATTTACTCTTATTTCATTATCCCTTACCAATACATATTACACTATTGGGGCTCTTGGTGTTCCTTTTGTTTATAAGTTTTTTATTGTTTGATTTTATTGAGTTCAGTTTTGCACTTTACGTTGCTACTTGGTTTGGCCTTTCAGTTGTTCATTGTACAGTGTGGTTAGTGGGTTAGAGGAGTTTGACTACCAGTGTCCCTGTGTACATAGTAAGTTAGGTTGACAAAAGACACACATCCATCAAGTTCAACCTTTTACTTCTATATATAACCTGCCTAACTGCTAGTTGATCCAGAGGAAGGCAATAAACCACATCTGAAGCCTCAGAGGGGGAAAAAATTCCTTCATGACTCCAAAATGGCAATGGGACCAGTCCCTGGATCAACTTGTACTATGAGTTATCTTCCATAACCCTGTATTCCCTCACTTGCTAAACACCATCCAACCCCTTCTTATACCTATCTAATGTATCAGCCTGTACCACTGATTCACTTCCCTCCCTGTAACACCCCTTTCCCTCCTTTCCTCTAATCTCATTGGCTCCCTCCTGTCTGCTGGGAGGAGCTACTGGTGAATAAAGCATCCAACCCCTTCTTATACCTATCTAATGTATCAGCCTGTACCACTGATTCACTTCCCTCCCTGTAACACCCCTTTCCCTCCTTTCTTCTAATCTCATTGGCTCCCTCCTGTCTGCTGGGAGGAGCTACTGGTGAATAAAGCATCCAACCCCTTCTTATACCTATCTAATGTATCAGCCTGTACCAGTGATTCAGGGAGAGAATTCCACATCTTCACTGCACTCACTGTAACAAACCCCTTCCCAATATTTAGGTGGAACCTCTTTTCTTCTAATCGGAATGGGTGACATTGTGTCAGCTGGAAAGACCTACTGGCTAATAGGTCTATCAATGAAAAATGACCTATAGGTAATTTTTACAATGCAGCCCCCAAATTTCAATTTAGGGGTATTTTGGGCACTTTGTCTTAATAGCGCCCATGCATGTGGGGTCTTCTTTTGCCAATATACTGTAGTTTTTGTTACTTTTCATAGTAATTTTAGAGTGAAATCTAAACTTGAATTTGTGATTTTTTTTTTGTAGGTTGCCTAAAAATGTTTTCAGACATCTGAGAAGATCTGTATCCATGCCTGTAGGAACACAAGGAGGACTTGACTAAATAAATGAAGATGTGTTAAATATTGAAAAAAAAAAAAAAAAATATATATATATATATATATATACAGTATATTATATATCTATACGTTGGATGGAGTACTGCACAGGTTCACTTTTGAAAGTGGTTCCACAAACTTCACCTATAGTGATGGGTGAATTTTTTCACCTGCTGCAAATAAATGCGTGAAACGCCTGGAGAAATTCGTCTGGTGAAAATTCGCTGGTGTCTCGTTTTGGACATGGGTGTCCATTTTTGCACGCAGGCATCCATTATTTTGATGTTGGTATATGTGTGCCGACTTAAAAAAACTGACGCCCACGTCCAAAGATGGACGCCGCGTCCAACATGAGATGCCGTAGGCATTTTGCTAATTTTTCTCCTTTCGCGAATTTCTCAAGAAATTTGGTGAAGTGAAATGCCCCAGATTCACCCATCACTATTCACCTATCATCATCTTTGTGCACTGGCCCAGTTTTGGGGTCCTTACGTGCCCCCCCATTCATGTGGTTTATGGTTTTATTTGAGAGTTTGTAAGTTGCTGCTTCATAATGTATGCGGCAGGCGTTAGTTACTTATCATGTGTTTTCAAGGTTTCTGGTATAACATATTTTTTAGAGTTTGGTAAAAGCTGCAATGAAAGTTTGGTCTTAATTCTAACCTTAAATCTCTTCCCCATCCCCTTTATTTTTAGGATGTCTGCAAAATTGTGGACATATTTGAAGAACTGTGTACAGAACGCTGCACGTGGGAACACACAAACAAGTGAAAAACCACAAGCTGTGCTTTTCTGCAGCTCTAAATTTCCATTGGACATTGTCCAACTATTGGGATGTTTCATGTCTTTATGTGCATGGCTGGAAAATTTGCTCTTTCATATTTGGTTTCATCTAAAAAAAAATTTGTTTTTGTGTGTGTGTAAAATTCATCTTTGTAACTGTTTGTATTTATGTCTTACGACAATAATTAAAATTGCAGAAAAAAAATCAGAATTCTGTTTTTTTTTTTTTTACATTGAGCATTTTGATGAACGATTATAAAGCATGTAATGAGGTATACATGATCTAACCTGCCTAACTGACAGGGTCTGGCTGTGTGTGTTTCTATGAGTGAGTGTGTGGCTTGTTATAAAAGGGATGGTGTGTGCTGTCCCATGGTAAAATACAACTCCATGCTCAAATGATAGTGCCTTTATTTGGCATCTCTGGGCTTGCCTTGAGCACCATGTTACTTGGCCCAGCAGTGCACTTTATGTCCACTAGTCGACCCAAAAATCACTAATCTCTGACATTTAGGGGCACATCTACTAAAGGTCGAATTGAATCAAAGTGAAATAAAAAAATTCGAAATTTGAATTTATTTTGGGCTTATTCGACTATTGAATAGCCCAAAATTCGATTCGAATTGGTCAAATTCCAAAATTTGAATTTGATTGTCGTAAGTACTGGCCCTTTAAAAAAATTCAGTATAACAATTCGGCAGATTAAACCTACCGAATTGCTATATATCCCTATGGGAAGCTCCCCTGGGATTCTTCTAGGTTTTTTTGATCGTTCGAATCGATCGAATTTTTAATATTCAAATCAAATTGTGTTAAAACCCCTTGAATTCGAGGGGTTTTATTTCGATCAAAATTCGAGGGTCGAATTCAAGGGTTTTTTACCCTTGAAATTCGACCCTTAGGGGAAGATTTATCAAGGGTCGGATTCGAGGTTTAAAAAAACCATGAATTTGACCATCGAATTTTTGTTGAATTGCAATCCTTCGAATTTGAATATGGGAGCTTCCCATAGGGTTTAACAGCAATTCGGTAGGTTTAATCTGGCGAACTAGGCAATCAAATTTTTTTTTAAAGGGCAAGTACTTTGACCAGCGAATGGTCGAATGATCAAATAGATTTTTATTCAAATCGAATCAAAAAGATATTTGAAATTCGAATTTGAATCTTTTTGAAAATTCTATCGAATTTCTAATCCTTCACACAAATTTAGTAAATCTTCCCCAAGTATCAAATATCAAAAGTTACCAAATTCTGTCTCTGACCTCTAGTATATTATGACCTCATATATTTTAATGATTCTAACTTCTACCTTATTTTTGATTACATTAATACACAGATCCCCCCCTGTCAATCTCCAAGATTCTTCCATGTTCTCAGCTTCTAAAGGGAGATACTGGAATCCCTGGGCCACAAGGTGAGTGACTCTCCTAAACCAGTCGTTGTTCTATCTTCAAACCTCCCCATTTCATAATTCCCACTAAGGTAATACAGCTGTTGTACTGTTTGATCAAACAGCATCTGGGCACATATCCTTAAAGGAAAAGTAAATGTTTTTCTTTTTCTTTCTGTAAATTTGCTCTAAAC
>CM044442.1:5928371-5943818 GCA_024363595.1 Xenopus borealis
ATATATATATATATATATATATATATATATATATATATATATATATAAATTACATATATTCTAAGACAAATAAATGATTTGCTCAACTGAGATAAGATCTGATGAAGAGACCATGCACCAGAATGTATTCCAGTAACCTATCATCTGCTCTAATATAAGGCTTATATTGTTATTTGCATTTTATCAGATAGGAGTTTCGTCTCATTGATATTTTGTTTTAGTTGGAAGGAACTGCAAAGAGCTGCTGAATCAGGGGGTGGTGATAAGTGGTTGGTACACGATATATCCGGATGGACTGGCGCCCCTGCAAGTACTGTGTGACATGAACACTGATGGGGGTGGTTGGATAGTAAGTACCAACAATCTTTTAATGGAACTAAACCCTAAAAATGATTGTGGCTAACAGGTGTCTCATGCTCAGTGGGCTCTGAGCAGCTGTTGAGAAGCTAAGCTTAGGGGTCGTCACTAATTATCCAGCAGCAGAAAATGAGCTTCCCTGGCTGTAATATAAGCTGATGCTACAGGTTTGCTGATTATTAAATTGTGATGTTTCTAATGATGTGTATTAATGACTAATCAGCCTTATATTGTGACTATATTTCTATGACACTATCAGGTGTATATTGTGAGTGGGTCCCTAAGCTCAGTAAGTGACAGCAGCACAGAGCATGTGAATCAGTGAATCAGTAGAAAAGAAGATGGGGAGCTACTGGGGCATCTACTGGGGAGACACAGATCTTTACTGCTAAAGGGCTGTGGTTGCTGCGGGCTGGTACACAAGTACACAACATCATGTACAACATTTATACACACTTCTTTACTTAGGCTTTAGTTCTTCTTTAAATCCCCATTCCATTAAAATTGGGTTCCATTTCTACCAGGCTCTCAAAAATGTTATGTCCTTTGGCATCGCTAGCCAGTTGTGTATATATTGCCACCATCCTCTTAATGATACAGGTCCTGGGAACATGTTGGCCCTTAGTACAGTTAGTACAGTTGTGGGACCTGTTATCCAGAATGCTCATGTCGAGGTCAAAAGTGAGCCGGGACAGACGTCGACTGCAGGGAGACACAGATCACAATTGTGAGAGAGCAGACACGAGACACAAAGGAGTATCTATTTGTTCTGTTCTACCATATTGGTGGACAGACCGTTTATTTATAGGTTGAGTACATACATAATTAGTCAATAATTATTAGAAGGTGGTTTAGGGTGGTGGTCCTACCACAACCAATTAGAGAAGAGCATTGTTTATGAAAGCATGAGTAACCGTTTACCTAGTTCTCGGGTATGGATGTCCCCTTGTACCAAGGCTAAGCAAACATTGTATGTTTGCTGATGTCTTTTAGGTACTTTTCCTGTGTCATGCTGACATTTAACTATGAGTATGTGCTGAGAGTGATATTACAGTGTAAAGTGATATGTGATATTATATTGTATATAATTATATGGTATAGAGACAACCTTAACACTCAGGCGGTAGATTTTTCCGGGTAACAAATATTTCCATCATTTTCATACCTTAAGTCTACTAGAAAATCATATAAACATGAAATAAAGCCAATAGACTGGTTTTGCTTCCAATAAGGATTAATTATATCTTAGTTGGGATCAAGTACAAGCTACTGTTTTATTATTACACAGAAAAAGGAAATCATTTAAAAAAATTGTATTATTTGGATAACAAGGAATCTATGGGAGACTTGTTTGGTGCTAAAAACCTCTACTGGTAATTTCAATACAAAGAGAAGCAACAGAATGCAAAATGTATAGAAGTTCATACTACCACAGTTGGAAGCCCTTATATAAAGTAAAATAAATTCAGTACCCAGCTCAAACCCTCCCTATATCTTAATCTTCATTGATCTGAACTGATTCAATTCTTAGGGTTCAAAGATAATAGATTCCCATAGTCACAACTATAGTGGATAAAGAACACAAATATGAATACTTGGGAATGATATTGGCCTTAAAAAGAGCTGGAGACTTTATCAATTGCACCATTTGTTGTCTTGTGCAGGTTTTCCAAAGACGCTATGATGGCTCAGTAGACTTCTACCTTGGCTGGGATTCCTACAAGAAGGGGTTTGGCAGCCGCACGTCTGAGTTCTGGTTGGGGAATGATAATCTCAGTAATTTAACATCAGCAGGTAATTCTCATACTGTGCTTATTGTAATTCTGTACTTGTGCCCTAAGTCCTGTCTCTATTGGGGTCATTTTAATCCATAACAATCTAACTTGCTTTGATGGACCTTTTAATACAAGCCTTTTCATTCCTTCATTATTGTGAGATCGCTGTTGGACCTACAGTAAAGCATTGCATACATTTATGGTTCATTATAAATATATGATCCTATGCAAATACAATACAGGTACAACATAGCTGTTCTACAAGTATTAGTGTAGTAGTGATCATTTTGCACTTGCGCGTTTGCCTTTTGTTGCACTGTGCAATGTATGAGACTCTGAGGCAGAGATCCCCCCCAGTAGCTCATGAGCACCATGTTGCTCTCCGACCCCTTGGATGTTGCTTCCAGTGACCTCAAAGCTGGAATTTATTTTTGAATTCCAGGCTTGGAGGCAAGTGTTGGTTGTATAAAAACTAGGGGTATTGCCCAACAGAGCCTCAATGCAGGTTCAGAATCCACATAGGAGCTACCAAATGGCCAATCACAGCACTTATTTGGCACCCCAAGAACATTTTTCATGTTTGGGTTGTTCCCCAACTCCTTGTACTTCTGAATGTTGCTCACAGGTTCAAAAGGTTGTGGATCCCTGCTCTTAGGCATCTGAATGCCACACTAGCCAATCATGGAGATTTTGCTGCCCAAAATCTATTGATTTGCCTAAAAGTATAGAGAACAGCAGCAAACCAGCCCTACCCAGACTTTCACTGTCTCAGCCTAGAGTAAGTGTAAGCAAAGAGTGGCTGCATGTTTCCCTGAAACCAATACACAGAATATGAGTTAATTCCACCTTTAGGAATCACTTTGGAGGACTTGTATGTTCCTTCAAGCACTGTTACAACCTACAACCCAAGCAGAAAACCATTTAACTCTAACTCCCCCCCCATTGACACAAATGTGCATGTTCTCTGCACCAAGCTTCACATCATTCCCATGTAGCCCCCTTACTTGTGCTTGCAACTGAGAACCTAAACAAACCCAAAAATGCCCAACAGTAGGCTGATCTAAACAACTTCTCCTCAAGTACATACTTCATGAAACAGACATCTGTGCTCCTCAGCTTTCTTGCCTTCCTTAAAACCCTGAACCTGTTTTACTGAAACGTCTTTGTGATGTCCCTTCAAAAGATGGTCTGAATAGAAAAGCTAGAAGTGAGATGTTTGTGTCAAGCAGGATCACCTCAAAATAGTAAAACCCAGCATTGGTATGATGTGTGCCACCAGTCAATCCTCTGAGATACCATTCCTCCCACACTCTGCTGTATCCTGCCAGGAGTTAGGTGCAACTTCATTTTAGACCCATTTGATCATACGTCCCATAAATGTTCTGGATATCATATCCCCTCATTGTCAGCTCTTAGATCCAACTCTCAGAACCAATTTCCTAAACTTGTCCCACTGAAACCAAGACCCAAGATACGGCATCAGTGATTTATTCACTACCCCTTTTGATTCACAACCTATGCTCTGGGCTTCTGCCACTCATATAGATACTGTATATACATCATAAAAGTCACTATACAGTGCTAATTAAAAAAGTAATTCAGGTTCATATTAAATGTCCCTGACTGAAGTCCAGCTGGAACTTCATTCACAAGTCTTGTGAATTCTCCAGTTATGTGAAAGTCTGGGGCATGTGCCACCATTCCACGTGGTTAGTCTACTTTTAACTGGGGTTCATTTCTTTTCATGTTTTCATATTACATGGCAGCATAGAAACCAGTGCATTCTAAATAATAACTAATTAAAAATAAGGCGACTTATAATCTTAGCTCCATGACATCAGCAGCCCACAGAACACTGAGCATGTGCAGAGTCATGGTCATGGAAACGATGGCCTAACAAATTGAAAGGATGGTTTGGTGCTGTGGACAACACGGAAGATATGGGTGATTATTGGTATAGGGCAACTAGGAACTGCAATACATAATTTTTAGCCATAATTTTTTTGGGTTTAGTTTGCCTTTAAAACACCTTAAAATAAGATCCAAAAATTCAAAAACAAATGTGTAATCCCTGCACTGGAGTACAATGGCCTTCCCCTAAGTACAAACGTGAAATTAAGCTGAATGGCCCATTTTCTCATTATAGGTACATGGGATCTGCATGTAGATCTCAGAGACTTTAACAACACAGCTTATTATGCCAAGTATTCAGCCTTCCAGATTTCGCCCGCCTCTGCAAATTACACGTTAACAATTGGTCAATTCATTGGTGGTAATGCAGGTAAGTAGCCATCCACGCTATACTGTGCTAACAGTATTCACAGCCCAGTGTTGACACATTGTTAGGGATGCACCAAATCCACTATTTTTTGATTCGGCTGAACCCCCGAATCCTTCCTGAAAGATTTGGCTGAATAACGAACTGAATCTGAAACCTAATTTGCATATGCAATTATGTTTGGGAAGGGGGAAACATTTTTTACTTCCTTGTTTTGTGCCAAAAAGTCATGTGATTTCCCTCCCTGGCCCCAATTTGCATATTCAAATAAGAATTCGCATTCGGTTCGGCCAGGCAGAAGGAATCGGCCGAGTTCGAATCCTGCTTAAAGAGGCATACTCTTGGCCAAATCCCGGACCAAATCCTGGATTCGGTGCATCCCTACAAATTGCAGAGATTTCTCAGAAACCCGGTTCCCCATAGAAGGGTGTCAAGTCAACTTTAATCTTGTGCTAACTGATGACATTCCTTAAAGGAAAATTAGTCCAAATACATAGAGGCAGGTTAACTGGCTCCTACAGTTTGACTAGTTATAGAGACTAGTGTGAATGATGTATAATACCCCATAAAGCAATGCAGAATATGTTGGTGCTATATAAATAGCTGTTCCTTATCTCAAAGCCTAGCAAAGGTTACAGCAGGGGGAAGGAAGGGGTTTATCTATAGAAGGGCTTCTAAGTGGATATTTCAGTCTTTGGTCTGTTTAGTACAAGAAATAAGAAACAAAAAATCTGATAATTCTTAGATAAACCGAAGTATGTTTAGAACAAGCCCTATTCATTTATGTCTTTTCTCACCCCAGTGTAACAGATTCCAAGGCCTTAATGTAACTTGAATGAGATATTACAGCATCGCTAACTGATTGGATAGTAAACGTTTGGCACAATTCTTTTTCAGGAGATTCCTTGACTTATCAAAATCGATCAAGTTTTTCTACCAAGGACAGGGACAGTGACCTCTGGTCCTACGGTAGTTGTGCTGTTCAATGGCCAGGAGCCTGGTGGTTCAATCACTGTTTCATGTCAGACCTCAATGGAGTCTATCAACAGGACAGCAGTGTCATTGGTGTCTCATGGGCCACTGCTGCCTCTGGCGTTCGTTCCTTCAAGATGTCAGAAATGAAGATCAGGCCTGTGTAAGGACATGGGAGAGGCAGGGGAATAAGACTGGGTGCTTATGAATAAGGTGGGGAATTATCAGTCCTTGTTATCGTCATACAGTCAGTGCTATAGGCAGGGGAAAATTAAGGCATAGGCTAGCCTAAGCTATAGCCTAGGGGTCCATTATTGTTCAGGGGCCCATAGGTTTTTTATTGCAACTTTTTTTATATAAAAAAAAAAAAAATCACTGACCAGTGGGTCCAGCATCCCTTATTGACCTGTCAAGTCTCACCCCCCCACCCCCCCATGCTTGCTGCCTGGGACTGGGATAAAAATTAGGCAAGCCAGGTCTACTATGTACGTCACATGCACATGCTCAGAGCTCTGTAATGCAACAGTACAATTCACTACCAAAGTGATAAATGAAGACCTTTTATTCATCTGTACGACTTCTACTAGTGATGTCAGGAATCTTATGACCCCTAATCTGCCCCATCTCAGCTGGGTCCAACCCAAGGGAAATTTTTATACCTGTGCCTGACCCAACCTTTATGGGGACATAAGAGCCAACATCAGTGGAGAGACACCATCCTACCAACCAACGTTAGAGAAATAAAGAGACCAACCACTTGCACCTGGGCAGTACCCCATGGAAAGATATCACTCTCTTGCTTTCATTATTATCAGAAAAAAAGCCAATGATTGAAACCTTTGGCTTCTGTCCAGGTACCAATTTGCCCAACCTTTATGTTGTAGAAGGTCAGTGTCGGACTGGCCCACCAGAATACCAGGAAAACTCCCTGTGGGCCAAGGTGTCAGTGGGCCCTCATGCTGCTAAACTTTTGGTCTATTTCATGGTCACTCCCTATTTCTATGAGAAGAAAGAGGCTAAATAGATGGACTAATTGATTATAGTATGTAAAGGAAACAAACTAGGAGAATAGAGTTTGATTGAGGAGATGAAGAATATTAGAACTGAGAGAGTGGGCCCCTGGTCTAAGGTTTTATGGTGTCCCCTGGTCTTAGGTTTTATGGTGTCCCCTGGTCTTAGGTTTTATGGTGTCCCCTGGTCTTAGGTTTATTGGTGTCCCAGTCCAACACTGTATAAGATAAGAAATGACCAATGTCCAACTTGAAGTTCTATGATGGAGCCACACACACAATTATGCAGTTGGAGAGCGTATCCCATTTATTGAGTCACCAAGGTACAACTCTCAATTCATCAGGATCCCCTACTTGAGCCAAATGCACAAGCTTCAACCAGATCCTATCAGATTCATGGTTAAATCCAAAGGCATTGCAAGTATTTGACCAGTCTGAGCATCACTAGCTCCTTCCACTGCTTTGAGGGTTCACTCTCAGCCCTAACACTAAAGCACTACTGTCTCATTAATCAATACACTGTAACAGATCCCCTGTACTGTTCTCCTGGCTTCTGTCTGTTGTACAAAATGTGTTCCACCTCCTCAATAAATAAATAAATGGGTTAAATCAGTTGGCTATCTCTGTGAAGATTGGGGAATATTTCCAGAAGACAAATGAAGATTGGGATTACATGTGTTTATTTGACTTGCATTTAAAAGAATAAATTCATGGGTCATCTTATTATTTTTGACTTATGCCATAGATATATAGGTATGGGATCCATTATCCGGAAACCCATTATCCAGAAGGCTCCAAATTACAAAAAGGACTCAATTTTATTTAAACACTCCAAATTTGTAAAGGATTATACTCCAAATTGTTAAAGGATATGTAAACCTTAATAATAATAATAATAATAATAATAATAATAAGTGAATATAAAATGAGGGCGCTATTCTAAGCACATTTGCAATGTAAATGAATTATTTATTTATTTTTAAATCCGAGATATTAAGGGATACATGTGCTGTTATTATGAATGAATTTTGTTACAACAGCGCCACCTGCTGGTCAGTTTCCCACCAG
The DNA here is from genome assembly GCA_024363595.1 of Xenopus borealis. Lineage (NCBI taxonomy): Eukaryota > Metazoa > Chordata > Amphibia > Anura > Pipidae > Xenopus > Xenopus borealis. The sequence goes on from CM044442.1 coordinate 5,935,832, forward strand.
TCTGACCAGCAAGTAGTCAAGGAAGAAGTTGTCAGGAGAAAGAAAGAGGCTGCTCAGATGTTCTTCTGCTTAGAGAAGATTTGGGATCTAATATTTTTCCTAAATGGTTTTCATAAAACTATTTTCTTTTTCTGTGTAATAATAAAACAGTAGATTGTACTTGTTCCAAAATTAGGTATAAATCATCTTTATTGAAGGCAAAACCAGCCTATTGGGTTTAATTAATGTTTCAATGATTTTCTAGTAGATTTATGGTATGAAAATCCAAAATATGGAAATATCCATTATCCAGAAAACCCCAGGTCCAGAGCATTCTGGATCACAGGTCCTATACCTGCATCATCAAGATAAAAAGTAAACTTTATCAGTAATACTAAATGCATAAAATGGTAATACCGGTGTATTCCGAGCCTCTATTTGACCACCAAAGCAGGCCCGGACTGGCCATTTGTGGGTTAGGGCTAGTGATGGGCGAATTTATTCGCCAGGGCCAAATTCGCGGCGAATTCCCGCGATTCGCCGCTGGCGAATAAATTCGCGAATCACCAACGAAATTTCGCTTGGTGAAAATTCGCCGAAAAAACGAGTCGCGCGGCTTTTTTTGACGCGACGCGGTCGCGTCGTTTTTGACGCGACGCGCGTCAAAAGCGTCCCGCGACTCGTTTCGCGAATTTTTCGCCGATTCGCGAATTTCGCTAGAAATTCGCGAATTTTTCGGCGAAGCGAATCTCGGGAGATTCGCCCATCACTAGTTAGGGCCAATGCCAGAGGGGCTGCTATAAGGTCCCATAGAAAGTCAGTGTTTAGTGGGCTGATGGGGACTGTTTGGGCCTCTATGTGGGCTGATGGGCCTCTTGTGTACCTGAAATGCCAGGGCCTATTTTAATTCTCAGTCCAGTCCTGCACCAAAGTGTATAAATTGTCAATAGGTGGTGTCCAAGAATATTTCCGATTTGGGTACATATGAGATACTCTGCTTTTGAAAAAATGTAAATTCTTTGTCAAATCTTTCCTAAGCAGAAGAACATCAGAGCAGCCTCTTTCTTTCTCCTGACAACTTCTTCCTTGACTACTTGCTGGTCAGACTGGTGGGAAACTGACCAGCAGGTGGCGCTGTTGTAACAAAATTCATTCATATTAACAGTACATGTATCCTTTAATATCTTGGAATTAAAAATAAACCAAAAATGAAAGTAAAATGCAAAAGTGCGTAGAACAGCACCCACATCAATTTTAAATTCGCTTATATTAAAGGTTCAACTATCGTTTAATCTTGAAGATTGCTACATCAGTGGCGGAAGTAGACTGCTGTTAAATTTGCAGGAGGGAAAACCTATGCAGTAAAGGTTGGCTATTGCCCAGGGCATATCATGCAGTTATTGGCGGTTCAAGTGTGGATAGTACATGACTGAAGGGCACAGATGAGATGTGACAATACCAGTTCTACAGGGACGTCCAGGTCATTGTGCAGAAATGTATAATAACACTTAGGTAGGACATGGCCTGAAAGTGGAATCGCAGGGGAATTTACATTCCTCGCATTGCAAATATTTCCAAAAACCTTCTCAAAATACACGTGTATATCATGGAGACTTTGCTCAGTTCTCTTGCTAATGATTCCCTCATACACAGCCCTCGTCTCAGTTAAGGTGTATGAGCCTTTCTTGTTCTAACAGCACTTTGTTTCATGTATTACTATATACTGAATTGATGGGATTTGATTGTTATTGTAATAATCATGTTAAAGGGTAACTTGCCTTCTAGTTAACATATTTTTTTTTAGCAAATTTAATTTTGAATTGTTCTTGAGAGATGAGGCCGGTTGATTGGGGGTTTATTTTATTGTTATTGAGTGATTTTGTGGAATATTAGTGGTTTCTTTGCATTTGTTTTAATTCTGCAAGCTGCAGTATCCTTGCTTTGATTTTGCCACAACTAAAACACTAATCCATGCCCTTATCTTATCCCGTTTAGACTATTGCAGTTTCTTCCTAACTGGTCTTCCTGACTCCCATCTCTCTCCCCTCCAATCAGTCTTAGGCTTCTCCCTGTCCGTCGCTAGTTGAAATGTAAAAGCGCCGGCTCTGTGCACACGTGGTGCGGCAATTTCCGGAATCGCCCGAAGTTTCCTCACAAAGTAACTTCGGGCGATTCCGGAAATCGCCGCACCGCGTGTGCACAGAGCCGGCGCTTTTACATTTCAACTAGCGACGGACAGGGAGAACTACGTTCGGGGAGATTGTCGCCTGCTAAAAACGCCAGGCGACAAAATCTCCCCGAATCTCCCTGTCTGTCCCTACCCTAAAAGGGAATCTGCTCAACCACAACTAAAATCCTTAGCATGGCTGCCTGTTAAAGGGAAAGGAAAGTGTAAAATAGAATAAGGGTAGAAATGCTGTATTTTGTAAACTAAACATAAACATGAACTTACTGCACCACAAGCCTAATCAAACAAATGATTTATGCTTTCAAAGTTGGCCACAGGGGGCTGTCATCTTGTAACTTTGTTATACATCTTTGCAAGACTAGACTACATACACATGCTCAGTGTGGTCTGGGCTTCTTAGGGATCGTCATAAATGATCAAAAACAAAGCTGCTTGAGTTCTGCATGGCTGGTAACTAAGGCAGGGGCTTCCCCTGCTGTTCATAAGTATGATTGTTTCCCTGCCAGAAGTTAGGGACCGTCTGACAATTCCTATCCCTAGCAGTAAATGAAGGGAGAATTTCACTGCATACAGTCGGGTTTCTTATAAAAACGGTACACATTTTTTAATTAAAGTATATTGGAGATAGATTTCTTCTTCCTTGAAGAAAGTAAAAATGGGATTTTATTTCCATGCCTTTCCTTGCCCTTTAAGCAAAGGATAGCATAGAAAATCCTTCTACTAACATTTGAAGCCCTTCACTCCTCTGCTCCTCACTACATTTCTTCTCTTCTCTCGCTATACGTTCCTGACGTCTTCTCTGCTCTTCTCAGAGCCACCGTCTCTTCACACCATCCACATCCACTGCCACCTCTCATCTCAGACCCTTCTATCTTGCTGCTCCTCTGGAATTCCATTCCTGAATTCCTCCGTAAAGAACCCTCTCTCAATTTCCTGTGCCTACTGACTATGCCTTACCAATTTGTGCCTGTATGTTAACCTCCCATCCACTTAGACTGTAAGCTCTATGGGGCAGGGACCTTCTTCCCAATATGTCTCTTACCACATAGCTCTTCAGCTATTTGTCCTATGATTATATTTATATTATAATGTGATTTGTCCCCCTATGTATACTTTTATATATATATTGTACTTTTATGCACTGTACAGTGCTGCGGCTCCTTAACAGTGCTTTACAAATAAAGTTATACATACATACATTTGTTACAATAGCGCCACCTGCTGGTCATTTTCCCACCAGTCTGACCAGCAAGTAGACAAGGAAGAAGTTGTCAGGAGAAAGAAAGAGGCTGCTCTGATGTTCTTCTACTTTGACAAAGGATTTACATTTTTTCATAAGCAGAGTATATCATATGTACACAAATCTGAAATATTCTTGGACACCACCTATTATCAATTTATACACTTTGGTGGTGAAATAGAGGCTCGGGATTACCATTTTGTGCGTTTAGTTTTACTGATAAAGGTTACGTTTTATCTTGATGATGCAGGTGTAGGACCTGTTATCCAGAATGCTCTGGACCTGGGGTTTTCTAGATAAAAGGCTCGGTATACACTGGGATTACCATTTTGAGCGTTTAGTATTACTGATAAAGGTTACGTTTTGTCTTGATGATGCAGGTGTAGGACCTATTATCTAAAATGCTCTGGACCTGGGGTTTTCTAGATAATGGAGCTTTCCATAATTTGGATCTTCATACCATAAGTCTACTAGAAAATCATTGAAATATTAAATAAATATTTTGCTTCCAATAAGGATTAATTATATCTCAGTTGGGATCAAGTACAAGCTTCTGTTTTATTATTACACAGAAAAAGAAAATAGTTTTTTAAAATTTGTATTATTTAATTATAATGGAGTCTGTGGGAGACAGCCTTTCCGTAATTCCCAGTTTTCTGGATAACGGATTTCCTGATAATGTATCCCATAGCTGTTCACCTTTTGGCCATTATCGAATCGCAGATGAACATGGGAGACTTGAGGGCTCTCTGACCTAGTGCTGAGACATGAATACATTCAATAAGGCTAATATACAAAAAACAAAATGGAAAACTAACCTTTGCATCTCTGGCCACTGTTTATCCAAACGTCGTGGCCTCTTTAACGTTGACAATTTTGTCTGGACTGTTTGGCTGATTTCATCCTTCTGCCTGATTGTGTAGTCCAGACCACCAGCTCTGCTCTTGAACAAACTTTTATTCTTCCTTTTTAATTGTTTTTGTAACACAACAGTGAGTAATCATGGGTATATGCAATAGCAATACATATAGTATGACATTCTGTAGGCACATGCTTGGGTATCCATCATCCATGCAAACTCAACATTTCATAAGCAGAACAACCAGTGGCATAACTAGATCGAATTGGGCCCCACAGCAAATTATTTTTCAGGCCCCCATAATGTCCAGTGGTTGACCTGTTTTACCAATATTTATTGTAATTGTATATGAAGTAGGGATCATGGGGCCCCTATAGCTCCTGGGCCCCCCTGCAGCCGCAGGGTCTGCTTCCTCTGTAGTTACACCCCTGAGAACAACTAAATATGGCAATCCATCTGTAGAGCCACTTGTATGGTATCTGGGGGGAATTAAATGGAATGGCTAGTCTATGGCTCCCTAAAGCACTTGCTTGTAGAATGGAAACAAACCTTTCTTGGTCACCCCTGTATTTACACAGATACACCCCTAATTTACACTGAGGTCACCTCCATGACTAAGGAGTTCTGATGCCTCTGAGGACAGTAGAGCGGCCTTCCCATGCGTGACCAGTTTACAGTCAGTACAAACATGTACTGAAGCTGAACCCTTCCCCCAGTGTCGGACTAGTCCACTGGAATACCAGGAAAACTCCCGTGGCCGTGGGCCTTGGTGTCAGTGGGCCTCTTGCTTCTAACCATTTAGCCTATTTCATGGTCATACCTATATCTTCAAGTGACTTAATAATGGAAGAGTATAGAATAGAAAGTAGATATAAAAGACTAGGAGAATAAAGAGGTTGAGTGAGGAGGAATAAAAGTTTGGAACGTGGGCCCTGGTTTTGTGGTGGGCCCTGGCATCTTAGTCCTACATTGTCTTCCACTTTCTCTCTTTATAGGTACATGGGAACCAGTGGTGTAACTAGAGTGCGCTGGGCCTAGGGTTGCCACCTTTTATAGAAAAAATACCGGCCTTCCTATATATTTAAGTTTTTTCCCTATTAACAACATTGGGATCAACCATCAAAAATATCTGCCAGGCTGGTAAAATACCGGCCAGGTGGCAACCCTAGCTGGGCCCCCCCTGCAAAAACACAATCTGTTCCCCATCCTCCCGCTCACTTCCTGTCCCACCTCTACACCTGCCACATCCTGCCTCTAACCCCATCCATGCCCCACCCACATCCTGCCTCTAACCCCACCCATGCCCCACACAAATCCTGCCCCAACCCCTCCCACTTTCAACCATGCCCCACCCACATCCTGCCCCAACTCCTCCCACTCCCACCCAACTTGCTTTCCCTTTTATTGCCAGTAAGAGAAAGCAGCTGTGGAGGAGAGTTTTTTTTTATTAGATAAAGAGGAAGCAGACCCCCACAGTCCAGGCCCCCCCAGTTCGACAGACCCCCCTTTTCTCCAAGCCCCCCTGCGACTGCAGTGTCTGCGTCCTCTATAGTTACCCCACTGCTGGGAACTGCAAGTAGATCTGAGAGACTTTGACAACGCAGCTTATTGTGCCAAGAACTCATCCTTTCAGATTTCACCCGTCTGCCAGTTTCACGCTAACAATTGGTCAATTCATTGGTGCTAATGCAGGTTAGTTCTCATCTGCCCTACAGTGTGCTCATAGCCCCCAGTGATGAACTTGTTTTAGCAAATTGTTTCCACCAAGAGAGGGTTAATTGCAACAACAGGTATGGGACTTATCCAGAATGGTTATGCTTGGGACCTGGAGCTTTCCAGACAAGTTATATTAAGGTAGGAGGATGCAAATTATATAAAGATCCATTATCCAGAAAACCTGACATCCCCAACATTCTGGATAACAGGTTCTATAACTGTACTAGGGTCACTGAGCAAGGCTGCCAATAAGGAGGCAGGTAAAGGAACTCAAGCCTTCTCTTCTGTTCAACGCTGCTAAATGATTACATTGTAGGCCTGAGGCTGACCCCTAGTGGGCACATAAGGTAAGACTTAAGTAGTGGATGATGATTATGTATTATTATTATCTTATAAGACCACTATGGCTCAGAATAATTATGATGATTAATAAGAAAAGATGAAACAATTAAATGTGTGCATTATGCTACTGAAAACTGTCAAAACAGGGATTTTTTTAAATCCATAAACTGCAACATATTCAAGCTGGTCAAATGCATCACATTCATCCCTGGTCTGGCCAGTCTGAGTATAATTTATTCTAAAGGATAATGTACCCCCTACTGTAAATTAGGATATTAGAAGTCACCGAGTGGTTCTGTGACCATATAAAGGCACAAGGCTGCAGGCTGAGTTATACAGGGAACTCTGAGTATCACTCATGTATTATAAGAGATAATTTCCCCCCTACTGTAAATGATAAGGATATTAGAAGTCACTGAGGGGTGTGACCATATAAAGGCACAAGGCTGCAGGCTGAGTTATACAGGGGGGAACTCTGAGTATCACTCATGTATTATAAGGGATAATGTACCCCCTACTGTAAATGATAAGGATATTAGAAGTCACTGAGGGGTGTGACCATATAAAGGCACAAGGCTGCAGGCTGAGTTATACAGGGAACTCTGAGTATCACTCATGTATTATAAGGGATAATGTACCCCCTACTGTAAATGATAAGGATATTAGAAGTCACTGAGGGGTGTGACCATATAAAGGCACAAGGCTGCAGGCTGAGTTATATAGGGAACTCTGAATATCACTAGTGTATTATAAGGGAAAGATGGAGGACCCTAGAATGTTTGCTATAAAGATTCCCCCACTTATATCTTACATTTCCTTCTACTATAAGCCCCCAAAATGTAAAACAGTTCTTGTTGTCCCACTTAAGGCTCAGTACCCCCCATGTCTGATGTAATTTGGCTCTAATAATACCCACGCCTTCTCTCAGTGGGGGCCACTATGTGAAATTGCCCCTAATCACAGCTCCAATCATGTTTGCAGTATTTCATGGGAAGCCTGGGGGTTAAACATCCCTCTTGGAATAATTCCAGTGGTATTTTGTGCTGATGGGGGGATATCACCTTAACAGCACAGAGAAGCAGATGAGCCAATTACCGGCACTGCCTCACCTCTATTCTCCAGAGCTCATACATAAAACATTTCGGCTGCTGGTTCATCCGTCATTTCACCCCGAGCAGCACATTTATCATCTCCCTGAAATTGTTCCTCCATTAGCTCCGCACACACTTCCAGCTCCATATTCTATTCCTCAGTTTTGTTTATGAGCAAAGCCTGAAATGGGATTATTAACCCTTTGAGGGCCACAATGAGTTGCAGTCTTGCATCATAATTTCATTTGTGATCAATGGCACCCCATCATTTTATTACAATTCCTTTAGAACGTTTGTTACCGGGTGGAGAGAAACACAGTGTTTCCAAATTCAGTTTAATATTTAATATGGGTCACAACTCATTGCTTTCTGTGCCGTACTGATGGCTTCAAAGTGTTCTCCTGTGATATAATGCAAATCTAATCATTTATTCATAGGCACCCAACATTGTGCTCCCTGAGTAGGGACCGGCAGCTGGGTGTGTAAACACTGGCATAGAACTGTTTAAACTTGAGAGGCTGTTCCTGCTGAATTGTGCTTAGTACAGGGAATACCTATGTGACATAGTTTTA
>CM044442.1:5948100-5958538 GCA_024363595.1 Xenopus borealis
CAATGAAAACTGGTGTCAGAGGAAGCGGCTGTAACTGTGGGGTATTGAGTTTGCAAAAGAGGATCAAGCTAAAGGGACGGGGAAGCGTGGTACGTGTGTATAGTAAGGAAAGATGGGATCAGGGTCGGACTGGCCAGTGGGACACCGGGAAAAAACCTGGTGGGCCCCAACCCTCATGGGCCCTTGCTGGGCCAGACCCCCTCTCCTGATTCTGATTCATTTAAAAAAGTTAGTGCTTGCGTGCCATTCGGCGCTTCAGGGTGGGGGGGCAGGGAATTTGACAGCCCTGGGCCCCTCCCCAGTCCGACCCTGGAAGGGATCGTGTGCGTCCCCCCAGCCTGAGGGTAAAATGCACAACCGGCAAATCAGAGATCGTTACGCAAAATGCAGTTGGCAGCTTTGACCTGATATCCTTTTATTTCAGCCAATGACTAAGTGCCCCAGTAGGCACCAAACAGACCTTTTGTTTCTTATGTCTGAATAAATGCCTTTTTATTTTTACTAACTCAGGGACCGATTTCCGAATTTCACGTGAAATGATCGAAGCTCGATCGAATACCAATCGTACAAATTTTTCGTGATCATCAAATAGATCGAATAGACCGAATGATCGGATATTCGATAATTCAATCATTTGTTGATCGAAGGATTTAAAATTTTAAAGTTATTCGCCAGATGGAACTTACCGAATTGTAATAGAAGCCTATGGGAAGTTCCCCATAGGCTTCAAAGACTAAGTCCTGCTCGAATACAATTCGTACAATAGTAGCGTTCGATTGTTCAAATTGTATGAATTTTTCGGACTCTCAAAGATCGGTATCCGATCGTACGAATTCATCGAGAAATCGGATATCGAGCAAAATGATAGCCTAAAACAATTCGATAAGCATATACTTATTGAATTGCGAATTTGGTTGAGCTAATTATGGGGAATAATAGTAAATTTGCCCCTCAGTCTTTTTTTTTTTGAAAAAGAAGAAGAATCTCGCATTTGGGCTTTGTTGTACATATACAGTATATGCATCCGAACTGGGTTGAACTGTGAATTCTTCTCCTTTTTACTTTAGTTATTGCAGAACCATATATTTCGGTAGTGCCCATACTTTTTCGGAAAATCTTGCTATGGCTCCCAGAGGCCTCCATACCTCCCAACTGTCCTGTGGGGCAGTTCTGCCTTTGACAGCTCAACCTGCAGTCCTGCGTTTGTACTGGAAAGTCCCGATTACTCTGTACTTAACCGGAAAGTCCCTATTTCTCTGTGTTCAAACTTTTATAACCTTGCAATTTTTCTTTAAAATGGGCATGGTAATTAGGGGGTGTGGCTGCAAAAAAATGGGCATGGTCAAAAAATTGTGGTGCGCAAATCTTTTTGGCCCTCTTTCCAATTCCACAATGTTGAGAGGTACGGGCCTCCCTCCCGCTGGTGCCCACGCCCAATACTGTGCATCATTTTTACACTGCTAATGTAAAAATGTGAAACAAGAGCATCACCTGCTCTTTATTTTGCCCAAGTGGAGACAATTAGGTTGGAGAGAAAAGTCTTGAGATGTTGCTCTGCTTAGAACTGACCAGTGAAACTTCATGTGACTCTCCTCCGCTCACTAACTTCATTTTCTGAACAACACCATCAAATGCTCCACTTCTCACAAAGTTTATTTTCCTCTGGACAAAATGAACATTAGGTGGCACTGTTGCTTCAAATTCATTATACTGACATTATAAAACTACTAATATCATGACAATTTGAACATGAAATAACTTATGTTCAGTGCAAAGATACTTAGAAGAGCAATCATACAATTTATTTATTTAAATATTTCAGTCTCAAAGATGTATATTGCAAAGTTTCTCAGAAAAACTTTCCTTGTGTAAAAATTGAGCTTTTGGCGGAAGGCTGTATTTTCCCTTTACTCTTTCAATCCCACAGTACTAAACACAATCTGTCTGTATTTGAGGCTTAAAAAAAACAAAATTTAGGTAAAGTTCCAAATTCAATAACAGTTATAGAGGGAAAGAGAGATCTGCTACTGTGATCAAAAAGCATTGTTAAAATATTGTACTAGAAAAGCAAAAACATGTTATTTTGGGAATTACAAAGGGTTCTCCTCTGTAGATTGATGGGAAATGAGGTGAGAATAGTTTGTAGGCTGCCTTTGATCCAGCAGAAAATTCCTTTTGTTAAATGGAGAATAAAATGAAAAATTTTGTTTCTGAGAGGACGGGAAGAGTGTGGGTGCTAAAGTGGAAGGTATTGAGAAGGGAAGGTATGGGAGAACAGAACTGGAAAGTGGGGAGAACAGAATAGAATGAGGAGAGAATTGACAAACTTAAGGTCAATATGGGATTAGAAGAGTAAAAATAGAATAGGGAAGAAGCAAACAGGAAATGGGAAAAGAAAGAGAGAACATAAATTAAATGGAGTCTTTCGAAACAGGGCGATGAAGAAAGTAAAATGGGATTGGGCAAGAGAAAGGAAGAATTAGAGAAGAGATGGGAAATGTGAAATTCATAATAGATGTGAGGAACATAATGGGTTTTGGGAAGACATTGGCAGAAAGGAAAGGGAGTAGAGAAATATATATATATATATATATATATATATATATATATATATATATATATAAAGTAAGAGAGAGAGAAGAAAATGATGGAACAAAAGGTGGAATGGGGCAAAGTGGAGTGGAGAGGAATTGGGAATGAAACCATAAGAAATAATTGGTATGAGAAAATGATAAGAAAAAGAAAGGATAGACCATGACAAGCAAAGATAACAGTTGAGATGAAAAGTCAGGAAGAAAAGCTCAAGCAGATAGACAGACATATATAAATAGATGGAAAGAAAGATAGAGATAGATAGATAGTTATATGGATGGTAGGACAGACAGACAGGTAGATGGATAGATAGACATACAGAAAGAAAGACAGCTAGATAGATAGATAGATAGATAGACATAAAGACAGACAGACCGATAGATAGAAATACAGACAGATAGGTAGATAGACAGACAGGTAGATGCATGGATGATGGATGGATAGATAGATGGACAGATAGATACAGCAGATAAAGCCTGGGGACCTAATTCCAAAGAAGAAAGTTCATTGGAATACTATGGAATTTGCAGTGATTACGGTGGGTCCTGCATTGGGTGCTCCAAGCTCCTGACAGTATGACACGTGAAAATATTGACACTTTTGTGAAGACAGCTGGTTGCAATTAAATCCTGTTTTGATTTAAAAAGAAACACATTGGTTAAAAAGCATTGGAAGAAATTGCTAAATTACAAAATGATGACTTCTCCCCTCGTTCTCACATTGTGTTCTTCTCTTATATAAGAGCCACAGTTCAGCGCAGGACTGGTATCACTCAGAGGAGAGAGAACAGTTCAGATCAGGACAGTGAGTAAAAGAACATTCACAAGGTAAAGCGACACTTTGCAGAGGAGGAATGAAAGTGACTACAGGCACTTAGATCAGCATGCACACGTATCCTTGTCCCCCTCCCCTGCAGTCTCTTGCACATTTACCCAGTGCCACTAGCAATTTAAAATGAAAAATTGGACCTACATTTTTATTAATACACAAGTCATTCTCTTGGGTAATTTTAGAGAGAATTCTTTATTACGGAGTACTGACAAGACCAAAATAATTTTTAAAGGAAATATTGAATTGCACACTATGGGTTATAAAACTCATGTATTATAAGGGATAATGTACCCCCTACTGTAAATGATAAGGATATTAGAAGTCAGTGAGGGGTGTGACCATATAAAGGCACAAGGCTGCAGGCTGAGTTATACAGGGAACTCTGAGTATCACTCATGTATTATAAGGGATAATGTACCCCCTACTGTAAATGATAAGGATATTAGAAGTCACTGAGGGGTGTGACCATATAAAGGCACAAGGCTGCAGGCTGAGTTATACAGGGGGGAACTCTGAGTATCACTTATATATAATAAGGGTTATCCTGGTGTCCTGTAGTTAAATAAAACACTGCACATGCCATGCTACTATTATATGGCTATTGAGTCATAACTACATCAGGATGTACAGTATATAATGTAGAAATATATGAAGGTGTTGTAACAAAGAAAAAGACATAAAGGAAATCATGCTGTGATTCTAGTATTTCATGTATAAGTACAGAAGGCCGTACTGTGTCTCTCAGTATGAAAAGCCCTTTGTCCCCAGCGCATGTCAGTGACACAATGTGAATGTGAAGCTTTGGATTGTGACCAAAGGAAAGTACAAAGTTGTATTGACAGCATCAAAAGAAGCTTTACTTGATCCTCAGGGAGAGACTTCTCTTTTTGAAGGAACGTGGTCAAGTGTTGATAACATGTAGCGATTAACACTTTCATCTATTCATCAGACAGTTACGGAACTGCAAATGACTCATTATAATTACACATTGGTTAATTCGCTGTATAAACGATATTCTCAGTAATTCATTGTGGGTTACCAAATGTTTCCCTTCCTTTCTGTCACTAAATATTGCATTGGATGGAAGGTAAAGGGAGAGTCGGGCAGTAAATCAGCATCAGAATCCCAAATGTGTTTTTCTGATCTTTAAGGGAGACTCCAAGAAAGAAATTAAAGTTCTAACACCGACATGAAACATCTATGGAAAAAATGTACAGTTTATGAATTATTCCATTGAGAAAAAGGAGTTATTTCACCAGTCTGAATAACATGAAACAATAGTGAATTTGCATTGCTTATCCCAAAGGCCATACTATAAAAATGTAGTTTCTTTACTATAGGTTGGCCCCAAAGCATCAGAAGGAAGGTCCCTGTCTGGATATCAGTAGATCTGCAATTTGTGGGTGAGTATTTACAGTATTTACTGGATTACCATGAAGCCCTAGAGAAATGATTAATTATGTGTAAACCCAACCACAGAATTAATGTATCTTTGTTATGCATAAATACAACCTATTTTAATTATTTATATATTATGCAAGGCTGATTGATGAATCCAGTAGTGACAGTTGCAGCACCAGGCAGTTGGCTGAAGCTTCTAAAGCTGCTACATTGATAGATCATTGGGCCAGGTGGATCTGATTTGGTCAGTGATCACATCTCTTAAGGTGGCCATACACTGAGATATCCGTTCATTTGGCAATTTTGCCAAGCAAGCCAATCTCTCCCCGATATGCCCACCTTGAGGTGGGCAATACTTGGGTGATCCGATCGTGGACCCTAGGGCCAAACGGTCAAATCACAATGGAGGAGATACGGACGGTCGGATTGCGGGACTGCATCAACTAACAGATGCGGCATCAATCCGAACTGGATTTTTAGTCCCGTTCGATCGACATCATTCGGTAAAGCCCGTCGGAGGGTCCCATAAACAGGTCAATAAGCTGCCGACTGTTGGAAGCTTTTATCGGCCCCTGTATGTTCCCCTTTAGAAGTTCTGTGCAAGGATTTTGGAAGAAGAACTCCATCTTCTTGTTTGTGGTGCCAGGTGCTGTTGGAGAACCTCAAGAGAAATCTAGCAGAACACTGGGAAGGTTAAATGGAGAAAGGGGAACTTTGGCAGCCATTATGTATTGGTACCTTAAAGGATAAGTAAACCTTTAGAATTAGTCAATGTAAAATTGATGATGCAATGTACATTCATTATTTACATTACAAGTTATTAAAGCAGGGATCGACAACCGGTAGCTCATAAGCAACATGTTACTCTCCAACCCTTTGGATGTTGCTCCCAGTGGCCTCAAAGAAGATGATTATTATTGAATTCCAGGCTTGGAGGCAAGATTTGCTTGTATAAAAACCAGGTGTCCTTCCAAACAGATGCTTAATATAGGTTGACAATCCACCTAGGGGCTACCAAATGGCCAATCACAGCATTTATTTGGCACCCAGAGAACATTTTTCATGCTTGCGTTGCTCCCCGACTCCTTTTACTTCTGAATGTTGCTCATGAGTTAAAAAGCTGGGGGATCCCTGTATTAAAGGATACGTGTACTGTTAATAAGAAGGAATTTTGTCACAACAGCCCCACCTGCTGGTCATTTTTCCACCAGTCTGACCACCAAGTAGTCAAGGAAGAAGTTGTCAGGACAAAGAAAGAGGCTGCTCTGATGTTCTTCTGTTTCGAAAAAGAATTAAAAACTTTTCTCAAATCTTTCTTTCCTAAGCAGAAGAACATCAGAGCAGCCTCTTTCTTTGTCCTGACAACTTCTTCCTTGACTAATTGTGGTCAGTATGTTCAGAATCTAACCAGCAGGTGGCGCTGTTGTAACAAAATTCATTCATATTAACAGTACATGTATCCTTTAATATCTTGGAATTTAAAAAAAATTAAATAATGAATGTACATTGCAAAAGTGCTTAGAATAGCCCCCTCATCATCTTATTTTGAAGGCTCCCTTATCCTTTAAGAGTAGCAATCATGATTGAAGGAAGACAAGGCTGCTTGGCTGACATTGTGAGAGATCTAGCTATATTAAAACTGGTGAGCCAGAGAGAGGGCTGGGCAATATTAGTGCATAAGTGAGTGTTCAGCCTTTTCCTACAAATAGATCCACAGAAATCCAGATTTTGAGTCTTCCACAGGTCATTTGCCATATTCGCTTCACATGAAGGAAAAACTCCTATTTAAAGAATATGCAGAATATGTTTTTCTCAGACCAAGCCTTTATTGGGCTCTTTGGGTTCCCATTAAGCACCGATATAAATGCCTTCAATAGATGTGATTATTCTTTGCTCTGGTTGGGCAGGTGAACAACTCAATATTTAATGTGACCCATAATGTGTTCTCTGTGTCCTCTCCCAGCGCTCGTCACTAACTCACGTCTTTAAAAGAAGAAGAAGCCAAAGGAAACAATGGGCTCTGAGGGAATTGTTTCCATCTGAGCAAACGTCTCCTTCCAGTCGGAAAGCTTTTACATTATAATTGAAAACAAATCATATGGAATTATTCATGTTGCTACCAGGGATGAACCTGCACGTTCACACATTCCCTTATACTTCCCTTGCTGCTTCTCTGCACAAACTGTGCCCGTTGCTTTTCACGCTCCCTAAAGCCCTGGCATGCTCTGTACACTCCTGAGCCATTAGCAGCCCTACCTGTCATGCATTAGATAAGTGAGCTCCAAATTGCTATCAATCACACAGCAACAATGCTCCAGATACTTCGGGCTGATTTATTTATTCTAGCCTTAATTGGGCAGAGGGTGGGGGAGAATGGCAGTAGATATTCTGTGTATGGCTTGCCTAAATGATTTGCTGAGATGTAATAAAATAGCTGCCTGCTCCCCTGGACACATATAAGCAAATGGAAAAGCCTGGAGGAATCAGCCTTTAACTACATTCCCTTCCACAAGGGGACACCCACAGCTTCTTCATGTTATGGGTTGCTATGGGTTACTAGACTAAAGGAACAGTAACAGCAAAAAATGTAAAATGTACTACTATAGTTTATATAAACAAGCTGCTGTGTAGCCATGGGGGCAGCCATTCAAGCACAGGATACACAGTAGATAACAGATAAGTACTACTATAGTTTATATAAACAAGCTGCTGTGTAGCCATGGGGGCAGCCATTCAAGCACAGGATACACAGTAGATAACAGATAAGTACTACTATAGTTTATATAAACAAGCTGCCTGTTATACAATATGCTGAGGACCTGGGGTATTCCAGATAATGGATCTTTCTGTAATTTGGATCTCATTGTCTTGTCTACTAGAAAATCATATAAACATGAAATAAAGCCAATAGGCTGGTTTTGCTTCCAATAAAGATTAATTATATCTTAGTTGGAATCAAGTACAAGCTACTGTTTTATTATTACACAGAAAAAGGAAAACATTTTTAAAAGTTTTAATTATTTGGATAAAATGGAGTCTATGGGAGACGGCCTTTCTGTAATTCGGAGCTTTCCGGTTAACCAATCCCATACCTGTACTGCAATTCTGCCTCCCATTGGGAAATGATAGTCAGCACAAACCTGGTCACCAGTGGGTTAACTCTTTGGAAAGATTCTTCGGAAAGATTATTAATGATGCAAAATATAAATAAATACATTAAAAAAAAGTTCTTCTGCCTCGTAGTTGTCATGGGAACCGCAACATCACCAGAGTAATAGTAATACACCAAAATACAAATGACGGTGGGCTTGGTTGCTAGGAGATATGAACAAGGGGAAATGATTGGACGGACAAACAATGGGATACATTCTAATGCCAATGACTGAAGAGATTTGTAGTGTATGGGTGCTACCCATCTACTCACAGGCAGGGGCATATGGTGACTGGTTTATGTGCATTTATATATTACAGCAAGGCCACATGGGCAGATTCGGGGAGATTTAGTCACCTGGCGACTAATCAACTCTTCTACGGGGCGACAATCTCCCCTAACTGCCTTCCACCTGCTAAAATGAAAAATCGCCTGCGGCAATGCACTCGTGGCGCTTCGCTTTCTGAAGCTGCCTCACGAGGAAACTTCGGGCGACTTTGGAAATCGAAGCTCCGCAAGTGCCTTTGCGCCCAGAAGAAGAGGTGATTAGTCGCCAGGTAACTAAGTCTCCCCGAATCTGCCCGTGTGACCATACACTTATACAATGGGATCTGCCATACTGCTTGCCTCAGTTGAGACACTACTCACATCTGTAGGGGTCCCCAACCACCTGAGCAAGAACTGGGCCTCGGGCAGTACTGAACTGGGCCATGAAGCCCAGCCCGCAATTAACAAGGTGCGCCAAAATGGACGCCCCCCCCCTCGACCCCCTGGAGCCCCCCCCTGGTCCTTGAAATTTTTTTTGCCTTGACAACAGTCCCTGAACCATAAAAGGTTGGGACCAGGACTTGACTACTGGGATTCAAATAGGCTCTGGCATTCCCTAGTACACAGAGGCCCAATTAATCGTCACTTTCTATGGCAACTTACAGCAGCCCCTCTGGCATTTGGCAGAACCCACAGATTGCCAGTCCGGGCCTGGTTGGGACCCCTGCTATAGGGAGTCAGAATATTCTGCACCCACTTTCAGTGTCGGACTGGCCTGGCGGGATACTGGGAAAAATCCCTGTGGGCCTGACCCTTAATGGGCCCCTGCCAGGCCAGACCCCTCTCCCAATGAAATTTCTCAGGCAGGAGCGCGGGCAGGGGGTCGGAGGGGTGTGCGGAGGCAGGAGCCCGGGCAGTATGCACATCGGGGCAGGGGGGTCGGAAGGGGCCCTGGGCAGCAGTCTCGGGGGGCCCGGGCCCCCCAGTCCGACCCTGCCCACTTTTCTTTCCTATCTATAATAGATATAGCTGCAATTATTCACATTCATTTTGGTGAGACATTCTCATTGCAAAAAATAGTGGGAGAGGGGGGCAACATCGGGCGGCAGTAGCCCCACATTTGCCCCTGGCTGCTCCCCAGTCTAAAACTGAATCAATGTTTATATGATCCACCTGCAACCCACTAGCTGTTGCTATACTACAACTCCCAGCACTCCCTGACACCTTTTAGCTGTAGGAAGGATGGCGGGGTTGTAATTTAATAATTCATCTTTTTTTTATTCATTTTGTATTTTTTTTTATGAACTTTTAATTAATAAAATATCCAAAAAGCTCTGAATTACAGGAAGGCCTTCTCCCCCAGACTCCGTTTTAATCAAATAATTTACATTTTTAAAAATGATTTCCCCTTTCTCTTTAATAATAAAACAGTACAGGTATGGGATCCGCTATCTGGAAACCTGTTATCCAGAAAGCTAAGACTCCATTTTACCCAAATAATGCAAGTTTAAAAAAAATTAAATAATAAAATTCCCTTTTCTCTCTAATAATAAAACAGTATCTTGTACTTGATCCCAACTAAGATATAAACCAGCCTTTTAGGTTTATACAGCGTTTACATGATTTTCTAGTAGACTTAAGGTATGAAGATCAGTGATGGGAGAATCGGCGGCGTTTCGTCAAATTTTTCTCGAATTTCAAGAGAAATTTACGAAACGGCGAAAAATTTGTGAAACGCCTCAACGTCTCGTTTTTGATTCCCGCGAATTTATTCGCCTGCAGTGAATCGCAGATATTCACCCATCACTAATGAAGATCAAAATTACAGAAAGATCTGTTATCCGGAAAGTCCCAGCATTCTGGATAACAGGTCCCATACCTGTTCCTGTTTAAGAGTTGATAACATAACATGCTTACTTTACTCACACTTAAAACTGCATGATTAATCAGGATTATAGCTAAAATATTAATTTCTTTGTCTGAGTTCTCTATTTTACCCATTAAAGTAAGGGTCTTTCTGCCATGAAGCATTGATTTATGGTCCAACTATTTTTCTTTCATTTCATACCCGCAAAGAATTCTCCTGGGACGTCAGAAAATTCTGTGAGTGTAACTGGCAAGCTTTTAAAGGGATGCTCTCACCATATAATTCTCTTGTCTCCTGAGCAACGTGTAGCTCCTTGTTGGGGGGGGGGG
>CM044442.1:6001066-6017232 GCA_024363595.1 Xenopus borealis
GTAGTGGTAGAATATGCTGGGAGTTGCTGGGAGTACTGTAGTGGTAGAATATGCTGGGAGCTGTAGTTCTTTGGCTCGTGGAGAGCTCTCTGTTCCATTTTCTTGGATCAGAGAATAGAATATGTGATGAGGAGAAGGCGCTGGTTGCAAGTTATGTCATTTTGTTACTCAACACATTTTTCTAATTTAGGCTGCAACGTTTTGTTCCCAAGGATAAACAAGGATCACTGAGCAGGCATAGATTTCTAGTAGTACCCCAATCCTCTGTGTCTCCCCACCAGCAGTGTTGGGTCAGGCCTAACGTGTGCTCATGGGAGAATAGAAGCACATGCATGGAGAACAGTACAGCAGAGTCAGGGAACCAGACTAGGGGTCAGCGACAAAGGAGGTGCCTGGAGCCCCCCAGCTATGCCCCCTAGGCATGTGTCTCTTCTGCCTACTCCTAGTTCCAGTCCTGATCTCAACGGATGTTTATCGGGTTTCCTCTCGGTAATATTGTTATGGTGACCTATAGTGTTCGGTTTATCAGTAGCCTGACTGTTGTGTATGTGAGTGTCTCTCATATAGAGCTGAGACCCTTCTGTGCATGAGGGCCAAAGGCTGAAGAAGTGCAATTTGGGCAACATATGATATAATATATCGCCAATTTACCCTGTTGCAATCTCACTGTAATGTTATATCTGCTGTTACCCCGGGGCAGTCATCCCTGTTTTCTTGGTCACCCCAGAAGACAGCTCTATATAAAACATACAAAATATATATATAAGTGGGAACTACCATATCCATACGGATTGGATTTCCTGAGATGGGACTGGCTCCTACAAAACTCTGACCTCAACCCAACTTAACCCTTGTGGGATGAATTGGAACCCAAACTGTGAGCCAGGCCTGATCCAAAACATCAGCCTCCCAATGCTCTTGCGACTGAAGGGAAATTAATCCTACCTAAAATTTTCCAATATCAAGTGGGAACCTTCCCAGAAGAGATGGGGCTGTTATTGCAGCAGAGGGAGGAGCAACTACATATTAACTCCCTTGGTTTGTGAATAGTAGTGGGCGACCTGTTTCGCTTTGCCAAAAATCAGTGAAAGAGCAAAAATCATCCGAAATGCATTATGGTCTAGGGAGACAACATTTTTTTTCACCCAGAAGATTTTTGGGTGTCATTTTCTTGGTGAAAAATTTTGCTCATCACTGTTTTGGAATGAAATATAGGGCAGGCAGGTGTCCATAAACCTGTGGCCGTATGGTCTATATTAAGACACTTCCATGTTCTGCTGCCACTTCAAACCTTTCAGGCCCTTGGGAACTAATTGTTGACTTAATACTTTTCTCCAGATTAAAACTTGAGTCAGTAGAGCAAAACTCGTGGGTGTATTTACAGATGTCCCCCTCACAGTGGAGGCATTGAGCTGACTTTTACCCATAAACAATATAAGTCAACGATCAGTCACAGTTTCAGAAATCTGCTTTGTCTTGGAACAAAAAAAAAAAACCCTTTTGACAAAGGAAGGCAAAAGGTTTAAAGCTTAAAATAACCCTCCCTTTAAACATGTGCAACAGGTGCGCTGCGGTTTATGGTCTCTGCACCAAATGTGAGGAATTTGTTTACAGTCTTCAAATTGTAGAGCAACTGACGGGCTGATTCAATGACAGATTCAGTGATTGTTTTTCACACAAACAATTATATGTGTCCAGTGATCAGAACATGCAAAAAGTAGGGTCCATACAGTGGGATGGGTTTGCACTTGATTGGCCTGTACCGAGCCTGAACTCAACCCAACTGAACCCATGTTGGATCAACTGAAACCATGATGGTGAGCCCCAGGGGTATAGGAATGGCAGATAGCTGGGTTCCCCTGCAAACAAAATATATGGGGGTTCAGTGACCCACACAGGCAGTGGGGGCACAATTCCTTAGTTTGTTTGTGGCTATAGAGGGAGCCGATCCACATGGTTTAGGGTTCCCCAGCCCCCCTGTCACTGTGGAGTCTTCTTCCTTTAAAGTTATGCCACTGGTGAGCTCCAATATCAGTACCAAGCCTCTCTAATTCTCTTTATGTTGAATGGAAGCAAATCCCACCAACAATGTTCCATCTAGTGACAAGAGATGGGGCTGTTATAGCAGGAAAAGGAGAACCAACTCCCTATTTATCCCGTTGGTAGTGGAATGAGATGATGGACAGACAGGTGTTTACTTGCCTAAGACTGGTGCACAGAAGTTATGTGTAAGCCAACCCAAAAA
Source organism: Xenopus borealis (assembly GCA_024363595.1). Classification (NCBI taxonomy): domain Eukaryota; kingdom Metazoa; phylum Chordata; class Amphibia; order Anura; family Pipidae; genus Xenopus; species Xenopus borealis. Next base: position 6,003,312 of record CM044442.1, read on the forward strand.
CTGTTGGAGCCACGGGTTGGTGGGTTCAGACAGGTTCAGGCCTACTTCTGTAGTAGAGGTGGGCTAGGGTTAGGCTCTTCCTTCTGTGCTCCCTTTATTTATAGGTGTGGCAACATCAGAAATGGGCTGGTTGGCATAGGCTATAAATAGGGCTGCTGAGCCTGGTTAGGGTCGTTGCAGATCATATTTTTGTCAACCTGCACAGCACTATAGGCTGATCTTTGCATGTATAAAATACAGACCAAGAATCAGCCTTTGCTCAGGCACCAGCCTTCTTCCTTGCCTGTTCCTAAATTCATTACATTGGCCCCGGGAAACGAACATTCAGTGTATTTCAGCTCCAAAATGCAAACTCTTGTGCTGTGGCACAGAATTGTACTGCATGTGCTCATGCCAGTGTAGGAGCTGATAAAGAAGACCAGCTTTCAGTCCTGTGTGGCATTAGCCATAAAGTGTACATTGAGGATCAAGGCAGGGTAAATTACCCTTTATCTGAATGGTCTATAGATTTCTGCTACACTGCTGCCTGGGAATACCTGTGGCCGATGAACAATGAGAGAAGAAGGATTAACTGAGACAAATGAGACAGATGTAACATGCTTATAAAGAATTAAAATATTTAGTACAGGTATGGGATCCGTTATCCGGAAACCCATTATCCAGAAGGTTCTGAAATATGGAATGGCTCTCTCCCATGGACTCCATGTTATCCAAATAATCCAAATTCTTAAAAATTCTTTCCTTTTTCTGTGTAATAATAAAACAGTAGTTTGTACTTGATCCAAACTAAGATATAATTAATCCTTATTGGAAGCAAAACCAGCCTATTGGGTTTATTTATGTGTATATATACAGGTACTGTATTTAGAAATGATAGCAATAGATTTACTATTGAAGCTTGGGTAAAATATTAGGAGAAACTATAATATAAAGAGGAAAATATTCCTTTAAAGAACTGGAACTTGTTTTGGCAGTTGGAGGAGAGAGCAGGGTTCCCAGGAGAGAGGATTTCCTTAGCACTGTTTTGTTTCTCTTCTGTGGAAACGGCTCCTTCCGAGATGCCTTTTTCAGTAATATGAGAAGAGAATAAAATGCCTTATGCATTTACAGTAAGGTGAGCTGAACATTTAAATCCAACAGGCCAGAAGTAGGAGTCAGCAGCAGAGGAGGCACAGTGGGGAAGGGAGATAGGGAGCTAATGACGGGCAGAATGTGACCAGGTTTTGGTGGAATGGGTGCCAGGCAGGCATTGTGTGTCTACAGAACTTGACCTTGCATTGCTATCCAATCTACATGATATTTACCCATAGGTAGAGGGCCAGTAGTAGTCCTTAGTTCCCCAGTCTTACTGGTTTGTCCAGTCAGATATCATTCTGGTCATCATTTTGCCCCATCATAGTCATTCATTGTTCTGCAGCTGATATTTGCCCCTGTATCTAAGCTTTCACCAAACCAGCAGTTGCAGCCATTCAGGTTGGCTGATTTTACAATGTTGACCCTGTCATTTGCATTCTCATGCCTGCTATGGCTAGTAGAAGGCATACATGTCCAAAGGTGACTGTTGAGGTGCTAAGAGTTGTATTGTTCCTGGAATATGAATGATTCTTGCAACCATTTCCTTCCCCAACACAGGTTTTGACGTATAATGAAAAGCCACATAGGGAGCCCTTAATTCAGGTAGATTTGTCGCCAGGCGACAAATTTCCATGAATGTTCCCATGTGGACTAGCCCTTAAGCTGGCCATAGACGTAACAATTACGATCTTTCTCGGAAAAGATCTTTCCAAGAAAGATCGTTCGTTTCAACACACACGTGTAGAGCTGAATTGTCAGATATACAGGTAGAAACAATAGAATTCTACTTGTATCTGACGATTCAGCACTAACAATGGCCGATGTTCAGGGAGCTTTCAAAGGCATCCGATCAAAATTTTCCGTCCAGTCCGATCAACCAGCCGACCGATATCTTAATCCTCTGACGATGTCGGTCGGCTCATTTCCCACCATACACGCACCGAATATCGTACGAAAATTTGTTTCGTATGATATTATCTGTGCGTCTATGGCCACCTTAAGGCTCATAAGATTCAGCCTGGAAGGACAATCTGGAGCTCCATCAAATGGCAAAAAGGCTTTCATCTAGGGACAATAGTTCTGATGCATGCTGGGTAATATTAGACGGTCTGTGTCACAATATTAACCAGACCTTCTGTAAGCTAACCTACCCATCAAAGGGATATATATATTATCTATAAACTCTTCTATATAGATGTAAAATATTAGTAGACATGTTCTATGATTTTAAGCACACGGTTTTATGGAGGGGCAGAGAGGAACTTGCTCTTGGCACCATGTATCATTGGGATCCTGAAAAATGCAGATAAAAGTATAAAGGTCATGGTACCCCTAATCTCTGTCCTTTATAAAAAAAAATTGGCCTTGGAATATAGAGAATATCCCTAAATTACCCGCAGCATGACAAGCTGCTCCAGTGAGGTCTCTCCAAATCTCTCGCTGGGTACGGGATTGGTTCCAGATATCCTCTTGACAACACTTGTTTGCACATTAAACACTTAATCTGCCATTGGGCTGTATCCTGTACTTATCATGCAAACAGGAGGCCAAGGGAAGCCTCACATCACTCGTGCTGGATCAAGTCCCGGCTTAGGTACTGAGAACTTGGGATGGGAGCCAAGCCAAAGCCAACTCGCTGTACTGGAAATTTATCTGTGTCTGTCTGTACAACGGTAATGAAGGGAAATAGCCAGGGTTGAATCAAATATATAACTTTTTATAACTCCCCTCGTCCCCATCTCCCATGTTTCTCCAGTGCTCATATATAATTATATATGTGTTTGCCTACCACTGAAATTCTGCAGCCCAGACCTTTGTGGCTTTGCCAAAAATCAGAGCCTGTAGCCAGTTCCAAAACCCTAAAGCTTGCCAGGTTACCCAAATATTCCCATATCCCCAGGAGTTAAGGAAGCACCAATATGCAATAAGCCCCCATTCAGTTAATATCGAAACTGAACGTCTTTAATTACACATTGGGTACTTCCCAACAGAGTCTGCCAGTCCACATAGGGGTTACCAATAGCCAATCACAATCCTTATTTGGCACCACCCAGGAATGCTTGTGTTGCTCCCCAACTCTTTTTACATCTGAATGTTGATCACGGGTGAAAAAGGTTGGGGACCCCTGGTCTATGGCATCTTACAGCAGCCACACATTGTCAGGTCTGCAAGAATTCCATTGTAACAGTGAAAAACTCATTTAGGGCCACAGTTATCTAAAGAAGAGCACCCTACACAATGAAGAACCTCACCCAAGAAAAAACAGTTTTTTTGCTCACTGGATGAAAATGTAATTCTAAGGAAATTATAGATTATAGATTGGGGGCCATGTTAATTGAAAGTTTGCTTAAAAAAAAAAAATCTGGGGGGTCCAAGGAAGAAGAAAGACAGTTGGCTGTTGTTCCAGAGCACCATGCCTTCTATTTTTATGTATAAATCACATTAGTGTAAAGCAAAGTTTCAGTGCACTTTTGGGGGAAGGCATAGTTAGAAGGAATGATAAACAGAAACAAGCCTGTTGTGGTGCACCAGCAAGTGACAGTTTCACCACAGAAGCCACATGAAATGTGTATAGGAAACAAACAATGCAGCAAGTGGAGCTCAGCCGGCAGTAAGGGGCAATGGAGTTGACTGCTACGGTTATAATTATAAGCACTGGGTGTTTGGGATTTCCTTCCGAGCTGGTCCCTACTGCAGAGCCAGGAGGCTGCTCCTGAGTGACAGACTTATTGTGACAGGGGCAATCCGAGCCAACATGCTGCCTGAGGCGGTCTTCTTTTTGCTGCCCCCTCCCAGTGGCACTCAGCTTTTCAGTGCCGGAAGGGTTGATGGCGGTCTATGACGCTAGTGCAGAGAGCGAGATTGCGCTCTCTGCACTAGAAGAGCTGAATTTCCAGTTTAAAAAACAGAAATTCAGCTCTTAGTTACCAGGAGCAGCATTTTTGACGCCCCTGGTAACCAGGGGGGAGCTGCTGCCTGAAGGGATTGGCTCAACCCGCCTCATTGGTGGAGCGCCCCTGATTGTGACCCTATAAAACGAAGGCAGATGCATGTTTTTGAGCATTCTCAGCAAGGAGCAAGAGTCATTGAAATATACAATGGCATGATGATTAGGCTGTCTTCAAAGTGTCCCTTACATATATTCATTTCACTTCACCCCATAAAAGTGTCTTCTAAGGGCCCAATGAGAACAGTAGTTGGCATGGGGGATTGATTTAGATCCAGCGTGTTCAACTCAGAAATACCTGGTTTATTGGGCCACAGTGAAGATGCATAACAAGAAGGATGCAAAGAGAACGCAGAATAATGATGTGCTCACCGGTAATTGATCCCAGAACATATCTAAAATCCCTGCTGTTGTTTACCCAATAGGAAACAGACATAGTCACATGACAGAAAATGGATTCCCCCCATGCAATCATTAAATGCAACAATAACTTTGGTAAGTGCACTTTTTCCTAAAAGAACACTCCATCACACAATATTTCACATAGTTTCCAGCCAAAGCCAAACACTTTTTACTTTAACTAGAACATCCCTTTAAGTTCTATAAATGAATGGGAATGTTTATTTATAGCATATATGTGTGGGAATGTCCTCCCATTCCAGAGAAGCATGTGCAGTATCACGGTGCTTTGTACAAACTGTCAGACAGGATTTAACCAATGTATCGATACAGGCGAGTCTGACAGTTCTCTCTCACCGGATCTCTCTGTAGCAACAAGAATAATCGGTATATACAGTAGATATATACACAGAAAGGATTCCTATGGACTAGCTGGGCAGCTAACTCTTCTGTCTACCCCTAGACCCAACTAACCTAACATTGAACGCGAGCCAATGCGAGTGAACGGTGCTCAGCTGCACATGCGCAGAAGCGCTCAGCGTCACCCAAGCATGAGCGAAAGCACCCACGTCACTGCATGCCCACGATGGGGGAAGTGGAGACGAGCCCGCTGGCTGGGTTCAAGTTAAAAAAAATAATTTGTGCCAGGGCCCACCATAAATGTTTTTTTTTTTTTAACAGTGGTGGCAGGGCCCCCCTTACAAGTAAAAAAAATTGATGGCCTACCCCCCACAAGTTGAAAGCCACTGGTGATCAGGGCCCCCTGCAAGTAAAAAAATGCATGGCCTGGGCACCCCCCAAAAGGTATAAATAGCCATTGGTGGCCTCCTTTAACTTAAAAAAAAAGGCCCCCCCTTGGACACAAAACCCTGCGGGCCCGGACAACTTCTTCCCCCCATGCCCCCCTCATGGCTGCCCTGGCTACAGATGATACCAGCATTGATGGTGTGTGTGTTCACGCCTCACCCACCCTATAGCTATGCACCCACCACAACGAGACCACCCAAACACACTGCAAAACTAAATACATTGTGGGTATCGATTATAATCTGGACAAAGAGACCAATCTTTTAATGTAGTTTCTGGCCCACCACCCATACCCAACCCTAAACTGATGCACCTCCATATTTATAGACCCCCACACATAGGTGCATAGTAAAGTTCAGCATAAACCCACCTGGGGCCATCACAAATTGTGTGGAAGTCTGCCTCTACTCGCCCTTCAGGGGGAGTTACTACTTGATGATGTCATGGGGCAGAGAATGGGTGGGTCAGTTATGTCATAGGGTGGGAATTTAGCTGATAAATGATGTCAGGGCCATATTAACATGTAGAGAAAATGTAATTGGAAAAGGGGAGAGAGGGTATAAAAGGGAAGTTTCATCAACAAAATGCTCTAAGGAGGGGAGGAGAAGATGGGCAACTACATTGCTGATTAATTTGTATTCCTGGCCCTAGCTCTAGCAGATGTTTTTCCAACTATACCAGTCAAATACTGAAAAGATGGCAACCCTAGTGGCAGGCAAAAACATTCCTGGGAACAGCAGAAGTCCATGGATCTTTTATACCAGAAGTCCCCTACCTTTTATAACTGTGAGCCACATTCAAATGTAAAAGAAGCATCTCAAACATAAAATGGTTTCTGGAAGTGCCAATGATGGCCTGTGATTGGCTATTGGTAGTGATGGGCGAATTCAGTCCAGTTTCCAGCGAAATTCGTGAAACGGCGGAAAATTCATGAAACGTAAATATTGACTCCCGCTACAATTTTGACGCCTCCGACAGTTTGACGGGCGCCTATTTTGTCCAAATGCATTAAAGTCAGTGGGAATCAGAATAATTTAGAAGCACTTCAGAATAGTCATGAGCGGCAAAATATTTTTGAGGCAGCAAATTTTTGCAGCAGTTTCACAAATTTATTAGCCGGTGGTGAAATGCTGAAATTCACCGCAAATTTGCACCCGCCAAATGTATTCACCCATCAGTACCCAGCAGTACACCTGATTTTTATACAACCAAAACTTGCCTCCAAGCCTGGAATTCAATAATAAACACCTGCTTTGAGGCCACTGGGAGCAACATCCAAGGGGTTGGAGAGCAACATGTTGCCGAGAGCCACTGGTTGGGCATCACTGCTGTAAACCAACATATGATTTTGCGCTGGATTTACCCCACAATTTTTATATTATTTATAGAAGGGTTATTCACAAACGCAGCTGAACAGAGCAGTCATGCTAAAATACAGACATCCGACATCTCTTCCTTCCACACTCTTCCTCCATGCCACTACTGCTCAACAGAGGTCTTCAAGGTTCAGCAATTAGGAAAGTTTTCCCCAGTTTAGACCCCCTCCCCTCCACCCACAAACATCAGGTCTGGCCATGTGGAAAAACAGCTTGTCGTTATTTGGCATCGCAGGTGCTTTTGTTAACAGACAAATTCACAGACACTTGAGATTCAGGCTTGTAGTTCATTCCTTCCCAAATATGCTGCACACTGAGTCTTTCAGAGCCTGTTAGACTCCTGCCTTAATTATCTTCCTCCCCCGCTGCTCCCCATGAATTGGTCTTGGTTTAATATATTGACACCCCATTGCTCCAAAGTGATAATCCGGGGGCCGAGACTTGCTGCCTCTTTCCACTTTGCTCCTCGGCTGATAGACAATCAGGGATAACAACGTCTCTATTATTCACCACTGCTGGTTTAAGTGCATTTGCATAACCTGATAGAGATCTCAAGGAGAAAAGATAATTACATTAAACCAGCGCCAACCGATTTCTTATGAGCACTATAAGTCGCCTCCTCTCTGTGTTATATAAATATATATAATACATACTCAGTGCTCCTCTACTAGTTCTGTATGTGGCATGTGCTTTATTGGTATGGAGACACTTAACCATCAACAATGACATATAATATATATATATATATATATATATATATATATATTTGCTTCCAGTAATGAAAGGACTGCACTGCAGGTGCAAGATTTGTATGCATTTACAGTACATATTATGTATTATTAGCCCCAAACTGGTAAAAAAGCTCTTCTAACATTTATATAAATCAGATGCCCTGTAGACATGAGAGCAGCCACTCTAGTTGGAATTGGCCTATAAGGAACATGTTTATGCAGCAGAAAAAAAGCTGGTTTTAAAATGTTTTTAGTCAAAGTCAGACTGGCCCACAAGGACTGGCCACCAAATCATTTTGCCTATATCATGGCAAATTCCCAATTACTGTATGAGCACAAAGAGAAGCAGGAAAGGAAAACAAGATGAGGAAATGGAAAGAAAAGAAAATAGGAGAACAAAGAAGGTAAGTGAAGAGAGGAAGAAACATATTTTGAATATATTGAAGGGTGGTCCTGTTGAGTGAGGTGAACTAGAGGGTCTCTGGTACCAATGGGGATTTTAGTTATTACACAGGAAGATAAAGAGGAGTTGTATGTTATTCTCATGGTTCTCTACATAGCTATAGAAAGAAAACCGAATGATGCTCAAGGCAGGGGTGTCCCCAAGTACTGCCCACATGCCCCCTATATAATATGAAGACACACATACAAAGAAGCGATGGGCTATCCCGTTTTGCTTCACCGAAAAACTCTCGAATTTCCAGCGAAATTTGCGAATTGGCGAAAAAAATAAAAAATTTTTACACACGTCGCATAGTTTTCGGCGCGAGTCTCGTTTTTTTTTGGAGCCAGTGAATTTTCGGCAGGCAAATTTTTGCTGGCATTTCGCAAATTTAGTCGGCGGCGGCGAATCGTGGGAATTTGCTGTGAATTCGCGCCTGCCGAATAAATTCGCCCATCACTAACACAAAGGTGCAACTCTTTTCCCCATTTTGGCAGCACAAACCATAAAAAAAGGAACCTGCCGTCTACCATCTCAGCCCCAAACCAAGGATAATCAATATAATGTTGGCACTTCCTTGGCTGCTATAACAGCCTCTACTCTTCAGGGAAGAATGCCACTTGATCAGGGGTGCCCAAACCTTTTTTTATCCATGAACAACATTCAGATGTAAAAGGAGTTGGGGAGCAATTCAAGCATAAAAGTGTTGTAAATGTTCTGTTACCCTATGTGGACTTGCAGTCTAAAAGAAGCTCTGTTTGGCAGTATATTTGTTTTTTATGCAACCACAATTTTCCCATAATGCCAGGAATTCAAAATAAGGATCTGCCTTGAGGCCATTGGGAGCAGCATCCAATGAGTTGATAACATGTTGCTCACGGGCCACTGTTTGGGGTTCAACTGGCTGTTGGAACATTGCTGGTGGCATTTGCTTCCATTCAGCCACAGGAGAATTATTGAGGTTGGGCACTGATAATGGAGAACAGGCATGGATCTTAATCTGAGTTCAATCCAGTTCATCTCACAGGTGTTTATTTGGATTGAGGTCAAGGATTCTGTGTAGGCCCCTTCTTTCACTTTCATCTCACCATACTGATTCTGTAATGTGCCTTCCTGAAAGAAAGAAGCAAACAATGAAATGTCTGGAATGACTCTGCTGTAGCCTTAATGGAACCAAAGGCCTTAACCCAAACCATGGAAAACATCCCTAGAGTATTAGTTTAGTAAGGACCAATGCCTTCTTGTATGTATTCAGCCAGGTGGAGCTTCTTTGGTATCTGCCAAATCCAGATTTTTGTGTCAAACTTGAAATGTAATTTATCACTCCAGAGAATGGCTTGGACACCAAGGGGCAAATTCACTAAGCGGCGAAAATTCGCTAGCGTTGGCTTCGCTAACATTCGCCGCACTTCACCAGTTGAATCTTCGCCAGTACTACGCAAATTAACAAAAATGCGCAGTTACGCTGGCGATGCCTAATTTGCAGGAACTTAAGCATATCATAGAAGTATATGTTCCAGCCACTACATTCCACTACACAAGCCCAGGAAACCTTTAATAAATAAAATAAACTTGTCCTATTGCCCTACATGTGCCCCCTGTATAGTTGTGTTGCCTTATGTTAGGAACTGTAGGGGGGAAGGAGGGTTACCCTACCCCCCAAAAAAAACTATCTTTTTCAGACTATCACCCTAGAACACGCAAGCGTTTTTTTTTGGGACTTAGTAAAGTCTAGCATTAGTGTTAACGTTCAGGAAAATGTTGATCTTAGTGAATTTGCGTAATTACGATCCTTCGTGAGTGGGCAACTTCGCCTGGTGTAAGGGTGCAAAGTTGTGCTAGTCTATCTACTTCGCTAGCGAAAATTTGCCATAGTCGGTGTTAGTGAATTTGCAAAGTTGCAAAATGACATCACGCTGGCGAATTAGCGCTGGCGTCAGACACTTTGCGTTTAGTGAATTTCTCCCCCAAGGAGGTTGAGGACTTATCTAGGCAGCATGGTCACAAATATAGTCAGCTGATGTGGATGACAAATCCGTGGCTGTACCCTGTGTAGATATCCAGAGAAATATCATTGTAAACTCAACTCATGAGTTTTAAGATAAACCCCAAAACTGTGAAACTTCCTCCAACCAACAACTGCCATTGAACATGGTGATTCCTGGCTTGTTTTTGTCTAATTAACCATAAAAAAAATTAATATATGTTTATATTGAAAGCATCAGTCAATCCTAAAAGATTTGCCTAATTAAAGACACAATTCTAAGCAACTTTTCAATATACATTTATCAAACATTTCCACTGCTTTTAAAGTTAAAAATTGCTATTGAAGCAGCATTTGCTCAACTCCTGGTTGTTACTGTTTAAACAATGTTGCTAAAGTCTTCGTTCCCCAGCAGCAAAGTCAGGTCAGTTAATCAGTTGCCTTGTATTAAATTGTGACAACAGAATAGACAGGGACAGACACTGCTTTCAACACATACAAAGAACTGAATAACCACAGAATGTGTATTGTAAAGTTGCATAGTAATGCTCATTTTAAAAAGTAAAAGCAGTAACCTCCGCTGTTTGCTGGCAAATGCACGAAGTTTGTCAGGAACAATGGGAGACCCAGAATTAATTGCACGCTCTAAAAATTATGATATAATTGGTATCACTGAGACCTGGTGGGATGAAACATGTGACTGGACTGTGAATTTAAATGGTTACACACTTTTTAGGAGGGACAGAGGGATTAAAAAGGGGGGAGGAGTGTGTTTGTATGTAAAGTCTGAATTAAAGCCGTGCACTAAAGAAATAACCATTGCTGGCACTGGTGAGTGTGTGGAATCCCTCTGGGTAGAGATTTTAACTGGGCATAAGGTTACAAAGAAAATTTTCACTGGTGTATGTTATAAACCAACTCGTATAAGTGACGAGTATGAAGCCCAGATACTTTTACAAATAGAAGCGGCTTCACAACTAGGTCAAGTTATTATTATGGGTGACTTCAATTATCCGGACATTGACTGGGGTAATGGGGTTGCCAAGACAGATAAAGCTAGTAGGTTTGTAACTATGCTAAATGACAACTTTTTATTCCAGCTCGTTCAAGAACCTACTAGTAATAACTCTCTTTTGGATCTTGTAATAATTAATAATACTGAGCTCATCTCTAGCATTTGTGTGGGTGAGCATTTGGGGAATAGTGATCATAACATGGTCTCCTTTGAGATTTTGTTGCAGAGGCAACTCTATAAGGGAGGAACTAAAACATTGAATTTCAGGAGTGCAAATTTAGAGCATCTCTGCAACATATTAAGTGGGAAATGCTTTTCACAGGGTTAAACACTGAACAAAAATGGGAATTGTTTAAAATGCTGCTTAATAAATATACATCAGTATATTCCACTTTCAAGCAAGGAACGTTGTTGCAAAGCAAAACCTTTTTGGTTCAATAGAAGTGTTGGTGTTGAGGTGGGTAAGAAAAGACGTGCTTTTTTACGGCTTTCAAGTTAGTTGGGACAGCCGAATCATTTATAAGGTACAAGGAGGCCAATAAATCATGCAAAAATGCAATCAGGCAAGCTAAAATCCATATGGAAAAGGATATAGCAGTAAGCAGTAAAAAGAATCTAAAATTAGTTTTTAAATATGTTGATAGTAAAAAATGAAGCAGGAAGGGGTAGGACCTTTATTATCAGAGGGGGGGTCAGCTGGTTGATGAGAACAAGCAAAAAGCTCAGATTCTGAATGCATACCTTTCGTCTGTCTACACAAATGAGGAACCAGCTAATGAAGGTTTCCTTGTTAAAAGTACCAATTCTAATAATAAATCTAATGATGCATGGTTCACACATGATGTAATTCAAGAGACTAGAACATGTTAAGATAAACAAAGGTCCAGGGCCAGATGGGTTTCATCCCCGGGTACTTAGCGAGCTTAGCTCTGTGATTGCCAAAACTCTCTACTTAATTTTTCAGGATACATTGAGGTCTGGCATGGTGCCGAGAGACTGGTGAATTGCTAATGTGGTGCCGCTATTCAAGAAGGGATCCTGTTCTCAGCCTCAAAATTACAGGCCAGTTAGTCTGACGTCGGTGGTAGGAAAGCTTTACAAAGGATTAATAAAGGATAGGATACTGGACTTCATGGCAAATAAAAATACTATGAGTTTGTGCCAGCATGGTTTTATGCGTAATAGATCTTGCCAGACTAACTTAATGTCTTTTTATGAGAAGGTAAGCAGGGACCTTGATTCTGGGATGGCAGTGGATGTGATTTACTTAGACTTTGCTAAAGCATTTGATACAGTGCCACACAGAAAGTTACTGGTTAAATTAATGTTGGCCTGGAACATAGTATTTGTAACTGGATAGAGAACTGGCTAAAAGATAGACTACAAAGATTGGTGGTAAATGGAATATTTTCTAATTGGACCAGTGTTGTTAGTGGGGTACCGCAGGGCTCTGTACTGGGTCCCTTGTTTTTCAACTTGTTTATTAATGATCTGGATGTGGGCAATGAAAGTACGGTTTCTATTTTTGCAGATGATACTAAATTGTGCAGAACTATAGGTTCCATGCAGGGTGCTGACACTTTGCACAGTGATTTGTCTAAGTTGGGAAACTGGGCAGCAAACTGGAAAATGAGGTTCCATGTTGATAAATGCAAGGTTATGCACTTTGGCAAAAATAATATAAATAATATAAATGCAAGTTATACACTAAATGTCAGTGTGTTGGGAGTTTCCTTAAGTGAGAAGGATCTTGGGGTTTTTATAGATAACAAGTTGTCTAATTCTGGGCAGTGTCATTCTGTAGAGGACATTATAGACAAATATCAGGGGACCTTTTTACCCATAAAGAGGATCACTAGAGGCCACCCCTTCAGACTAGAAGAAAAGGACTTTCATTTAAAGGAACAGAGTAGGTGGTTCTTCACAGTCAGGACAGTGAGGTTGTGGAATGCACTGCCGGGTGATGTTGTGATGCTGATTCTGTTTAAAAGGGGCTTGGATGATTTTTTGGACAGACATAATATCAAAGGCTATTTTGATACTAAACTCTACAGTTAGTATAGCTATGGGCATATATGGTTTGTGTGAAAGAGTGGAGGGGGGGTGTATGCTGGGTTTTCATTTGGAGGGGTTGAACTTGATGGACTTTGTTTTTTATCAACCCAATTTAACTATGTAACTACATAACTATGTAGAATGATGTTTTCTTTTATTAGGTAAAACATAATTTTTCGGTTTTCCTTGAACTATAATGACATCAGTGTAAAGCTTGATAATATCATGTTGGACACATTCAGCGTGAATTTCAATAAATGCACATTTAATTGATTGGGTAAGGGCCCTAATAAACCTTTTTCAATAATAATGTTTTCATTCTTAGGGCAGAGACACACATGGAGATTCAGGGAGATTAGTCGCCCAGTGACAAATCGCCTGTTCTTCGGTGACTAATCTCCCCAGACTGCCTTCTTGTCAGTTAGAATCTAAATCTAGAATCTAAATCGCCGGTGGGATAGCACTTGGAGCACTTTGTTTTCTGGAGTCGACCTAAATTGCCAAACGAGGAAACTTCCAGCGACTTCAGGAAAAGAAGCTCTCCGAGTGCCATCCCGCCGGCAATTTAGATTGTAGCTGACGGCAGTTTGGGGAGATTAGTCACTTGAAGAAGAGCCGATTTGTCACTGGGCGACATCTCCTCGAATCTCCACGTGTGTCTCTGCCCTAAATAGAGAGGAAAACAATAAACGAATAGATAAAAAGCCTGTCATTTCACTTTAAAATTAGTTTCTCGTGGCAATCAGAATCCTGGAGTTACGGCAAATGCACTTTTTATAATGACTTTTAAGCCATTATTCAGTCTATCTATGGGGGAAAGGCAAACAAGCGCCAGGTATAAATGCAGTTAAACCCTTTCCTTTACAGCCACTTACCTGGGAGATAATTTAGTCCCCAAAGCTTATTCCTTTGTCTAGACTCGCTAATTACAGCACCGTTAGATAATTATACACTTTAGTGCTCAATCTAGAGCAGATGTTTGGGTTTACTGACTCGGAGAATAATTGTTTATTTATCACTTCTCACTGAACTGGAGGTGAACGAGGCCGGTCCATCATGCACGGAGAACTCTGAGCCGGGGTTTATCAGCA
>CM044442.1:6033726-6066164 GCA_024363595.1 Xenopus borealis
TCTCCCTACTATACCTGCTATCCCACAGTCACACTCCCTTCCCAGAGACTATTATTGACTTGTTTTACCAATAAGTATTAAAATTGTGTATGAATTAGGGTCTCATGGGACCCCTTTATCTCCTGGGCCCCCGCAGGGTCTGCTTCCTCTGTAGGTACACCTTTGTTCCCTAATATACTTCAGGGCTGCCTTGGACTGCTGTCCAGGGCCCCCCTCCAGCTCCCCTCGTGCTCGGCATGCATGCATGAAGGAGGCGCTCTGTGCCCATGCACAAACGGTGCCACTCGATGCGCATGCGCAGACTGAGCTGCTTGGTGCAGGAAAATCGGGAGAGGGGGACTGGCCAGAGACGGATTTACACAGCGGGTGCCCCTAGGCCCTCTGTTGTTTGTCGCCCCTGTCCCCTCCCTTTTTTTTGCTCAAATTTTCATCAAAGGGATGGAGCAATGGGAATTGGCACACGGAAATTTCAATTTCTGAAGCAATGGGGGTGTGGATGGGCAGCATGCCGCCCCCTAAAATCTTAGGCCCGGGTCTAGGTGGCCTCTCCACAAATCTGGGCCTGGGTCTGGCCTGTTGGGGCCCATGAGGTTCAGAGGTCTGGTCCAACCCTGCTATTCTTACTATTCCACAGTCCCAGTCCCTTCCCTGCTGTAGTAGTCATCTCTGCGTAATAAAGAGGTCCATTCGTTTTTTATCGTAACCTTCCTGCTTCACCGCGGGGCCCCATTCTCTGAGGGGCCCAAAACAGTTTTCCTTTCTGTGACCCCCACTAATGGCAGCTCTGTTTACAGCTCACACAATCCAGTATTTATTGTACAACAATTAGACACAGTCACGTGAGCAAAATTCCTAGTGGGACTGAGAGCTCAGCTTGTTAAGTAATAAATGCTTTCTTGTCATGATCCATGGACAAACCAACAAAGAAGCAATTGTTTCAGAAATTGTTTGAGAACATTTGTCTCTCTCAAGTCGAGCGCCATCGCTTTAGCAGCCAAAGTGCCATAAAGAAACGTTGAGGCATTTGACATTGACTTATACTTTGTGATATTGGCAGTGGCAGCGGGATGTTGGCAGTCACAGTGTAACAACAGCTAGAGGGCTGCAGGTGGGACATCACAGATGTATATACTCAATATCTCTATTCATAATTATATGAGTCAATAGTCCCTTATTAACAAGGGGGTTAAGGAGTAAAATCTGCTGCCAATTTAGAGTTTTCCAGAATTCCATTGCCTTTTTTACCCACAGTGCCCCCAGCAGTTTACGACACAGGCCTATTTATCAACACTAGGCAAATTTGCACCTAGGCAGTAACCCATGGCAACCAAGAGTCTACATTCTTACTACTTGCACATGCATACAAATGCTACAGCACTGACTGGTTGCAGTGGCCTAACTAGGTGTTACTGGGCAGACTCAATTTAGGGCCCCAAAACACTGGTACGTTGATCTATTCTACCAACATGGCAATCAATCTTAAAGGATAACTAAACCTTTAAAACAAGTATATGTAAAATTGAAAAGGGTGCTATTCTAAGCACTTATGCAATGTACATTCATTATTTATTTATTTTTAATTCCAAGATATTAAAGGATACATGTACTGTTAATATGAATGAATTTTGTTACAACAGCGCCATCTGCTGGTCATTTTCTGACCATTCTGACCACCAATTTTGATCTGAATAATATATGACACAGTGACCCCCTGCATTTCCTTACACAGAGGCCCCAGCATTTCATGGCTTTAGCAATATATATATATATACAATGTGGTGGCCCCAACAATTCATGACACAGTGGCCCCAGCATTTATGGCGAAACGCAGTGACCCTCACAAAAGATGACACTGTGACATCAACATTTCATGACTCAGTGACTCCAGTGATATACAAGTGTGAGACTCAACAGAAAGTGGGGCATTTACCCCAACAGTTGATGATACTAATGCTGGCCATACACTATAAGATACGCTCGTTTGGCGACATCTTTCCCCGATATGCCAACTGTGGTGTTTATACAAATGGCCTGCAGGTGGCACTGTGCATACATAGGACTTTCTGTACAGCTTCAAAGTGAAAGTAAGACTTACTGCTGTTATGTAATGGCTGCATGAACCTGCTAATAAAGTATTGTTGTACCCTCCTCATCCTCGGCTACCAAACACAACACCAACCAACTGCAGCCTATATCGGGGTAATCTGAATATTCGACCCTAGGGCTGAATGATCGGATTACAATCAGGAACACTCAGACAGGTCAGTCGCCGGTAAAATGAAACCTTTCCGATCGATATATGTCCACGATCTGTCGGAAGCCCCCATATGAGGGCTGAATTGGTCTAAGGTTCAATTGGCCACCTTAAAGCAGAAGGAATGTTTTTTCAGAAAGGTCCACCTAAATATATAATAAACCTTCAAAGTAATGCTGCTCTGAGTCCTCTGTGAAAGGAAACACAGCATTTCTTTCCTTCTATTGTGTCACATGGGCTTCTGTATCAGACTTCCTGTTTTCAGCTTAAACCTCCAGGGCTAGGGCTTGAGCATGCTCAGTTTGTTCCTCTCTCCCTCCCCTCTCTGCTGTAATCTGATCTCAGAGCTATAAGTGAGCAGGACTCAGGCAGGAAAAGATGTCTCACCAAGTTAATATGGCAGCTGCTATCCTAAACAAACAGAGAGAGCTTCTAGAGCTTTTTACTCAGGTATGGTAAAGCATTCTACAGAATAAATATAGCATTCCAGCTTGCACTATTGCAGCTCATCTATTAATAAAATGCCTCAGTTGCTTTCCTTCTCCTTTAAGTCTTGCAGTGTGTATCAAAGCTATTCTTTTCTAATACCAGAGCCAAACTCTTCAGCCTGTCTGTTACTGGATAAAGTAGAGGGTTTGATGAAAGGAGGAAGTTTTATTTGGGATTATAGTGTCCAGTGACAGCGAGGCAGAGAGGCACCAGTATTAGCAATGACTAGTAGCTACGGTATTCATTTGCTCCATTTACACCATTGCTTAGACAGACTTCACTTGTGCATGATTCTTATGGTTTATGAAAATATTGTGGGCAGAGGAAATGTGCAAAGAGACCCCTGTATGTGTGACAAGTAGGGATGTAGCGAACGTCGGAAAAAATGTTCGCGAACATGTTCGCGAACTTCCGGACAAAAATGCGAACGGTTCACGAACTTCGCGAACCCCATAGACTTCAATGGGAAGGCGAATTTTAAAAGCTAGAAAAGACATTTCTGGACAGAAAAATGATTTTAAAGTTGTTTAAAGGGTGCAACGACCTGGACAGTGGCATGCCAGAGGGGGATCAAGGGCAAAAATGTTTCTAAAAAATACATTGTTGACACAGCGCTGCGTTTTGTGCTGTAAAGGGCAGAAATCACACTACGTCACTCAGGTGATGTTTCTGGACACGGAATGCGAAAAAGCTCACACAGCTACGTGGCACTTGGTTAAAGACTGGGCAAACAATGCCTACAAGGTCAACGTATACACTACTACAGCAGTGGATACGGATTACGGAAAATATATTATTGCTGCTTGAAAAACGTCACTCAGGATGGTGTTTCTGGAGACGGTAATATTATGGATATTTAGACAGAATGTGAACAAGCTCACACAGCTAGATGGCAGTTGTTTGAAGAACAGTAGATTACTAGCCAGCAAACTTACTATCAACTGTCCCTCAAATCACTAACAGCTCTCTCCCTACACTAGCTCTTCCAAGCAGCACACACAGGCAGAATGAAAAAACGCTGCAGGGCTTCAGTTTATATATGGAAGGGGAGTGGTCCAGGGGGTGTGGGGGTGGTCCAGGAGGGAGAGCTTCCTGATTGGCTGCCATTTATCTGCTGGTCTGGGGGAGAAATGGCAAAAAAAAAGCGCCAGCTAAGGCGAACCCAAATTGGCGAACGTCGCGCGACGTTCGCGAACATTCGCCGGCGAACAGTCCGCGACATCCCTAGTGACAAGTGCAAAGTGCAGGTAAAGTGCTTTTTGTGTCTTTATTGGAGCAGATTTGTGCTCAAGGTTTGCACCTGGCACTGTGTAGGCTCATTGAAAATGAAGCCCATTATGCCTGTTTTTGGGGGACCTAGAGGAAATGACTTACCCTAAACCAATGGCATTGCTCTGGAATATTATAGTAGAGTTGGACTGGCCTGTCAGGATTCCGTTTCTTTTCCTGGTGGACCTTATTGGACCTGGTGGGACCAGTGCTTAGGGCTGCCACCTTTTCTTACCTTAGACTCCAGACACAAGGGGGGCTCCATTGAGGTTAGAGGCGAGGCTGAACATGAAGAAGTGGGGCTGATGATACGAAGGGGCGGGCCAGTGACATGAAGGGGCGGTCAGTGACATGGTGGTCTGTGATTGGCCAAATTGCAGGAATAGGCCTGCCCAGTTTTCAGACTTTTGTAAAATGGGGTAACTGGTAGAAGCTGGTGGAAAACCCTACCCCCCCACACATAGCCCATTTTTAACTTGTTGTCGCCACAATTGGGTATTCGGCGGAACCCTTGAATAATTTGCAAAAGATTTGGCCAAATACAGAACCAAATGCATTTGCATAAGCAAATTAGGGGTGGGAAGGGGGAACCATTTTTTACTTCCTTGTTTTGTGACAAAAAGTCATGCCATTTCCTTCCCTGCCCCTAATTTGCATATGCAAATTTGGAATCAGTTCGGCTGGGCCGAAACCTGAACCAAATCCTGGATTCGGGGCATCCCTATTATGAACACTATGCAATTTTGCACCTGGGTAGTAACCCATGGCAACCAATCAAATGTTTGAGTTCATTGTTCAACCTGCTGCTGGCTTAAAAAAGCAAATCACTGATTCGTTGCTATGGGTAACTGCCAGGTACAAATTTGCCAAGTGTTTATAAATGAGCCCCAGTGTGTCTTATTTATAAACTGTGGGAAACTTGCCCTTAGGAAGTAACCTATAGCAACCAATCAATGAATAGCTTGTTTTAGCGCACACAGGTAGAACAATTAAGGCAAACATCTGATAGGTTACCATGCCTAGGCGTAAATGTTCCCCAATGTTGAATTTCGAATTCATGTGCATTTTTAAAAACTCCCCTAAACTCCCATATATTCGAAATTCGACCAATCAAAATTTATTTTAAAAAATCTAATTTTTTTAAACTCGGTTGAATGGAATCGACCCGAGTCGAATCAAATTAGAAAAGAACTTGAATGTCAGGAAGGCTGCAAACAACTCTCTTAAAGGGATACTGTCATGGAAAACATTTCAAAACGCACCAGTTAATAGTGCTGCTCCAGCAGAATTCTGCTCTGAAATACAACTTTAAAAAGAGCCAACAGATTTTTTAATATTTAATTTTGAAATCTGACATGCGGCTAGACATTCTGTCAATTTCCCAGCTGCTCCGATCCATGTGATTTGTGCTCTGATACACTTCAGTCACTTTTTACTGCTGTACTGCAAGTTGGAATGATATCACCCCCAACCTCCCACCCCACCACCACCCAAACAACAGAGAAATGGGAAGGTAACCAGATAACAGCTCCCTAACACAGGATAACAGCTGCCTGGTAGATATAAGAACAGCACTAAATAGTAAAACCCATGTCCCACTGAGACTGATTCAGTTACATTGAGTAGGAGAAACACCAGCCTGCCAGAAAGCAGTTCCATCCTAAAGTGCTGGCACAAATCACATGACCGGGGGCAACTGGGAAACTGACAAAATGTCTAGCCCCATCTGTTTGCTCTTTTGAGAAATGGATTTCAGTGCAGAATTCTGCTGGAGCTGCATTATTAACTGATGCATTTTGAAAAAAACATATTTTCCCATTTCAGTGTCCCTATAAACAGCAATTCGAAGGGTTTTAGGTGGCGAATAGTCGAATAGCGTTCTTAAAGGGCCAGAGTATGATAAATCTTGAAAATTGAATGAAAATTTTTTTAAATACTCGAATCAAATTTGATTGACTCCCTAGTCAAATTTGATAGTTTTGACCACAAAACAATTCGAATTTTCAATGCGACCCCCGATGAATCTGCCCCTAGTGTCTGCTAGGCAATATTAATCAGTTACATTTGTACAATCATGGGGAACTCAATCAACCAGAAAAGGCTTTAGGGCTTTGATGGGCCCTTGATATCATCTTCTCTGGTGTCCCAGTTGGACACTGCATACGAGGAACAACATGAAGATGTTGAAGAAATGTAATTGCCGCTCACTGGTAGTGATGGACGAATTTATTTGCCAGGGTCGAATTCGCGGCGAATTCCCGCGATTCGCCGCTGGCGAATAAATTCGCGAATCACCAGCTGGACACTGCATATGAGGAACAACATGAAGATGTTGAAGAAATGAAATTGCCGCTCACTGGTAGTGATGGGCGAATTTATTCGCCAGGGTCGAATTCGAGGCGAATTCCCGCGATTCGCCGCTGGCAAATAAATTCGCGAATCACCAGCGAAATTTCGCCAAGCGAAATTTCGCCGGAAAAACGAGTCGTGCGTCGTTTTTGACGCAACGCGCAACTCGTTTCTACTCACTGGCCAACAGTACAGATTCCTTCACGGTCTTCCAGTGCTCCATGTGAAAACCTATTGTACGACACAGCTGATTGCGTGTTTACTTTAATCGTAACCCTAATTGCTTTGGGGAGGCCCAGTATAAGCACAAGGGTTTTTTTTTTAATATTGAATTAAGGAAAATGAATCCGCTTGAGGGGCTGCAAGACAGGCTTCATCAATGCAGAGGCTCCTGGAACTGCCGTATATCACTTCTGTTGCAAGTATATCATTCCTCCTGTTCCGCTGATTAAAAAGAAGATTATCTTTTTGTATTCATCTAATGGAAATTAAGAAGAAGAGACTTTTTTTTTTTCACCGAAGCTTTATGGTACCAGTAGGCCCAGGGCAATGACTTCATTGTGGATAGAATAACCCTCAAGAACGTGGACTTCAATATAATAAGGCAGGCAGTGAAGCGATGGTCTGTGTTTGCTGAAGTTCCACCCTAGACTAACAACTATGGGAGCAGAGAAATGAGAAAATGGAATTGCTACAAGAAAAGAAAAAAGGCCCATCCTAGCTATTAAAATGGGGGTCTCCCATCTCTCCAGGCTGCTTATACCCAATACAAAGTCTATGGGTTGCCCCCCCCCTCTCATATAAAGTGATGGGAAATCTATCCCGTTTAGCTGAAAAATTCGTGAATTTCCAGTGGAAATAGATAGTTGGCGAAAAATTTGTGAAACGAGTTGCGTCAGTTATGAAGCGCGTTGCGTCATCTCCGACGTGTGTCGCATCGTTTTGATTCGTGTCGCATCATTTTCGTCGTGCGACTCGTCTTTTTTTTTTTGACGGTGAATTTTCGCTGGCGTTTCATGAATTTATTCACCGGCGGCAAATCGCGGGAATTCGCCGCAAATTCGCCCATCACTATCATATACTGTATATTTACCCCAGTATATCTACTGTATACTGTATACACTCTGCAAGGGAACATAAACCACCATAAGATTTAAATTAGGTAAGAATTTAAACCTGAAATAAAATAATCCTCCTTTAAAAGGGATAACGTTTTTTTTTTTAACAAAATGCATCAGTTAATAGTACTGCTCCAGCAGAATCCTGCATTAGATTCCAAACAAAAGAGCAAACAGATTTGTTTTATTTTTAATATCTAATCTTGAAATTTGACATGCTGTTAGTTTCCCAGGTGCCCTCAGTCATGTGGTCTTTCTGGATAACAGCTCCCTAAAGGTGGCCATACAGGGAAAGATCCGCTCGTTTGGCGATGTTGCAGATTTTTTCTATTTTTTAATATCTAATGTCGAAATCTGACATGTTAGTTTCCCAGGTGCCCTCAGTCATGTGGTCTTTCTAGATAAAAGCTCTCAAATGTTGCCAAATGAGGGGATCTCTTCCCTGATACGCGATATTGGGCTGATCTGATCGTGGGCCCTAGGGCCCAAGATCAGATCAGAATGGTGCAAATACGGGCAGTTGGATTGCGGGTCCGGGTCAACGAACAGATGAGGTCACAATCCAATAGGATTTTTAGTCCTGTCCGAAAAACATCTGGCCACTTTTCGGTCGAACTCGGTCTGTCAGCAGCTTTTATTGGCCCCTGTATGGCCACCTTAACACCTTCGCTGCTAAAAAAGGTCTCATGCCCCAGCACTCAACAACATTCAACAGTAAAAATACAAGTCTGGTCAACTCTAGTCTAGTGATGGGTGAATTTATTTGCGCGGGGCGAATATGCCGGGAACCCCCACGATTCGCCACAGGTGAATAAATTAGCAAAAGGCCAGTAAAATTCGCCAGCGTCTTGTTTTGGAAGCGGGCATCCGTTTTTGGAGCAATGTGTGGCAGTGTCCAAAAACGGACACCCACGTCCAAAATGAGACGTGGCGGCGTTTCACAAATTTTCGCCGTTTCGCGAATTTCTGGATAAATTCGGCAAAGCAAAACGCAGCAGATTCACCCACCACTGCTCAAGTCACAACTTGATAGGGTAATTTGTACCCTAGCAACCAAATTGCTGACACTGCAAACCGGAGAGCTGCTGAATAAAAAGCTAAATAACTATAAAACCACAAACAATAAAAAATGAAAACCAATTGCAAATTGTCTCAGAATATCACTCTCTACATTATACTAAAAGTTAACTCAAAGTTGAACAACCCCTTTAATATTAAAAATTATCCCATAAAAACCAGAATCCCTTAAATTAAATCTGTAGACACTGTATTTTGTTTGCCCTGCAAAGCTGACATGGTGCTACCTTCCCAGGAGCCGGTCTGGGCTTAGACTCTGCATTATGCTTTACACATATTGACTTTTTGCTAGCAGCACATTTGTAACATCAGATACTGCATTGATTTATTTGATTATTCCTACTTTCTCTGCATACCCGTATTCCCTAAGCCACTAAGGCATATTGCAAAAACAACATCTGCAGATAAGTAGCAATGACCCATTAGTATCACTGGTGGACTGTTTTTAGTTCTTTATTGCTATAGAAGGTCTCCTTTGCTTTACTGGTGTCCTTCTGGCAGCAAGGCAATTAAGCAGCAGGCAGGTCTGTTACTGATAACCTACTGCTGAATGGGGGTAAACAGATTAGGAATGATTTCAACTGTGTCTGGTTCATATTTTATTATCAGCCATAGCACGCAGGGCCATGATGTCTTCCATTGGCCTCTATGACAATGGACTTAAAGGAGAAGGAAAGGTTAAAACTAAGTAAGCTTTATCAGAAAGGTCTATATAAATACACCAGTAAGGGTAAGGACACACGAGGCGTTTTGTCGCCAGCGTTTTTAAAAAGCAAATCGCGGCGACAAGGCGATCGTCTTTTTCGAACAGGCGATTCCCAGCGACAATTTGCACAGAGCGATTTGTATCCCATTGCTCTGTGCGGTACGTGCTCCAGCCACGTGCTCTCGGCGTTCCACAACCAGCTCAATTAGCCTGTCTATCAAAAAAGTGCTTCAAAAAAGGCATTTTCCAGCGTGTTTTCGTCCGAGTTTTGTCCGGCGTGTTGTCTCGGCGTCTCTCCTCGAGCGTTTGTGCTTCCCGCTGTAACCTAGCGTCTTTGTATTCCTGCGCCTTTACGTTCTTGCGTCATTGCGCAGTGTAATTTGAATACAATCGCTGCTACTTATCTGTATGTGTGTGCGTGTCTAGGAGATTTCAGTGCTTTTCTAAGTACATGCTATTTCTGATGAATCGCTCGGAAAAGGGTCTCAGTGCGTTTTGGAGCTACAGGCGATTCACAAACGCGCTGTGTGCACAGTAGCTGGCGTCTTTCATATGGTTTTGTGCTGAGACAAAACGAGCGACATGTCGCCGTGATTTGCTTTTTAAAAACGCTGGCGATAAATCGCCTCGTGTCTCCTTACCCTAAACCCTCAAAGTAATGCTGCTCTGAGTCCTCTGTCAAAAGAAACAGCATTTCCTTTCTTCTGTATCAGACTTCAGAATAAACCTCCAGTTAGAGTCCTGCAGCGGGTCGGGTACCGCCGGGTTACCCGAAAAATCAATTTTTCATGTAGAAGTTCCCGGTGCAAGTATAGACACGGGTAGGTGGTTCTGCAGGTTTGCGGGTTGAGGGTCGGGTCGCGGATCTTTGCCATAGCGATTTTTACTCCTTTTTTTCTGAGCATTTCTACTATCGATGATGTCACTTCAGGTTTACTATGACAGCACTTCCTGATTCTTGATGGTCAGCGGGTCACGGGTCCGGGTTGCGGATCACGGGTTGCAGGTACAGGTCGGGTCGCGGGTCCAAGCGGGTAAGATTGCGGGTCGCGTGTCCAGGTTGCGGATTGCAGGTTGCAGGTACGGGTCGAGTACGGGTCCCAAAAAATGGACCCGCGCAAGACTCTACCTCCAGTGATTGGGCTTGAGCATGCTCAGTTTACTCCTCTGCCCCACATCCTCCTCTCACTACTGTAATCTGAGCCCAGATTTATGAGTAAGCAGGGAGATACTCAAGCAGGAAGTGATGTCACAACAAGCTAATATGGCATCCTATCCTAAACAAACAGAGAGAGCTTTTAGAGCGGTTTCTCAGGTATGGTAAAGCATTCTGCAGAATAAATATAGTGTTACAGCATACACTATTGTGGCTCTATTGGCAATAACTGCTTTGGTAGCTTTCCTTCTCCTTTAAAGTGCTAGTGGAAGTGCTTATTGGTGCTTTAAGGTCATTGTCATAAAGGCCAATGAAGGTTCGTTTCTCCATATGCCTTTGACCCTGTTGTCCATCCAAAACAGAAGTTATGGCTCAGTTGGGCAAAAACATAACACAATTAGTAGTTCTTGGGCCAGACAAATTTCATGTCATATTTTCCCCAGAGTGGGCCTCAAGGGATTGCGGGCTGGGTTGTGACATTGGGGCAGCAATTTATTATCTCATCAATTCCTAGAAGGTCTTTCTAGACAGTGCCTAGATCCAGACATTGACAGCACAGTCATCCTATTGCAGGATGGGATAGAATTGTAGGGGCAGCTGGCAAGCAGGCCCGGACTGGCAATTTGTGGGTTAGGGCAAATGCCAGATGGGCTGCTATAAGGTCCCATAGAAAGTCAGTATTTAGTGGGCTGGTGGGGACTGTTTGGGCCTCTATGTGGGCTGATTGGGCCTCTGTGTACCTGAAATGCCAGGGCCTATATGTGCCTGGATCTCACACATCTGGACCCAGCAGTAGTCTATATAGTAGTCTATAAGGGGGGCTGTAGCTTAGGGGCCCCATATGTCATTAATCTGTCACTGGGTGCTGGCGCTGCTATACTTTACATTCATGAATTGTTAAAAACGCGTGAGTAGCTCTGTGCATTTCTACACCCTATATTTAACTGCTACTACCCCCTTAATTAGTTCCCATACTCCATAGCTATTACACGACGGAGCTTCATACTGGACACAAAGGAAAATCTTTTCATTCAATGGAGATTGGAGAAGTGCTCGTAGACAAGGAACAATTGCACAGGAGTTAATTGACCTGCAAATAACTCCATTGATTCCCTTAGAAGTGATGGAATTTCTGTATTGAATCCTTTATTGGTTTAAATTACTGCTTTCTGGCTGAAAAAAAAAGTGAAAGAAAAAGGGCTTGACACAAAGCCTGGGCAATTTTTCAAGTTGGCTCTATGTTATAAGGGCAATGGAATGCAAATACAACTAGGCGGGAATCAAGGAAGGAAAAGAGCAGCAACTTTTATTATTGTTAGGGATATTATATTTATGGCTCTCCATGTACAGTGACCAAGAACTCCCAGAATCCTAACCCAACCCTCATACAAAATAAATAAACAGAACTATCATTAAAATTAAAGTGGGATCCATGTCACGGGGACAGAATGCTCTGTTATACAGATAGCTAGAATCTCAGCTGCCATAAAGCAGGGCAGGACTGCTGCTTCCTATAATGGGGATCAGATCTGTGCAGCCACTGGGACAGAATGCTCTGTTATACAGATAGCTAGAATCTCAGCTGCCATAAAGCAGGGCAGGACTGCTGCTTCCTATAATGGGGATCAGATCTGTGCAGCCACTGGGACAGAATGCTCTGTTATACAGATAGCTAGAATCTCAGCTGCCATAAAGGACAACACCATCTATTTCCATAATTTAAGCTAATTACCCTTTTCAACATTTCCCTACTTTTATTAACAGTATGCCCTGTTCTTAAACACAAATAGAGTTATTACATCATGATGATTCATCTATTTTTGTGTATGATCACAGCACCACAAGCACCAAACAGTGTAAATTAACTTTTCTGTTAACCAGAAATTACAGGCAATTTTTCTTCTGCTCTTTCCCTGGCTGAAGTGAACAAAGCCCCGTGTGTCAGTGTTCTCATGGCATTTACACAAAATACTTTTATTTCCTTTATATCAGCACTGGGAATGTTGCATTTCACCTGCAGCACAATAAATCTAATTATGCAAATGACTCACATCCGTTCCAGCTCTATATATTTATTTTAGACTTAAAATCATCTAATTTTCTGTTTTATAACTGCCCTTAGCCTTGCATATATGCAGAGAGGACATATAGGCTTCTGTGGTTTGTTCTTCATAACCTTTACTCTATGCAGATGCAAAAACATAACTACAGCTTGTGGAATCATAGCATCTTCTTTTCCATGGTGTATCCCTCCTGGTGCGAGAGTCCTAGCACTGTCAGGGGCAAATATATATATATATATTTTTTAAAACTACTGCTACCCCCAACCAGAGTGTGGGCTCTATTAGGCCATACCTTTGGTTGGGGATAATATTTTTGCCCCACAGGTGCCTTTTAATGTCACAGCCCCGCCTCCAAATGTCACTGGCCCACCTCCTGACATCAGGAAACCACCCTCAATGTGACCATGTTGCCCCCCCCCAACTTTATCATCCTGACCCCTTTGTGTACCATACCTGTCAGTGGAGATATTCCCAGGTCATTGCTGAGCTTTGGATGTTATAATCTAGCTTTGGCACCCGAATGATCAGAAACACCAAGTTCAATGTCAGGCAGCAGCTGTAAATTATAACAGGATTTTATTAAGTACAGAAACAGGACTTGGTACAGGGGATTCAAAATAATTCTGCCAAAGTTTAACTCATCGGTGAAACCAGTATGAAGGGGTCTGTTTAGATTAACATTATTGTAACTTGGAGCTACATAACACAGTACTATAATGAGGTATTAGATGATGGGATCTAATTGGGACATCCAGCTACTGTATTATACCTCCACAAAAATGAGTAAAGTTCAAAGTAGGACCATACAAATATTTATGGCCTCTAATCATTGAACTTGTAAGCAAATGCTGTTGAATTGAGGTCAATAAAAACATTTATCCAATGGATTTGGGTGATAAGGTAGGTAGCATAGAATAGAAAGGGGTTCTCTTCTATTAGAAGAAGCAATGGTTAAAATTACATATTTCTTAAGTTTTAGTTAAAATAAAAATGGGCAGATTTTCTTGGAAAATGGTTAATTCCAGACCATTCAATGAGAAGAACCCTTGAACATCTCCTGATAACAACTAATTGTTTTAATGCCCTGACATGACCACAGGGAGGGGCATAGAGAGATGACATCTTGGGGTCATTGATCTTAGGGTTTTGGAGGTTTGGACCTAGTAAGACCTAGGTTGTCTGGGAAACGTGTAGATAGGAGTTGAAGACAAAAGAAGCTTTTATTCAGCAGAATGCCCATAAAGTCAAGGTAGGTTTAACAGAAGGTAGGCACGAGTAATGAAGCACATACTTGCTCACAGGTATATAAGGAAGGGAAAGCAAAGGCACAACTCAGCAAGGGTTAACTAGAAGCAAGATCCAAGTCTAGGAATAGTTTAGGGAAGGAAGTGCACAGGTCAGACAGACAGAAGGGCTCTGATGTTCTTCTGCTTTGGAAAGATTTGAGAAAGTTTTAAATTTTTTTTCCCTAAGCAGAAGAACATCAGAGCAGCCTCTTTCTTTCTCCTGACAACTCCTTCCTTGACTACTTGGTGGTCAGACTGGTGGGAAAATGACCAGCAGGTGGCGCTGTTGTAACTTTACAGTATTAACAGTACATGTATCCAGTAATATCTTGGAATTAAAATACATAAATAATGTACATTGCAAAAGTGCTTAGAACAGCGCCCCCATCCATTTTAAATTCACTTATTTTAAAGGTTTACTTAACCTTTAACCAAAGAAAGAAGGTAAGAATGGCATGTACCGCTGCAGTGCCTTTCCACAGATTAACTGTGTCCCACAACAAGGGGAAGGCAAGGTGCAGCTTTCATCCATAAAAACTAATGTCGCTTGGAACCTATTGATTCAGCCTACAGTAAGTGCCATTTGTCTAACATTTAGGTTATTGGATTCTTTGGAAGCGCCTGAGACTCCACGGCTCAAGTACAAGTATCTCTGTTGGTGCACGAGCGAGACGTTCCACAAACATTTATTTCCATTACAATTTCCCATTGGATTTCGAAGAGCCTTCAGCATTCCCCCATTTGGCTTAATGGCTGTGCACAGTTATGTTTATGGAAGTCATTATAATCCATCACGGGGCCTTTTTAATGTTTTTCTTTCTGTATTGACAAACTGGACTGATGGATGTGCAGAGAGACACAAAGCAGAGGGGAATGGCAGGAAGAAATGCCTGGCCTGCAATTCATTAATGCGTCCAATGCTGACGAGCACTTCATGAAAACTCCTTGTAATGTAAAACATCTGTCTATGGAAGAGCCGACACATTGTGCTCTGCTGGGCTGCTCTATTGATTGCAGGTCAATGTTTGGCAAAGGAGGTACCTGCAGCTAAAATATTTATCATGCAACACAATAAAGAGGCCTTGTGCCCAGGACTGGACTGAGAATCAAAATAGGCCCTGGCATTTCAGGTACACAGAGGCCCAATCAGCCCACATAGAGGCCCAAACAGTCCCCACCAGCCCACTAAATACTGACTTTCTATGGGACCTTATAGCAGCCCATCTGGCATTTGCCCTAACCCACAGATTGCCAGTCCGGGCCTGCTTGTGCCACAGAGCTGACAGTCTATAGTGTTTGCCAACTTTATAGTGTATAGCCAACTTCGGTCAAATGTATGCAGAAAAAGTAGGGATGCACCGAATCCACTATTTTGGATTCGGTCGAACCGACAAAATTCTTCACAAAAGATTTGGCCAAATACTGAACCGAATCATAATTTGTATATGCAAATTAGGGGTGGGAAGGGGAAACATTTTTTACTTCCTTGTTTTGTGACAAAAAGTCACGTGATTTACCTCCCCACCCCTAATTTGCAAATAAGGATTTGGATTTGGTTCGGCCAACAAAAAGGATTCAGGCGAATCCCAGTCCTGCTGAAAAAGGCCGAATCCCTAACCGTATCCTGGAATCGGTGCATCCCTAATAAATAGACTATTGGAACGAGACTAGAGCAGAGGTTTCTGGTTCAAGTCTCAGCTGAACTCAGTGATCCCCAATCAGTAGCTCGTGAGTAACATGTTGCTCTCCCACCCCTTGGTGTCAGGGCCCGAAGGCTCCAAGATGGTTTGCGGACCAAGGAGAAAGCAAGTTCAAAACAGTTCGTGGTATCCAAGGGGTTAAGCAGAAGAAAGGTCAAGTCCAGGCAAAAAAGGTCAATCCAGGCAGAACAGGTTCAATAGTCGAAGGCAGGCCGAAGTCAATAACAGGAATCAATGAATATAAACACACCCAGGCACTCACAAAGTAAGACCTACCTGTATAGACCTGTATATTTGGGCAGTGATCACAGGTCTCAGGCTCCCTTAAATAGTCCTAGGTGTGGCGCCAAACGTGAGAGGGACGTGATGACGTCACCAAGTTGACGCGCGATTAAACGCTTGCATTTTTGCGCCGACGTGATAGCGCTGGCGACAGAGTGCCGCCATCTTGGGAGAGGGCACGCCGGAGATGGTAGGTGGACTTCCTTACACTTGGATGTTGCTCCCAGTGGCCTCAAAGCAGGTGCTTATTTTTGAATTCCAGGCTTGGAGGCAAGTTCTAGTTGCATAAAAACTAAGTATAGTGCCAAGCAGAGCCTCCTGTAGGCTGCCAGTTGACATAGGGGCTGCCAAATAGCCAATCACAGTTCTATTTGGCTCCTCAAGAGACTTTTTCATGCTTGTGTTGCTCCCAACTCTTTTTACATTTGAATGTGGCTCACGGGTAAAAAAAGGTTGGGGATCCCTGGCTTAACTGGTCATCCAGATGGACCCCTCAACCACTCCCAAGGGCAGAGAAAGGCAACCAAATGTATAAAGGATAAAAAACCCAGTTTCTAAGGCAGATCCGGACAGTTTGGGATTGTTTGAGTCCAAGAAAAGGTGCTTACTGGGATATATGAAAAAATAGTGACATTTTAACAAAATTTGAAAAACGTTCTTGATCTTTTTGGCAAATCTCTTGATCACCAAACATGTCTCACCTGTGTTGCAGGTACAGGTATGCGGTCTATAATCCAGAATGCTCTGGGGTTTTATGGATAACAGATCTTTCTGTAATTTAGATTTTCATGCCTTAAATCCACTAGAAGATGATGTAAACATGAAATAAACCCAATAGGCTGGTTTTGCTTTCTTAAATAAGGATTAATTTTACCTTAGTTGGGATCAAGTACAAGCTACTGTTTTATTATTACACAGAAAAAGGAAATCATTTATTAAAATTTGGATTATTTGGATTAAATTGTGTGTCCTATATTTGTGTGTAATGTGTAGTATGTGGTTATGTTTGGATCAGTGACCCAGTTTTGTAGCTGCCGGGGGTGTCATTACAGAATTGCAGAGTGATATATATATATATATATATTCAGTAGTGGAAGCTGCCAGGGATGGGGTAAAAACAAAATCCACATATTTAAACCGGCACATTGAGATTTGTCACGCTTGGTGCGTTTTACAACAAACAGTATCTCCTTCTGTGAAAACACATTCTGCACTTACACAGGCACACACAATGAATGTCCCCTGAGTGTCTGCAAAGAGGGGCCCCTGATTCAGACATAGACCTCTGCCGCTCAAGGCATTTTGGGAAATATTTATGTGCTCTAATTCAGGGGCCCCCAACCACAGGCCATGGCCCAAAAGCGGACCGTGGACAGTGCTAAACTGGGCCGCAAAGTCTAGCCCAGGGGCATTAAATTGGACGCCGACCCCCCTGGACCTTGCAAACATTTTTGCCTCGACACCGGTCCCCAGGCCAAAAAAGGTTGAAGTCCCCTGCTCTAATTGCTGCCTTTTCTATGGAAGTCAATGGGACATGCTCCATAGGAGCCCAGGAGATCGTTCTTGCCTACCAGAAAAACTGTCTTTTGTACACTTACCATGAGGCCTCATTTAAAGGAGTGCTTCACCTTTAAGAAAACATTATAGAATGGTCAATTCTAGGCAACTTTTCACCAGGCCTCTATTTTTTCTTTTTAATGGTTTTTCAATTATTTGCCCTTTTATTCTGAATGTTTCCAGCTTTCAAACAGGGGTCATATAAAAAACAAATGCTCTGTGAGGCTACAGATTTATAGTACAGGTATGGGATCTGTCATCCAGAATGCTAAGGACCTGCGATTTTCAAAAACGACGCGCGACTCGTTTCGCGAATTTTTTTGCCAATTCGCGAATTTTTCGGCGAAGCGAAACGCGGGAGATTCGCCCATCACTATTAGGAACTTCAATTAACAATTATATACAAAAACAAACCTCTGAGCAATAAATGATCAACATGACCTATAGGTAACATTTAGGGGAAAATTTACAAAATTCACGTGAATGGATCGAAGTTGGATCGAATTCAATCGAATTCCAATCGTACAAATTTTTCGGAGGATCAGATATGCAAATTTGGCATCTTCGATCATCGTATACCGAATTATCGAATAATCAAATATTCGATCATTCGATGATTAAAGGATTTTAAAATCCTTCAAATACCTATGTTGCCAGATTGAACCTACCAAATAATACCAATAGAAGCCTATGGGAACCCCCCCCCCCATAGGCTTCTTTAGTAAAGACCTCCTCGAATACCTCCTCGAACGCCTCGATCGTTCGAATTGTACAAATTTTTAGGAGGCTCGAAGGAAAAAATAAGAATTTTTCGTGAAATCGAACGATCGGTATTCGTACGATTTAATCGAGAAACTGAATATCGAGGAAATGAAAGCCTGAAACTATAGTTGAATGCTTATCAAATTTTGAATAGATTTGAGGGAAATTTAGTAAATGTGCCCCTTAATGTACAGTCATATGTTAAAATTCATTTTTTTAGTCAGCTGCTTCAGTAATCTTCCGAATGAGACTGGCGTATCAGTGCATAGGGTCAGACTGGGGGGGACCACCGGGACTGCTGTACAGGGCCCCCTCCAGCCCCCTATTTTGATGCACCGCTCCATTCACAAAGGCGCTCAATAACTCAAAAACCACAAATGATAAACACTGAAAACCAATTGCAAATTGTCTCAGAATATCCCTCTCTACATCATACTAAGGGGGGAGATTTATGAAAGGTCAAGGTGAATTTTTGAATAAAAAAAAAATTTGAATTTCAAGCTATTTTTGTGTTCCTCGAATAGGGATAGTCGAAATTTAATTAAAATTTGCAAAAAAATTAGAATTTCTAAATTTATCATGTACTGTCGAATTCGACCATTCACCGTCTAAAACCTGCGAATTGCTATTTTAGCCTATGGGGGACTTCCTAGAACCCATATAGAGTCAATTGGTGGACTTTGAAAATTCAAAGTTTTTTTTGGGAAAAACTTTGAATCGAACGCACTAAAATTTCGAATCGATCGATCTGAATTCGATCGAATTTGAACCTATGCGATCAAAAACGGACCTATTCGAGCGGAAAAAATATTTGAATTCATTTCGGTTAGTCTTTTTGAATTCGAATTTCGAACTTTTTGCACTTCGAAAATTCGACCCTTGATAAATCTGCCCCTTACAGTTAATTTAAAGGTGAGCAACCCCTTAAAGGTATAGTCTTCTCTTCTTACCAGTACGAGTTCAAACCCAGCGCCAGTCAGATCTCATCCAGTGATGCTCTGTTTAAGAGAAAAATAGAAAATGTAAGTCTAAGCAACTTTCCAGCATAGATGAATTAAAATGTGTAGAAACAGACAGACTAAGCAGCAGCTGAGGGGCCCAGGGGGAAGCCCAGACTGATGGACAATGGCAATACATACTGTATGTGTGTAGCAGATCATATTCCCTAAGAGTCTGTTGACTTTGGGGCTTAAGGTTAAATACCCAACAGGCATTTAAGCATAAACAAGCATTCGTGTTAATTGATATCATTGTGTCCTGTGAGTGTGTACCTGTGTTACCTGGCACCATTGCTAAACACACACAAATCTATTGAGCAATTGTGACCTCTCAGATGGGTAAAGACCCACTGGGCACCGTGTTGCTGCACAATGGAACCCAATAATAATAATATACAGTGTTCATAAAGGGCCAGTGGTATGTTGGTATATGCGATTATTATTGAAAGACACAAGTCAGCCGGGTATTAGTCTGACACACCTGATTGCTCAAAATATTCACAAGCACACAGTTGCTGATGGCAGGGTAAAACCTTGCTGAAAATGTATTTACTGCGGCATGCAACGTTTCAAGGAAAACCCCATTATCAAGCATAAAGGTTTTCCCCGAACCACTGCACGGCGCAGTAAGAAAGGTTCCCCATACAGGGAGGGTGCTGGTGTAGCACCTGCCGTACTGCTGTTTGGTTCCCTTGATGCTAAACTGATTTCAGAGTCGCAGTCGTTAAACCACTATGGGAATTTTTTTCCCGACTATAATTGGATTTCTTAGGACCAAAAGGGATCACATTTCAGCTGATTTCCTTGTAGAATAGAGTATAAGGCAAAAACAAGCGCACTGCAATTATCATTTAAAAGCTTTAGGGCCCTTACACAGGGGTTTTTTAACCTGCTCTTCCCTGTGTTCCATTTTGCTGCGTTCAGCCGCAGGGGAGCGCAGGTATAGACGCACTCAATTCTTTTCAAAGGGGCTGTACTCACACGAACGCATGTCGGCGCTGAACGCAGGAAAAATGCAGCATGTTGCGTCTGAACCTGCATTTGGCACCTACATGCGTTAGTGTGAGTACAGCCCCAATGAAAAGAATTGAGTGCGTCTATACCCTGCGGCTGAACGCAACAAAACGGAACACAGGTTAAAACACCCATGTGTAAGGGCCCTTAAATGGTCCATCATAATAATGCAAATTAGCCAGATAACAATTATACCTGGGATGATGGGGGGTCTTCATGCTTCTGGTTCTCAGAATATGTACCCCAAATGTCCCAGCTGAACATGCATTCTACTGGTGCCAATAATTCAGCCAGTAAGATAGTAAAAGGGTAGTAGTGAAAGCCAATTATATATTGCTTTTAAATAGGGGGGAGAAAATGCCATCTGCTGATTGGTTGCTGAGGCTTACTAGACCTAAGGGCACATTTGTTGTTATAACCTCTCTGCAGCACTAAATCAGGCATTCAGAAATTAGGGTGAACATAGGCTATGGGTCGGACTGGCTGGGTGATGCCCCCAGGCCTTGAGCATGGCCACAACAAGATAAACTAAGGTGCAGGGGGTGGGGAGGAGGGGGGTTGCAGCTTGGGTGGGGGGCCCAGAGATGGAGGGAGTTGTAGTCGGGATGGGGGGGCCCAGGATAGGCACTGGTTAGGCTTTGGCAACAGTTGGTGGGCATCAGGTTGCACTTTAGTATAAAGGGGCCTTGGCACGGTGATGAGCAAACCCTCCCAGTTGTGTCTAATTTGCAACTCTATAATAGGCAGGATATTTCTGATGTACCTCCATGTGCAGTTTAATTTATCCTCATTGATTAGCAGAGAGTTACTCATCCCTTTGATGTGTAAAGACTTGCAGAAAGCACATTGATCAGAGTTAATTGCCGGCTGCCGTTGTGAGAATCTACATGAAGCAGTGAATTACTGAATATCAACTGCCTGGCACAAGGTATTGGGGCTTTTTGCTCCTGGAGCTGGCTGGTAGGTAAATGAATGTGCCCCCAGGGTAGACCTGTCTAGGGAAAGCCCAGGTGTGTGTAATAACTGGAATAAAGAGCAGTTTAAGGGAAATTATTCTCTCTAAAACTTATGGCACATGCAGTTGTTTGAGGCACTTATTCCTGCAGCACTGAAAAAAACATGGCACAGGTAACCCCTACCACCCCTGATGTCACCTTAAAGGAGAAATAAAGCTACAGTGGCAGTTTATTTACAATAGATTAACCTCAAATCTAAAATGATATATTTATTCTGAACAATGCTTCAGAAGTTTTGAAGTTATATCTGGTTGCTTGGGATAGTAGCTGCCATATAAGCATGGTGTGACATCACTTCCTGCCTGAGTCTATCCCAGCTCCCCCATAGCTCTGGGCTCAGATTACAGCACCAGGGGAGGAAAAAGGTAGGGGTAGGGGGAGATAGGAACAAATTGAGCATGCTCAAGCCCTAGCCCTGGAGGTTTAAAGGGCAAGGAAAGTGTAAAATAGAATAAGCCTAGAAATGCTGTCTTTTGTATACTAAACATAAACATGAACTTACTGCACCACAAGCCTAATCAAACAAATAATTTATGCTTTCAAAGTTGGCCAGGGGGGGCTGTCATCTTGTAACTTTGTTATACATCTTTGCAAGACTAGACTACATACACATGCTCAGTGTGGTCTGGGCTTCTTAGGGGTCATCACAAATCATCAAAAAACAAAGCTGCATGGCTGTTCTGCATGGCTGTTAAGTAAGGCAGGGGCTCCCCCTGCTGTACATAAGTATGATTGTTTCCCTGTCAGAAGTTAGGGACTGTATGAAAATTCCTATCCACATGAAGGTAAATGAAGGGAGAATTTCACTGCATACAGTCAGGTTTCTTATAAAAACAGTACACATTTTTTAATTAAAGTATATTGGAGATAGATTTCTTTTTCATTAAAGAAGGTAAAAATGGGATTTTATTTCTTTGCCTTTCCTTGCCCTTTAAGCTGAAAACAGGAAGTCTGCTACAGAAGCCCATGTGACACAATAGAAGGAAAGAAATGCTGTGTTTCTTTTGACAGAGGACTCAGAGCAGCATTACTTTGAGGGTTTACTGGTGTATTTATATAGACCTTTCTGATAAAGCTTACTTAGTTTTAAGCTTTACTTCTCCTTTAAGCTGGCCATACACTATAAGGTCTGCCTGTTTTCCCTAATATACCCACCCTAGGTGGGTGATATCGGGGTAATCCAATCTTTTGGCTCTAGGAATGGCAGAAATATAAGCCATCAGAGCGAGGACTGCATCAACTAACCAATGTGATCCTCAATTTGGCAGAAAAATCAAATCCGCCAGATGGAAAGGGCACAGACACTTACGCTGCTGAATCGGCCTAAAGGGATTGACTCGGCCGCTTAAATCTGCCCATGTATGGCACAACTTTAGCCTCACATCATTCAAGTTAAGGAGTACCACTGACGCAGGCTACAAAGGAGCCCTGTACCCCGTACTTTAGAGGAAGCAGACCCTTTTGTCATGGGTGGCCTGAGGGACAAGTGGGCCAAGAGTATGGGGGGAACTTCCTCTATAGCCACTTTACCCTGTCTAATTTCTGCACCCACTGCAGTGGTGGGAGTGTGCACCCATGTGCGTGCAAAGGCAGGCAGGGAGGGGGTGGGTTATTTAGTACTGCACGCCGGGCCCCTCAGAAGAATTTTTTTCAGGGGGGGCAGTTGCCCATTATTACTCTGTAGAGTCGCACTGGGATGGCAAGCGACCAGGAAAAACCCTGGTG
Source organism: Xenopus borealis (assembly GCA_024363595.1). Classification (NCBI taxonomy): domain Eukaryota; kingdom Metazoa; phylum Chordata; class Amphibia; order Anura; family Pipidae; genus Xenopus; species Xenopus borealis. Next base: position 6,056,548 of record CM044442.1, read on the forward strand.
GGCTCCAGCTCTCTGGGGGCTGCTGTATGTTGCCATAGAAAGTGACTATTAAGTGGGCTGGTGGGGCTCTTTGGGCCTCTGTGTTGTGGAAATGGCAGGGCCTATTTTGAATCCCAGTCTAGTCCTGGCTGCCACAGCTTACCTTCCTCCCTGGCCACCACATGCAAGAAAAGGTACCCACACATTGGTCCACGCATGCGGGGAGAGGTGTGAGTTGCGGCTTGGATGGGGTTGCTTGGGGGGGAGAGGGGCTCTGTGGCTGGAGGGCCTGGGGGATGGTGTTGTTGAGCCCCTGAAGCTGCAGGCTCTGAGCCCCCCAGTCCAACGCTGTATATATATATATATGTACCGCCAACCAATTAACATGTTGCAAGGCTAGGGCTGCCTTGTGCCCATTACTGCTGTGCGTTGCACCTACCACCATATTGGTTCAGGGGGCAGACAGAATGGAGATGCAAGTGCAAGTCGATGCAGAATTAGCACAAGGGGGCACACGTTTCTGCTCCTTAGTGTTCTTACACTTACATCTGTAAATGGGCCCCGACTCTATATTAATGTACAGCTGCAGGTTATGGACATTAATAGGCAAAAGTGTTTTATATTCAGCAGGCAGAACTTGTCTTCCCATATAGGAAACAGTTAGGAGCAGCAGCTACTAATAACCCTAGGTAACATAAGCCTAACCAATATGACATCAGTGAGAAATTACCCTGACGATCTTCCCAGTTTATTATCTATGTCCACATCCTGATGGGAAATGCCCATAAATTAATCACCAAAATTGCTTTCCTTGCCAGCCTCCATACTGGAATCTTGGACTTATCACAATGGCAGAAAATAGAATGAGGAAGGGGAACATAATCGGAACAGCAGGAAATTGCCTTTAAGCTCCAAAACCAAGTGACAGTCACAGTCAGCTCGTGTTGGTGTTTAGTGTGCATCAACACTTGTGGTATAATGGTGTAACATGGTTGGAAGCCTTTCCATAGATGGAGCAGTCATCAATGCGTGTGGAGCTTTTAGAGTCCAGAGAAGAGTTAATTGTCCTCCTATAGTTCAGTCCTATATCTCTCTATTTGTAGGTAGGAAGGGCTCTGCCTTGTTGCATTTAAACAGCACAATATCTAATATTATTTATTAAGACATAACCTTGTTGTATGTGTCACTACCCCAGTGTCCTTGACATAACATTACATCAGTATTTCATACACAACCCCATTAAGGAGATCTTTAGCCTTATTTTCCTAATGCATTAATTCCATTTCCCATTTCCAATCAGATTTTACCTTCTTTGGGTTGAAATGATACCACGTTCCTCTCCCTCTGGCCCAAATTCCTGCCTCCCATCAGTGCGATGATTCACTTCCCTATAAGCCACTGAGAATATTTCAAACTATTAATTCACTTTTTCCATTTTACTTTCGATGGCTATTAGGGACAAGCAACTAATGATCAACAGATTATTATAGTAACCAAATATACATTTGTAGCATGCTCCCAACCACTCCACAAGTCCATCTTGCCAGTTTCTCTTCTGTAACCTCATACAAATCCTTTTGTTTCCTCAATTTCTCTAAGCTTTATGTAATTATTTATATCCAACTGGCAGCCCCTTCTGTGGACCCCGACCTGCTGTGTTTGCTTACCATATGTAAGCTTTACGTGGTATTACTACAGAGAGTAACTGGCCCCTGCATTTCAGACTGATGTTCTTTTGCTTAGGAAAGATTTGAGAAAGGTTTCTAATTTTATTCCTAAGCAGAAGAACATCAGCCTCTTTCTTTCTCCTGACAACTTCTTCCTTGACTACTTGCTGGTCAGACTGGTGGGAAACTGACCAGCAGGTGGCGCTGTTGTAACAAAATTCCTTCATATTAACAGTACATGTATCCTTTAATATCTTGGAATTATAAATAAATACATAATGAATGTACATTGCAAAAGTACTCAGAATAGCATCCTCATCAATTTTACATTCACTTATTTTTAAAGGAACAGTAACACCAAAAAATGAAAGTGTTTTAAAGTAAAGAAAATATCATGTAGTGTTGCCCTGCACTGTTAAAACTGATCTGTTTGCTTCAGAAACACTACTATAGTTCATTTAAACAAGCTGCTAAGTAGCAATGGCGGAAATTGAAAAATGGCTAAATGGCACAGGATAAGTAATGGATAACAGATAACATTACGTTTTACACAGCTTATCTGCTTTCTGCTGTGTGACTTGAGCCTTTTCTGATTTGAATGGCTGCCCCCATGGCTATGCAACAGCTTATTTCTATAAACAATAGTAGTGCTTCTGAAGCAAACACTGCAGTTTTACCAGTGCATGGCAACACTGCATTATATTTTTATTACTTTAAAACAATTAAATTTTTTGATGTTACTGGTCCTTTAAGGTTTACTTATCCTTTAAGCATTTGTGTTGCAAATTGGGAATGCCTGCCATGTCCGGGTGGGTGGCAAAGCCAGTCCCCTAGCATCAATTCATTCCCTTAAACATAACTGACCAGAGGAGGCTGGGCAAGCAAGTTGGAACTCAGGCAAATACTAGCAAGTGCAAGAAGCATATAGTGCCTTTAACAATTAGCATCAACATATGTGCCCCACTGCTGGTTTGAATCACATGCAACTTTTTGTTTTCAGGTTATAATTACATGTTCTGAGGGGTTTTAGCCATTCCCAAGCCACTGGATAACGGTGTTGGTTTGTGGCAAAATGTCCAACCATACAAGGTCTTCTTTCCACTGCCCTCTAATTATTATATATTCCAAGCTGATCAAATGAACAGTAACATCAAAAAAATAAAAGTGTTTTAAAGTAATAAATAGTTAATACAGTGTTGCCCTGCACTGGTAAAACTGCTGTGTTTGCTTCAGAAAGACTACTATTGTTTATATAAACAAGCTGCTGTGTAGCCATGGGGGCAGCCATTCAAGCACAGGATGCACAGTAGATAACTGATAAGTACTACTATAGTTTATATAAACAAGCTGCTGTGTAGCCATGGGGGCAGCCATTCAAGCACAGGATACACAGTAGATAACAGATAAGTACTACTATAGTTTATATAAACAAGCTGCTGTGTAGCCATGGGGGCAGCCATTCAAGCACAGGATACACAGTAGATAACAGATAAGTACTACTATAGTTTATATAAATAAGCTGCTGTGTAGCAATGAGGGCAGCCATGCAAAGGAGAAAAGGCTCAGGTTACACAGCAGATAGCTCTTTAGAATATAATGGTGTTACCTGTTATCCACTATTTAACCTGCGCCATATAGTCTTAATTCAGTTTCCGCCATTGCTACACAGCAGCTTGTTTAAATGAACTATAGTAGTGTTTCTGAAAAAAACAGACCAGTTTTACAAAGTTCAGGGCGACACTTCATGATATTTTCATTAGTTTAAAGGAACAGTTCAGTGTAAAAATAAAACTGGGTAAATAGATAGGTTGTCCAAAACAAAATACATTTCTAATATAGTTAGTTAGGCAAAAATGTAATGTATAAAGGCTGGAGTGAGTGGATGTGTAACAGAAGAGAATACAACTTCCTGCTTTTCAGCTCTAACTCTGAGTTAGTCAGTGACTATAAGGGGGGCCACATGGGACATAACTGTTCAGTGAGTTTGCAATTGATCCTCAGCATTCAGCTCAGATTCAAAAGCAACAGATATGTCCCATGTGGCCCCCCTTACTGTCTGGTAACCAATCAGTGGAAACCAAGAGAGCTGAAAAGCAGGAAGAACTGTTCCTGGTATTATGTTAGACGCCCAATCGCTCCAGTCTTTATACATGACATTTTTGGCTAACTAACTATATTGAAAACATTTTTTTTTTGTTTTGCTTTACCCAGTTCCTTTTATTTTTATACTGAAAATTCCTTTAAAACACTTTCTTTTTCTGGTATTACTGCTCCTTTAAAGGAGCAGAACTCTGCCAGCACCAGTCCGGCGGCTGCTTTTCTATTCGCCTAATCTATAGCCAGTCCTGGTTTTATTACTTAGAATTAAAGGATCCCTATTCTGCCCTGGGGAATCTGTTGAAATTTCTGGCTGACATGTTTTTTTTGGCAAAGGATGAGACATTGGTCTCAATAATAAACCTGTTGCCCAATGAGACAGAGGTTATTAGTCAGACTGATTAGTCGCCAGAGACACAGACGTCCCTGGGTATTCTATCCTGTTCTGTTTACAGTGCAACGTGCAGGGGGGGGCTCACATGGGATTTAGTGCGCACCACGTGAGGAGACACTAGACTGCGTGTGAGTGAGTGTGAGTTACACTGCAGTAAAAACACACAGTCACGTGCTGGTGGGTGAGGTTTGCTGAACTCATTGCTCATGGTGCATCCGACAAGTTTGTTTGCATCAACCCTGTTTACTACTGCCTCAAATACAGGTATGGGATCCGTTATCTGGAAACCCGTTATCAGGGGCGTAACTATAGAAGAAGCAGACCATGCGGCTGCAGGGGGGCCCAGGAGGCATAGGGGGCCCCATGAGCAATTTTATTTCAGCATTTATATTATCTGTGATTATGTTGGGGGCCCTAAAATGAATTTGCTGTGGGGCCCAGTAGCATCTTGTTACACCACTACCCGTTATACGGAAACCAGATACCCAGAAAGGCCATCTCCCATAGACTCCATTTTATTGAAATATTCCAAATGTTTGAAAATGATTTCCTTTTTCTGTGTAATAATTAGGGCTCTTCCAAACGAGTATCTGAAGCTGCACGCCCCTGCGTTTTGGTTTTATGCATTCAGCCGCAAGGGAGCGCAGCAGGTTGAGGGGCAAGTTGCATCTCAACCTGAGTTCGGCGCCTACATGCGCCTGTGTGAGTACAGCCCCACTGAAAGGAATTGAAGGCGTCTACTGCTTGCGTTCCCCTGTGGCTGAATGCATAAAACCGGAACGTAGGGGAGCGCTGCTTCAGACGCTCGTGTGGAAGAGCCCTTAAAGGGATCCTATCATGGGAAAACTTTTTTTTTCAAAATTTATCAGTTAATAGTGCTGTTCAAGAAGAATTCTGCATTGAAATCCATTTCTCAAAAGAGCAAACAGATTTTTTTATATTTCATTTTGAAATCTGACATGGGGCTAGACATATTGTCAGTTTCCCAGCTGCCCCTGGTCATGTGACTTGTGCTCTGATAAACTTCAGTCACTCTTTACTGCAGGGCCGGGCCAGGCCTGCCGGGCGCCCTAGGCAACCCGGGCCACCTGCGACCCCCCCCCAATCGTGTCCAGCAGGGCGACTGAGAGAGGAGGAAGGGAACGGAACAGAAAGGAGCCGACAGGTGCGACAGAAAGGAGGGATGGAACAGAGAGAAGGGAGCAGGTGCGTCTGAGAGAGGAGAGAGTCAGCAGGTGTGACAGAGAGGAGGAAGGGGCTTGCCAGCCGGCGCCATTGCGAGAGGGGGAAGAACAACGCAGGGCCGGGCCAGGGCACCCCATCCACAGCGCGAAGGAAGTGCGCACGCATACCGGCCACATCAACGTCTTCCTGCGTACTCTTCCCCCCTCCCCTCATCTGCGTGCGCACATGAACAAATAAGAGGAAGAGGAGGCGCGCTGACCGGCCGCGTCAGCCCCCTTCCTGCACACTCTCCCCCTCCCCTTGTGTGCATACGCATGCGCGCTCTCACAAGTGGGCGGAAGCGGAGGAGCAGAATTTAAGAGGACTAGTGGTAGGCAAAAGTTAAAGGTACGTGCCTGGCGCCCCCCACACTTTGCGCCCTAGGCAGGTGCCTACTCTGCCTACCCCTAGTTCCGGCCCTGCTTTACTGCTGTACTGCAAGTTGGAGTGGTATCACCCCCTCCCTTAGGGGGCGGCATGCTGCCCACCCATATTCACATTGGATCAGAAAACAATGTGATGCGGAAGCGCTGGAGATACAATTGTTTTATAAATTTCCCATGCTCCAATCCACATTCCCTTATTTGAGAGAATAAAAGGGAGAGGACGAGGGTGACGATTGTCAACAGGCCTAGGGATGCCTGCTATGTAAATCCAGCCCTGAGACTTAAAGGGCACCTGTTGGGGCAAAATTGTACCCCCAACCAAAGGTGCAGGCTGATAGAGCCCGCATTCCGGTTGGGGGTTTCACAATTTTTTTTTTTTTTAAAAATGCCCCTCGCCAGCGCTAGCTCCCGGAGCGAGACCGCTAGCGATTGCGAGGGGCATTTTAAAAAAAATCAGCCCGCACCTTTGGTTGGGGGTACAATTTTGCCCGAAAATTTTTTTTTACCGTTCCCCTAAATGCAATGCCCAAAATATCCCCTAGATGTGCCAGTATAATTACTGCAGAAAATAGATAAGATAATGGGCATCAGGGTGGGACTGGGCTGGAGGGAGACTGGGAAAAAACCTAGTGGGCCCCAGCTCACCACAGCCTCCACAGGCAGCTCTTGCACTCTTTATTTACCGCCCCTCAATTGCATCAAAAGACTTGCAGAAAAAGGCGTTGGGGGAGGGGAGTAAGTGGAACAGAGGGTATTTGTGGCTGGGGGGTGCAGGGGCCCCAATTCAACGCTGATGGGCATATAAACCCCAGACATTCCATTATAACTACTGAGTAAAATAAATAATGGGCATATTAACCCCTGACATACCAGTATAATAACTACAGACAATGGACAATCAACAGTGTCAGACTGGGACACCAGGGGCCCACCATAAAACCTTAGACCAGGGGCCCACTCTCAGTACTAATATTCTTCATCTCCTCACTCAACCTCTATTCTCCTAGTTTGTTTTCTTTACATACGATAATCAATTATTCCATCTATTTAGCCTCTTTGTTCTCATAGAAATAGGGAATGGCAATGAAATAGGCCAAAAGTTTAGCAGCATGAGGGCCCACTGACACCTTGGCCCACCGGGAGTTTTCCTGGTATTCTGGTGGGCCAGTCCGACACTGACAATCAAACCCAGATGTGCCAGCATAATTACTATAGAAAATGGACAATTAGAATGAATATAGTATTATATAATATTAATCCCAAATGTATCAGTATTACAAAAAAATGAATATTAACCGCAGGCATGCCAGAATGATCACTATAGAAATGGCCAATGACCACTACATTAACTCCAGACAGGCCAGTATGATAAATGCAGTTTTCTGATGGAGTCATTGGCTGTGACTGTAGGCTGGCGTGCATAGTAAAAGGGCACATATCAAACCCGTTGGCAGGGTCACTGATGATTGCCCCCGGTGGACAATTTTGTTTACTACAACTTGTTAACCACCAATAGGATTTTTATTTTAATAAACCCAGCTTAATATTTACAATGTGCAGGCATGTCTGTGTTGAAACATAAGGAATAATATACATATATATATGTATCCCTATAAGGTGGGCCCCTACAGAACTGGAGCCAGTGTTTGTTATTTTAGTGTCCCATAGAGCCCGGGTATATATATATATATTTAAACTTTGCTGTAAATACAAAGAGGGCTGTGTCCTTTGAATCAAACAAGAAATGTTTAATTTGGCCAAGTTAACTTTTTCCTTTTTTTTCACATCTGGTGCTGGTTAGTAAACAAAGAGATCCCAGCCCACACCCAAATTCCACCGTACATAGAAGTGGGAGAAATGAGGCGAGGTAAATACTGATTGTGACATTATATACACCCGAAAGGTGCAATTCTGCGCTCACAGAAAAGCGTTTGAATGGTTAGCAGCCCTGTATTCATGGTGGTGGGGGCTAGTGATAAGCAAATCTGTTACAGAAAAATTCGCAAAAAAATTTGAGAAACGGTGAAAAATTCTCAAAACACATTCAAAATGGCGATTTAATTTTTTTGTCCAAATGCTGTAAAATCAATGGGCGTTTTTTTTTTATGGCGACTTTTTTTGTCCTAATGCATTAAAGTCAATGGGTGTTTTTTTTCTTATGGGCGAGTTTTCTCAGCGAATTTTTCCCCAGTTTCGTTAAAAAATGTGCATATGGATGAATTTGGAATTTCTTCTCAAATCCATGGCTGGCAAATAATTTCGCTCAAAACTAGTGGCGGCACATGGGTCTCCACCTGGACACTCATTAAATTGTGGATTATTTAGAAGGGAAATTTCCCATGATTCCCTCTGCTTTGCATACAAATGAGTTTAGGGTCTCCCCATTTGAAATGCTTTAGTGCTGGAAGTAGCTGATTGTGTAGCTGTTTCCTTGCACCCCATGCAATAAGATTGATTGAGCTAAGCATCTGTCCTTATCAGTTGGAGCCATTGCTGCTCCTTTGAGTACAATGGTGATACCTAGGCCAAAGAGGCAGCAGCTGAAAACCCAGAGGTCAAAGGCCTGAATTCACTTCACATTTTATGGTGCTATATTCTTTTTTTTTTTCAACTGATATCATCTTGCATGTTTTTTTCACAAGTATTTTGGGGTACATTTGAGCCAAGAGATCTGGGGGAGATTTTTGCCCATCAGCCTTCTCTTCCTGTTCAGTTACAACCCCAGAGTAAAGCTTGGCTGAACCCAGGGGACAAGAGTAGTGATGGGCGAATCTGGGGTGTTTTGCTTTGCCGAATTGTTCGCGAATTTCCTGAGAAATTTGCGAAATGGCGAAAAATTCGCGAAAATGTCAGAATCGGAAAAATTGTAAAATTTTACCGTTTTCACGAAAAAAAATTTAAATTTGAACTACACAATAAATTTGTGAATTTCAAGTAATTTCATTATAAATTCTTGAATTTTGAACTATTTCACAAAATTCGTGAAATTCAAACGTTTTCACTATAAATTCGTGAATTTCTAATGTTTTCACGTAAAATTTGTGAAAATCAGAAATTGATGCCGGTGAATTTTCACGGCCATTTTGCCAATTTATTCGCCGGAGGCGAATCGCAGGAATTCGCAACGAATTCGAGCCAAGCGAATAAATTCACCCATCACTAGACAAGAGAAACTGCATAGCCGTTGAGGGGAAGGAGAATTAAATGACCCCTGTCTCTGCAGCCCAGAGTTATGAGGGACAAGGGGATGCTCCCTAAACTTGCATAAAAGGAGCCTTGCATCTTTGCAGCCTTACATCAAGGGATTCAGGGAGTATCAGACTTTTTTGCACATGAATTTTTTCACTGATGGGGACATGGGTGATGAGAAAGAACCTAGCTTAGACCTTCTAGTAATATATACATATATATGGCATCCACATATGTGACCTGACAAAGGCCAACAACATGTCTCCTAGGAGGCCCGGCCGGCTAATGAGTAATGTTGCAACTGTCCAAGTCATAATCCTACTGGCCTTGTTGCAATATTTCCCATGCTCCTCAGCCATGGCATGGATACAGAATGCAGCAGCTTTACCTGCACCCCAGTGTCCCCCTGTAGTTTATCTACTGGACTGCGCATAGTCAACTTGGGAAGGAAAATATCCACTAACCCCAAACCCTAGCAGAGGTCGTGTCATGCTTTGAATACTTATTTGTTTATCTTGTATTTACTTTTCAGATCAGCTGTGGAACAGAAACCACTTGTGAAACATAAATCTCTAGAGGTGTTTTGTTACTACACTCATGTAAACAATAGCAAGCTTAAGCTTTCCAAGAGGAAATGTTATTTATATATATATATATATATATATATATATATATATATAT
>CM044442.1:6154051-6167551 GCA_024363595.1 Xenopus borealis
ATGATAGCCTAAAACTATTCGATAAGCATTCGATAGTCGAATTCTTATCGAATATCGAGGAAATTCGTAGGATTTTTGGGGAATAATAGTAAATTTGCCCCTGAGTGTCAGTCACTTCACCTATCAATTACAAGAGAGTAAATCAGTTGTATATCTGTGTCTCTCTTGGCCCAGCTCAGGAACAGAGGAGCAGTTTAAAGGTCAGGCAAACACTATAATCTGCTGAACTTGTTCCACTGCTACAAGACTGTTGCCTTTATGATCTGCTTTATCACAAGGGCTCTGCATGTTCCTTCCAGTCCCTGAGAACCAAAGCCCAGGATTTTGCATTATGTGACAATGTTCACAGGCCAGGATAAATGACTCTGTGATGTCCTATGTGTCCTTAAGTATTAAAGAGACAGGAACACCAGAAATATAAATATATACAGTAAATCTATATCTAGATATACACTATACAGGTGCCTGTACAGGTCTAGGTCTGATTCAATGTCGGACTGGCCCACAGGGATACCAGGAAAACTCTCGGTGGGCCCAGGTGTCAGTGGTCCCTCTTGCTTCTAATCATTTGGCCTATTTCATGTTCATTCCCTGTTTCTTTTTGGAGAAAAAATGTGAACTAATGGAAGAATAGAGATAAGTAGATATAAAAGACTAGGAGAATAACAAGGTTGAGTGAGAAGGGGAGGAATAATAGTTTGGAAAGTGGGCCCATGGTCTAATCATTTCTGGTGGACCACTGGCATCCCAGTCCGACACTGGTCTGATTTAGCTTTGCCAGTGGAAGAACAAACAAAATATAGGAACTTACCCATTGATTTTAAATTTATGTTGAAAAATAAAGAGCATTGTGGAAATATGGTAATAATCTCATAGTATCTGACATACTACATCATTGCACCTTTATATAGTAATTGAATATGATAAATATGATTTGCAACTGGCATATGTAATCCCTAATACAGTAATAACAACTACTTGAATTACCAAACTTAGCCTGTGAACTATACAATGACTTCTGACTTACAATATCCTTATCATATACAGTAGGGGGTACATTTTCCCTTATAATACACAAGTGATACTCAGAGTTCCCTGTATAACTCAGCCTGCAGCCTTGTGCCTTTATATGGTCACACCCCTCAGTGACTTCTAATATCCTTATCATTTACAGTAGGGGGTACATTATCCCTTATAATACATGAGTGATACTCAGAGTTCCCTGTATAACTCAGCCTGCAGCCTTGTACCTTTATATGGTCACACCCCTCAGTGACTTCTAATATCCTTATCATTTACAGTAGGGGGTACATTATCCCTTATAATACATGAGTGATACTCAGAGTTCCCTGTATAACTCAGCCTGCAGCCCTGTGCTATCTATCTATCTATCTATCTGTCTGATTATCCAGGCAATGGTGCAATAAGGAGCCCCTGTACAAATGATGAGGTTTATAGCTTTCACCATAGTAACTGAATAAACTGTTGTGCTGATGTTGCCAAGCTTTCCCATGTCTGTATGTGCTTTCCCATTGTTTATTAGTTGGCAACTATGCAGGCGGGCTATTATGAGTGACTAAATTCTGGTATTGATCTGACCAGTGCTCATTGAATGAGAGGTCTCTAATAACCACACGCCTGTTCCACGCTGTGAGTAAGACGTTTGTTCTGCGCAGGAGGCTGGGGACCTTTATATCAGTTTATAGACTCGACTCTCACTGGGGAAGGATTCGGAAACACGATCGCTTTATTACTCAGTGACAGAGAGGGACTATTTATACAGCCAACAATAATGTTGACTAGAAAACGGGGCCCCATAAATAGCCCTATTGCTGCTGATAATTTTAGCTTCCCATCTCATCAGGGAAATAATACAGTACAGAAATCAATGGGTTTCTTTTCCTGGATATAGACGCAGTGGAGAGGCTGAGATATAAAATATATTTAACTCTATAAAGTGTGACTGCTTCGGTACTTGGGTCTGCAATGAGTAGGCTGCTCTGTAGTCTAATAATTCAAGCTGTGGTCAGGGAAGCAGCTTTACAGTTGGTCTTCTTCAATCTGCCTCTCTGCATCGTCAGTGGAAAGTAGGGTTGCCACCTGGCCGGTATTTTTGATGGTTGATCCCATTGTTATTAATAGGAAAAAAAGATAAATATATAGGAAGGCCGGTATTTTTTTCAGGAAAAGGTGGCAACCCTAGTGGAAAGCTGTAGTTCAGCCTATACACGGCGTATGCAGTAGTACACTAAATCCACAATGAGGAAGCACTGTAAGTCAGACAGAACACCCACTCACTTTTTTGACTCACACTTTCTGGTTAATTTTAGATCCCCGGCCAGATTGGTCATAGACACACACACAGCAAGCCAGACACGTCCTTAGTGCAAAATGTATTTATATCCATACAAGCTGCTCAACAAAGGGCATATTCAGCAGTCAGAAGTGATTCTCCCCAAGAAGGGAGCCATGTAAATATGAAATATGCCACCCTATTTACAGCAGATTTCTGACTATATTTGTCTTTTAACTCACTGCCCCAAACCTCTCAGCCTGGGGGCTAAAACTTAAAGGGAAACTCTTCATATAAGAAAGAACAGTTATATTCATCTGTATATAGAGTTTAAGATCACTTCCCCTGGGTACAGATTAGTATTGCCCATGTCATTCTGATGGGGACACAATATGTAACCTCACATACCATCAGAGGTAAGTGGCATTATTTGGTCTGAATTCCAACATAGAACAATTTAAAGTGATAGTACAAGTGGGAAGGGCTTCTCCCAAGCTCCCTAACTGCAGCACAAATGACCCTGGAAACTGGTGTGGAAAAGGAGCACAGGATACCCAGACTGGCTCCATATTAAATTTCACCCCAAGTAGAGTGAGAGTAATTGTCCTACAGCAAGAAAAGAATTCAGTAAAAATGTTAGCCAATTTGAAACATCAGTTTGGGGACCACTGCTTTAAAGAATGCTCAGTAAGGGCTACAGCTTCTTCTTCTTCTGCAGGGCAATATCTCATCTAACGTAGTCATCCCCAACCAGTGGCTTGTGGGCAACATTTTGCTCTCCAACCCCTTGGATGTTGCTCCCAGTGGTCTCAAAGCAGGCTTGGAGGCAAGTTTTGGTTGAATTTAAAACAGATGAACTGCCAAAAAGAGTCTCCCTGATACTGCTAGTCCATAAAGGGGCTACCAAATAGCCATTCACAGCCCTTAATTGGCACCTCCAGGGACTTTTTTCATTATACCCAACTTTTTACATTTGATACCTGCCACAGCCTCTGTTACTATAGGCACCATCTCTCCCTACTATACCTGCTATCCCACAGTCACACTCCCTTCCCAGAGACTATTATCCACTGTTACTATAGGCACCATCTCTCCCTACTATACCTGCTATCCCACAGTCACACTCCCTTCCCAGAGACTATTATCCACTGTTACTATAGGCACCATCTCTCCCTACTATACCTGCTATCCCACAGTCACACTCCCTTCCCAGAGACTATTTTCCTACTGCTACTATAGATATTGTTATATTTTAATACCAGCTACTATAGGTCTTGCTTCACTCTTCCTACAAACAACTGATGCTCTGCAGGTCCCAACATAATGGGACCCAGGATAGTCACCTCCTGCTTGTTTCGGTGTCATTTCAACACTGGACATTGGATCTGAACAAGCTGCAGGCTTTCCCTCATGTGCCCTCAGTGTCCAGTCTTGTAAGTGAGAAGTCTATAAACAGCTGTGTTTGCTTTTGCGCTTTACTGTACCTGTTATTTACTCAGTGTAGAAGCCACAACAGTGAAAGTGCTAAATACAGCAGCCGATTCATTACAGGACCTATTCAACTGACGATGTTTATTCCCAGCGTTAACCATAGCAAGTCTCACACAGATCTCTGAGTTCCATGTATCACGTACAGTTTAACAGCTTGAAGGACGGATAAAGGGAAAAGAACACATTATAACCTGATGATAGGTGTTCTACCCTTTAAATATGGGTTAAAGCAGTGTTCAAATAAATAAGCACATTTCTGCCCTAGTCACCACAAGCCCCTAAGCAACATTTTTATGGCCCACCTCCAAACCTTGGGAAAAAAGGAGCTACACAATAATATTAACACTGTGCATTCTTCAAGCACCCCATTGTGCCCACAGCTGCTTAGTCAGCTGTTTCTATTGTGCCCGTGGTACTAGATACTCATATGTCCTTTGCTCATGACGTCCCTACCAGCCTCTTACTCTCTGACTCAGGATGAATCACAAAGAAACAGGTTTAGAAAGCAATAATTGAAGAGTAGCAAAATGGGAAATGCTGATATCTTGTGCCTTTATCTAGTATATCTTATACTGATACCTCGTGCCGCCATCATCCCCTACTATACCAGCATTCCCTTTCCAGGCATTAATCTCTGCACTGCTCCTAAAGTATAGGAACAACAGGAAGATTGTTATTCATTAATTAAAGGGGAACTATCACGAAAATGAAAATTTAATATAAGCTTCATCAAACTGAAATAAGAAGAAACTTTCTGAATACAATCAATTAAAATTTGGCATAGTATCTGAAATAATCAAGTTTATGTTCATTATTCCTCTCTCAGCATCTGTTTCTCTTCATTCTGTCTTCATGCAGCAGTTGGGTGTCAGATAATCATTGACAGTTACATCCAATATATCTTATAGGGGGGCTCCTTTTGCCTAGAAGATGTATTAGAGCTCACTCTATTAAACTCACCAGGCATCATGTCTCTCTACATGCAGCAGTTGGGTGTCAGATATTCATTGTTACATCCAATATATCTTATAGGGGGGCTCCTTTTGCCTAGAAGATGTATCAGAGCTCACTCTATTAAACTCACCAGACATCATGTCTCTCTACATGCAGGATTTGTTCAAAAGGCAGTTATTTTGTTAGATTTTGTTTGTACTGGAATCAGTTATTTGAGTGAGCTCTAATACATCTGCTAGGAAAGGAGCCCCCCTATAAGATATATTGGATGTAACTGTCAGTGAATATCTGACACCCAACTGCTGCATGAAGACACAATGAAGAGAAACAGATGCTGAGAGATGGATAGTGATTTATTTGTTTAGAAAGATTCTTATTCATTCTTCTTCATTTTTGTAATAGTTCCCCTTTAAAGAAGAATTCAACCCCTACTATAAAAAACCCAAAGCCCCAGTACCCTACGTAGACCATTTTCCCAGTCTCTGTATATGTTACACAGTGTACACAGGGAAAGCTCAGAGTCTAATCCTGACGCCTCTAGTTAAACATTAGCCCATATAATTGTAAGAATAACAAATATCACTGGCCCTAAAAATGCCAAAATTGGCATCACCTTGTCTGTAAAGTTGGTGCAAGTCATCATCCATAATTCATCCATAATTAGGCAAAGAGCAGCATAATATGTGCAATAATTAACCTTGCAGGACACATTGGGATGTCAGCATGAAGCTCATTGTGGGCTCCTGAGAAGAAAAAAACATACAGGGCTGGGTTGTGTGCAGCATTTACCCAACATATGGCAGATATACATAGGATTTATTATATAACATATAATGAGAATAAATATTATAATGGAATGTCGTGGATGCTTTTAGGGGGAAGATTAGAAGCTAATGGATATAGGAAGCCAAGGTAAACTTTTCAATCAATATGGTCATCCTGTGCCCCCCCCTCCAGCTGTTGTAGAACAACTCCTAGGGCAAAATGCCCAGCAGAGTCCGTGTAACACAGCAGTGCCCTAGTTGGCACCCTTTATTTCCAGCACACCCTGACTGCAGAACCCATAACTCTTCCTGGTTGTTCTGTGCAAGTCAGACTGAGTGTCTGTGCCGGGCTTCCTCCCTATACGTCTCTAGGCTCCTTTCCCTTTACATTGTGCTCGGCTGGACTCCAGGCTACTCACTGATTATTATACCGGCCTTTTGGCTCTGCAGCTGAAACACAATGCTGAGTTGGGCTCATGGGAGGAACAGTGGAATGTGAGTGATTTAAAAGATGTGAATATTGTAAATATCCGGCCAAGTGGATACTGGATAATAATAATGATTTTATTAACATTTCATAGATGGTGGACCAGTGTCTCGGCCTTGTACCGCTGGGGTCCTGATGAGCAGCTAAACTGCTTGGCTAAAGCCGGCCAAAGACATGCAGATTTGATTCTTTGTACAGGTATGGGACCTGTTATCCAAAATGCTCAGACTTGGGATTTTCTGGATAAAGGATTTGGATTAAATCATATAAATATTCAATAAACCCAATAGGCTGGTTTTGCTTCCAATAAGGATTAATTATATATTAGTTTGGATCATGTACAAGCTACTGTTTTATTATTACAAAAAAAAAGGATTTTTTTTTTTTTAAATGTGGATTTCGATAAAATGGAGTCTATGGGATATGGCCATTTCGTAATTCAGAGCTTTCTGCATAATGGGTCCCATACCTGTATGATGAAAGATTATTAGTTTCAATCGAAATCCACAACTTTTCATTCAGATGAAATAAGTAGGAAGAATAACAAATCAGACAATGTTCTCGCTGTTAATTGACAGGCAGTAATCGTTGGAAAGTTTATGTCCAAGAAAAAGAAGTGACAGTTACGCATGGATATTGTCAGATATAGTTACACACTTAAATTGGGTTGAAAAAAGACAAAGTCCATCAAGTTCAACCCCTCCAAATGAAAACACAGCATCCATACACACACCCCTCCATACCTTTACATAAATTATATAAAATGTGGCCATATACTAACTATAGAGCAGCCCCAACCTGGACAGTCTCCCAGTCTCATAATTGAAGTCTCCCAGTCTCATCCCTCTAACCAGTTTAGTTGCACTTAGTCTCTGCACTCTCTCCAGCTCATTTATATCCCTCCTAAGGACTGGAGTCCAAAACTGCACTGCATACTCCAGATGAGGCCTTACTAGGGATCTATAAAGAGGTACAATTATGTTTTCATCCCTTGAGTTTATGCCCTTTTTTATGCAGGACAGAAGTTTATTTGCTTTAGTAGCTACAGACACTGCCCAGAATTAGACAACTTGTTATCTATAAAAACCCCAAGATCCTTCTCACTTAAGGAAACTCCCAACACACTGCCATTTAGTGTATAACTTGCATTTATATTCAGTGCCGGGCCAGCAGTCGCCCGTACAAGCCGCAAGCACGCATGCGCGAAAAGCCACAAGCACGCATGTGCAAACAAAGTTTTGGCATGAAAGACAAAGCGTGGACGGACTAGGGGGTAGGAGAGAAGGTGCGTGCCTGGCGCCCCCCCAGCTTTGCGCCCTAGGCACGTGCCTACTCTGCCTACCCCTAGTTCCGGCCCTTTTTATATTATTTTTGCCAAAGTGCATAACCTTGTATTTATCAACATTGAACCTCATTTTCCAGTTTGCTGCCCAGTTTCCCAACTTAGACAAATCACTGTGCAAAGTGTCAGCACCCTGCATGGAACCTATAGTTCTGCACAATTTAGTATCATCTGCAAAATAGAAACTGTACTTTCAATGCCCACATCCAGGTCATTAATAAACAAGTTGAAAAGCAAGGGACCCAGTATAGAGCCCTGTGGTACCCCACTAACAACACTGGTCCAATTAGAAAATGTTCCATTTACCACCACTCTTTGTAGTCTATCTTTTAGCCAGTTCTCTATCCAGGTACAAATACTATGTTCCAGGCCAACATTCCTTAATTTAACCAGTAACCTGTGTGGCACTGTATCAAATGCTTTTGCAAAGTCTAAATCACATCCACTGCCATCCCAGAATCCAGGTCCCTGCTTACCTTCTCATAAAAAGAAATTTAGTCTGGCAAGATCTATTATGCATAAAACCATGCTGGAACAAACTCATAGAATTGTTATTTGCTATGAAGTCCAGTATCCTATCCTTTATTAATCCTTCAAAAAGCTTTCCTACCACCAACGTCAGACTAACTGGCCTATAGTTTTGAGGCTGAGAACGGGATCCTTTTTTGAATAGCGGCACCACATTAGCAATTCGCCAGTCTCTCGGCAACATGCCAGACCTCAATGAATCCTGAAAAATTAAGTAAGGAGGTTTGGCAATCACAGAGCTAAGCTCGCTAAGTACCAGTATCTGGTCCTGGACCTTTGTTTATCTTAACATGTTCAAGTCTCTTTTGAATTTCGCCTTGTGTGAACCATGCATCATTAGATGCATTATTAGAATCGGGACTATTAACAAGGAAACCTTCATTAGCTGGTTCCACATTTTTGTAGACAGACGAAAAATATGCATTCAGAATCTGAGCTTTTTGCTTGTTCTCATTAACCAGCTGAACCCCTGATATTAATGGTCCCTCCCCTACCTACTTAATTTTTTTACTATTAACATATTTAAAAAATAATTTTACTTCAGCCTCGTGTTTTTTTACAGGTCATGGAACTCCGAGGTAACTAATATCCTCATATTTTGCAACTGGGGGTACTTTATTTATTATAATACACACGTTTCAGTGATTCATGTGAAAAAATGACATCAGAACTCACCATTTATAAAGATATAATTTACAAGATATTCACGGCTTTTGTATATTATATAGATACATGGTGAGATGAAACCAGATGAAACTAGATGTTACTGGGCCCCACAGCTAATTCAGTTTAGGGCCCCCAACATATTCAGAGGTTGTCCTTTTTTACCAATATATGTTGAAATTGCTCATTAATTAGAGTCTCTGGGCCACCGTACCTCCTGGGCCACCCTGCAGTTAAGCCCCTGGATGAAATAATCTGGGACCATCAGTTGGAGGGATCAAATAGGAGGGACAATGGAAGAGACTTGACAGCTTTCAATCCATATATAGGGGCCAAACAATCAATTATGGCCCCTTATATACAGTACTACAGTGTCTTGAAGAAACAGCATCAGTTCTGGACCACTCACAACCCACTAGTGATGTGCGGGTCAGGAAAAGCTCAACCCGACCCATAAAATGTTACAATTGTAGAACAAGAAACTGACTTGCTGTTTATGCCGCTTCTGTCTGTGCATTTGGTTGCAAGATACTGAATCTTTGGGAGCAGTGGAGAAGTGGACCCAAACTGCAATGGTTGGACAAATTTCAACCCAAACCCACGGGTTCTCCCTGTAGGTCCCTACAGCCCACCCATCAGTGTGCTGATAGTAGAATCATACAGTAATAAGAATAACCCTTCAAGGGCTGCAGTGCAAAGTTGCCCCTCCTTGTGCCATCTCCTTTCACCTCCCCTTCTTCATGGATGGATCCTTGCAGGACTGCAGCTGTGCTTGGGCCCATCCAACAGACCTTGTTTGGGGGGGGCCCGGGGGGGAGACTCTAGTGCAATCACACACCCCGTCCCCTGGAAGTTTGCAACTGGCATCATGCACTGAACCAGGTTTAAGGGCACAATTACAGTCTCTTTTTCTGGGGCATCTTGCTTTACTATCCACACCATCCCATCATTACAGTCCCTGCAGATTTCTATGGACTGCAATAGAGTATATTTAATTACCCAGTTCCCTGCAACTGCTGCCCAGCTTAGGTCTGCAGGGGTCACTCCCTAATGCCAGTTAGACAGGTGAGACTGGCATCCAGCAATGGGCATCTGATGGACACAGCCACCCGTGTGGGGCTAACAATATTGAGCAATGACTGAATGCAAAATGCAGGCGTTTGCTGAGGTCAGTTTGCTTTTACACTCTAGAAGAATAAATGCTAGCTCTTGGAATCATACAGCAGGGATGGATTGCACTTTATTTGTTTTTTGTTGCAGAATGTGAGTGTGTGCGTGTGTATAATTGCTGCACGTAGATAGAACTATGCCAGGAATGCAAGAGATGCTGGAGACACTGAGAATAACATTCTTTTCTCCAAAGCACAAATAAGTCACTGACGAGTCTCAAGGAAGCCAATTACCTCGCACTGAAAACTCATTTAATGTAACTGCTGCTCTATGTGTAATTACCCTATAAATGTATGTGGCACAGCTCACCCACTAAGCTTTCATATCAGCCATTAATCTGTCATAGTGCCACTCTGATTCCTTCTATTTTCTACTGATGCTGTCAACATAGAAACCAGTACCACAAGGGAGAATAAGTGCAATATAACCAGATGCATCACAGTATTGTACATGGTGAGAGTATTTTGTCCCCCAAGGGTGAATAATTATAAGTGCAATATAACCAGATGCATCGCAATAGTATACATAGTGAGAGTTTCTGTACCCTAAGGGAGAATAAGTGTACTATAACCAGATGCAGTGCAATATTGTCCATGGTGAGAGTATTCTGTACACCAAGGGAGAACACGTTCAACATAACCAGATGCATCACAATATTGTACATGGTGAGAGTATTCTGTACCCCAGAGGAGAATAAGTGCAATATAATCAGATGCAATGCAATATTGTCCATGGTGAGAGTATGCTGTACCCCAAGGGAGAATAAGTGCAATATAACCAGATGCATCACAATATTGTACATGGTGAGAGTATGCTGTACCCCAAGGGAGAATAAGTGCAATATAATAAGATGCATCACAATATTGTACATGGTGAGAGTATTCTCTACACCAAGGGAGAATAAGTGCAATATAACCAGATGCATCGCAATCATATACACAGTGAAAGTGTTCTGTAGTAACGTGGAGCACCCCTCCTGTATGTGAGTGTCGGCCCAGATTCAGTGGCGCGCAAGCTGCCTGGGGGCCAGGCCCGGACTGGCCATTTGTGGGATAGGGCAAATGCCAGAGGGGCTGCTATAAGGTCCCATAGAAAGTCAGTGTTTAGTGGGCTGGTGGGGGCTGTTTGGGCCTCTATGTGGGCTGATGGGCCTCTTGTGTACCTGAAATGCCAGGGCCTATTTTAATTCTCAGTCCAGCCCTGCTGGGGGCCCTGAGGGCGTGCGGGCCCTGGCCCAATTGCACCCCCTCTAGTTGTTCCACCATTGCATACTGTACCCAAGGAAGAATAAGCCCATGCTACCAGATGCATCTCAGTCTTGCACATGAGTACAGTCATACTGTGTAATGTAATGTTATTGGATGTATAAAGACACCAAGGACGGCAAGCCCAACACGCTTCCAGCTGGCTTCTGCTACAATGTTTCAGTAGCCATTAAGGTTTTATAGTAAGCGTCCCCTTTAAATACATGTTGCACAATGGGTCATGCCTGAATGCCACTTGTAAACCTCCAGGAGAGCTGAAAAAAACCTGTTTCCCTTTCCCTGTAACCATAAAATATATCAGATACAGCGGGCGCCACATGGGACGACTATGTGAGACATGGCAGGGCAATGGCCTTCCAAAAGAATTGATTTACAGTTTCAATTTATCAACGCACAAAATAAATGAACAGGCATTTATAGCATGCCCTCCGATACACGGCATGTCTGGCCCATTATCTCCCTCCCTCTCCGGAAAATAATCACGTACACACTGCAGCCGCCATATTATGGTTCAGAATAATTGATGCCCACGGGGCAGGGCTTTTAAAGAGAAAGGCTCTGATGGCACGTGGGGATTCGTAGATGACAAAATGCAGTGTAGAAATAACAGCAAAATAATGAGGCAAATTATATTAACACATCATTACAAAAACTATTTTGGTTAATTCATAAGACTATGTATGTGTCACTATTAGCGTATAATATGCATGATTAATCTATATTATATTATACAGGGCTGTGTAATATGCTGTCACTATATATATATATATATATATATATGTATGGGATCCGTTAACAGGAAACCTGCTATCCAGTAAGATCCCAATTACGGAAAGGTCATCTTTCATAGACCCCATTAAAATAAAATAAACCACATTTTTAAAATGTATTTCCTTTTCTCTGTAATAATCAAACAGTACAATGTACTTAATCCAAACTCAGATATAATTAATCCTTATTGGAATCAAAACCAGTTTATTGGGTTTATTTAATGTTTACAAGATTTTCTAGCAGCCTTAAGGCATGAAGATCCAAATTATGGAAAGATCCCTTATCCAGAATACAGCTGGAAGGTTGGAGGGAATAGTGAGGGACCCATACACCAACATGGCTAAACTTCACCCAAACCCTTTACCCTATCTGCACACCCCTTTTTTTTCAGCAGTCTGGGCCCCTAAATTTGACCAGGGTTGCTGAAAGGAATATCTGTGTTCTCCCCCACCCAAAGGTTCTATTGGTACAAACTGGGATGAAGATGCTAACAAGACCTCACAATCTAAGAGCCCAGGGTATGTTCCATTCTGCAAAGAACTAAATTCATAAAACCAGGCCTAATGCTTTTGCACCCCATTGTAATGGCACCCGAAACGCATTAGGCCTGCTTACAAAGAGATTGATTTTATTGCTGAAATGCAATAGACCTGCTTACACTTAGATGAGTTTGTTTAAGTGACACACGTTAAACTTAATACTTGGTACTCGGATACATTTTATTACCGAAACGCGTCAGGCCTGGTTACACAGAGATGAGATTTGTTTCACATGGATTAGGTGTGGTATTCTGGCATAATCTTTGTTCCCAAAACAAGTCAGGCCTGAGATGAGATTTGTTCTCAAAATGCATTGGGCTTGATGCAGTGAGCTTAATTTTATTACCGAAACGCGTCAGGCCTGGTTACACTGAGATGAGATTTGTTTCACATGGATTAGGTGTGGTATTCTGACATAATCTTTGTTCCCAAAACAAGTCAGGCCTGAGATGAGATTTGTTCTCAAAATGCATTGGGCTTGATGCAGTGAGCTTCATTTTATTACCGAAACGCGTCAGGCCTGGTTACACTGAGATGAGATTTGTTTCACGTGGATTAGGTGTGGTATTCTGACATAATCTTTGTTCCCAAAACAAGTCAGGCCTGAGATTAGATTTGTTCTCAAAATGCATTAGGCTTGATGCTGTGAGCTTAATTTTATTACTGAAACGTGTCAGGCCTGGATACACAGAGATGAGATTTGTTTCATGTGGATTAGGTGTGGTATTCTGGCATAATCTTTGTTCCCAAAACAAGTCAGGCCTGAGATGATATTTGTTCTCAAAATGCATTGGGCTTGATGCTGTGAGCTTAATTTTATTACCGAAACACGTCAGGCCTGGTTACACTGTGATGGTGTTTGTTCCCAAAGTGCGTTAAACTGGGTACAGTGGAATAAGTTTTATTACAAAAACTCATCAGGCCAGGTTACACTGTCATGAACTTTGTTCCCAAAATGCATTAGGCTTGGAACAGTGAAATATATTCTATTCCCAAAACGCGTCAGGCCTGGTTACACTCAGATGAGTTTAATTCCCAGAATGAATGAATTGGTACAGCCTATATATTTATATATTTAATATATTTTATTCCCAATACACATCATGCCTAGTTACATTAAAGGCAAAAAAATAAAATCCCATTTTTACTTTCTTTAATGAAAAAGAAATCTATCTCCGATATACTTTAATTATAAAATGGGTACCGTAAAATCCACATTAGATTACATGACAA
>CM044442.1:6167561-6182422 GCA_024363595.1 Xenopus borealis
TGCGTGTGCATTTTTTGCCTATTCTGGTAACAATGAGATCAGCTTTGTTCCTAGAATGCATTAGACTTGGTATAGTTTAATATATTTTCCCAAAACATGTCAGGCTTGGTTATACTGTGATGAGCTTTAGGCTTGGTCCTGAGCTAAATTTTATTCCCGAAATACATGAGGCCTGCTAACACTAAGATTATTTAAAAAAAAATTTTTACTCAAGCATTGCCTAAAATGTAAAATTTAAAAAAAATATTTTTTTTTGGAGGTCTGGATGTCTTTGAATTTCACGACTATCAGATAACAAGTCATTCTCCAAAGACAAGACTGAGCTACAGGGCTACCTGCAAATACAGTAGTTTCGTTTTCTCAGAAAAATTCATGTAGTGAACCAGTTTGCTTTCAGTTTTGTTTTGTGCCTTCTGTCCTACGTCATTCCCCTCCCTGAGCCCAAGGCTCGTCTCCAGCCAGTTTCCTGATTAGGGTTGGTCTTATCCAGTATTATACAATAACTCTCTATACCCTAACACCACAGGACTAGTCCTGACTAGCCTCTCACTTTATATACCACTACAGGCTGCATCCAACCTTGGGGTTAGGCATTATAGAAGCTATAGTTACACATTATTAGGGTTGCCACCTGTTCGGTTTTGACCCGAACAGTTCGGTTTTCCTAAGGCCTGTTCGGGTCTCAACTTTCTGTTCGGTTTTAAGCCTTGTGAAACCCGAACAATAATCTAGCCAATAAATAAAAGACATTTAAATACAATGTTACTCACTTCAACATGGCTTAGGTATTATCAAGTGCAGTTAATGTCTTATTATTATAGAAACAACAAAGCAAATCAATAAAAAAGAAGAAATGTTATTTTCAAAATTGGCATTCTGTAAAAGTGCTTTGTTTTCTGAAGTTTCCTTGTGAGGCAACGCCAGGCGACTTTTCTGGACAGAAAATTTTGAAGTGAAAATCCTAGATATCCAGTTCAAAACCACACATGTGGCAACTAGGGTTGCCACCTGGCCGGCATTTTACCGGCCTGGTTGGTATTTTTGATGGTTGATCCCTAGGGTTGCCACCTGGCCAGTATTTTACCAGCCTGCTGCCTGCTGCCTGCTGCCTGGCCGGTATTTTTGATAGTTGATCCTAGGGTTGCCACCTGTCCGGTTTTGACCCGGACAACCCGGTATTTTGAAGGGCTGCCCGGGTCAATACTTCCTGCCCAGTTTTCCAAATAACTTGCCTCTAAGTTAGTAATTAAAAAATAAGCCCCTGCTTTGAGGCCACTGGGAGCAACATCCAAGGGGTTGGAGAGCAACACGTTACTCACGAGCTACTGGTTGGGCATCACTGGTATAGTGGAACCAACAAAGCCTTCTAAGTGGGTGGGGTTACAATTTGGGGTGGTGGGTGACATGAAATTTTGCACGACCACCTGTAATTCACAGAAAATTCCATACAATTTTTAGTATTTTGCAGTAAACCTGCAATTTCATGTGGCCGAGGGGGAACAGGGGTACGAGATCTACTATGGCCACTATTGGATGCCACCTTGCATTGCTGTGGCCAACTACCCTACTGTCACTATCTTGCTCTTCTGATATATCGTGATCTACTGTTGCCATCAGTGTCGAACTGGCCCACCAGGATACCAGGAAAAGTTCTGGTAGGACAAGGTGTCAGTGGGCATGTAGCTTCTAACCATTTAGCCAATTTCATTGTCATTCCCTATTTCTTTATGGGAACAAGAGGGGTAATAATGGAAGAATAGAGTACAGTAAGCAGAAATGAAAGACTAGGAGAATAAAGTGGTTGAGTGAGGAGAGGAGGAATAATAACTTGAAAAGTCTAAGGTTTTCTAGTGGGCCCCTGGAATCCCAGTCCAACACTGGTTGCCATCTTGCCGAAACCATCTGGTCAACTGTCATTATGATCAGGGCTGGACTGGGAGGAAAAAGCAGCCCTGGCAAAAGTATCAAAGCAGCCCATGTATTCACTTGCATGCAAAAGCATGATTTATATTTCCAACCCCAAGGCTAACTAGAACTAGTAATAGATATTTTAAGAGTCCATTACCATATAATCTCCAACAACATTATACACCCTATGTGCTGGAACTGGTCCTTGCAACAAATATCTCCCCCTTGTTTCTATCACAACTATTGTATCTGATGGATTAGTGGCCCTATACTTATATTATTTTCCCTTGTGTGCCCCCAGCTAGACCATGTACCCTGGCAGATAAGAGAACTTTAATTACCATGTGTATCACAGGGCCAAAGTGTGACATACTTGAATAGACTAGTCTGTCTCATACAATTAATGCTACATATCACAGTGTAACATATACAGGCTGAAGTGACTGTTCTGAGCATGGATCCTCCTGTAGCCAACATACCTATCATAAGCATAAGGGATTGGGTATATAGTAACTGTAATATTACTAACTGAAGTTGCTCACAATTCCTGGTTCCTCCTATATACCTGTACTGACATGAGTACTAACAAATGCAGGCATTGGCTGTGGCTGGCTATTATGAATAGTCCATTTACATTTCTAAAGTGATTGGCTCATTTAGTAATTAAAGACAGACCTAATTAGCATTTTATAGGTGAGCAGACCATTTACATTTTAAAGCAATCAGCCCATTGGGCATTTTCCCAAACCCACAGATTGCCAGTCCGGGCCTGGCCATGATGATGTCTCGCTCCATCTCACTCTACTGTTTCAGTCTTACTCTGTTGCCATCCTGAACTGCTGTCCTTCTGTCTTCATCTTTCCCTACTGTTGCCATCATTCCCTGCTGTGACCCTCCTGCCCTCTTGTATCCATTTTTCCCTCCCAACATT
Organism: Xenopus borealis; assembly: GCA_024363595.1. Taxonomy (NCBI): domain Eukaryota; kingdom Metazoa; phylum Chordata; class Amphibia; order Anura; family Pipidae; genus Xenopus; species Xenopus borealis. The sequence continues at coordinate 6,170,401 of CM044442.1, forward strand.
TTTTTTCTGATGTCATTGTGCCTTATTTTCACCATCTTGCCTTACTGTTGCCATCTCAGTGGTACCATTATTACTAGTACTATTTGCACCCTTTAAATACAAGGGTATTACTACTCATGAGTAGTCTCTGGCTCCTGTCGTTCCTGAAGGTTTATAATGAGCCCCAGTGTAGTATAAGTGCATGGCAGTGCTTTGCCTCCCTGTCATATACAGACTTTCCTCCCAAGTATTGTGTTACATCTTCATTTGTATTCGTAATGTGCTCCCAACAACAAGCCAGACATTGTCTCCTACCTCTGTGTGGGCCACAGTCATGCAAATGTTGCCAGGATGATATATGGCCTCCTGACTTTATTGATTTCTCTGACAACAAGACTTAATACAGTCCCCACAATCTGTCCAGACCAAAGAGATCTTCTTATTATATTTATTTTTTCCTCGAACTAGACAAATCACTCACAATTACCGGCAGTAACTGTACGCTGCATACAGAGCAGCCATCAGGTGGGACACAGGGGGTACTACTGTACCAGGCCTGAACATAAAGGGGGGGCCCGGTTGTGCGGCACCTTTCGAAATAGTGGGTCCCCCTTGACTGCTGTGCCGCATCTGCTGTAGTCCCAAACCACTGAAGTCCAGAAGAACCGAAGTCCCAAACAGCCGAAAAGCCGAATTTAAAGTCCCAAAAGGAGCCAAATTTAAATTTGAACTTGAAATCCTAAAGCCGAAATGACCCGAAGTTCAAGTTCAACCCCTCCAAATGAAACCCAGCATCCATACACACACCTCTCCATACTTCCCCATAAATTATATATGCCCAGTAAAGTGTAATCATGTCCCCTCGCAAGCGCCTTTTTTCCAAAAATAGAGAAAACAACCCCAACCTGGACAGTCTACCCTCATAATTTAAGAATGGCACAGATACGGGCGGGCGGACCGCAGGACCGCATCAATGAACAGATGCGGCCGCGATCCGACAGGGCCGATAAGCTGCCGACACAGTCTGTCGGCAGCTTTTATCGGCCCGCATATGGCCACCTTTAGTCTCTGCACTCTCTCCAGCTTATTTATATCCCACCTAAGGACTGGAGTCCAAAACTGCACTGCATACTCCAGATGAGGCCTTACTAGGGATCTATAAAGAGGTAGAATTATGTTTTCATCCCTTGAGTTTATGCCCTTTTTTATGCAGGACAGAACTTTATTTGCTTTAGTAGCTACAGACACTGCCCAGAATTAGACAACTTGTTATCTATAAAAACCCCAAGATCCTTCTCACTTAAGGAAACTCCCAACACACTGGCATGAAATGATTAATTTACTAAGAGTCAAGGTGAAAATTCGAATTTTTAAAATTTGAATTTCGAAGTAATTTTAGGCTACTTAGTCTCAAACAGACCGAAATTCAATAAATTTTAAAAATACTGGCCCTTTAAAAATCCTTCAACTTCAACTATAAGGCAGCTTAAAGCTTTGCCAAAGAATTGCCATTTTAGCCTATGGGGGACCTCACAGAACTTTTTTTTTTTTAAGTTCTGCGAAATCGAAGGATTTTGCTGAACGAATTTTTATTTGATCAAAATAGGTCCATTTTCGATCGAAAAAGCCCTTTACAAATACTTTGAGGGTCGAATTTCAATGTTTTTTACTTCTAGAATTTGACCCTTAGTAAATCCGCCCCTTAGTGTATAACTTGCATTTATATTATTTTTGCCAAAGTGCATAACCTGCATTTATCAACATTGAACCTCATTTTCCAGTTTGCTGCCCAGTTTCCCAACTTAGACAAATCATTGTGCAAAGTGGCAGCATCCTGCATGGAACCTATAGTTCTGCACAATTTAGTATCATCTGCAAAAATACAAACCGTACTTTCAATGCCCACATCCAGGTCATTAATAAACAAGTAGAAAAGCAAGGGACCCAGTACAGAGCCCTGCGGTACCCCACTAACAACACTGGTCCAATTAGAAAATGTTCCATTTACCACCACTCTTTGTAGTCTATCTTTTAGCCAGTTCTCTGTCCAGGTACAAATACTATGTTCAAGGCCAACATTCATTAATTTAAACAGTAACCTTCTGTGTGACACTGTATCGAATGCTTTAGCAAAGTCTAAATAAATCACATCCACAGCCATCCCAGAATCCAGGTCCCTGCTTACCCATTCTGGCACAAACTCAACAGGGGCACATTTACTAAAGGTCGAGCTGAATATTCAAATAAAATTAGAATTTTTAAAATTAAAATTTTGAAGTAATTTTGGGCTACTTCGATTATCAAATAGGCCAAAATTCGTTTTGAATTAAAAAAATTAGAAGTACTTGCCCTTTAAAAATCCTTCGACTTCGACTATTTGCCAGCTTAAAGCTGCCGAATTGCCATTTTAACTCCAATTTCCAAGGATTCAAAGGATGTTGCAGAGAATCGTTCAAATTGTTTGATCGAATCGAATGATTCGAACGATTCAAATGATTTTTATTCGATTGAAAATGGACCTATTCGATCGAAATAGGTCCATTTTCGATTGAATAAGCCCTTTAAAAATACTTTGAGGGTCGAATTTTTTCACTTCGAAAATTCGGCCCTTCTTAAATCTGCCCTGTAGTATTGTTATTTCTATGAAGTCTAGTAACCTATCCTTTATTAACCCTTCAAAAGTCTTTCCTACCACCAACGTCAGACTAACTGGCCTATAGTTTTGAGGCTGAGAATGGGATCCCTTTTTGAATAGCGGCACCACATTAGCAATTTGCCAGTCTCTCTGCACCATCCCAGATCTCAACGAATCCTGAAAAATTAAGTAGAGAGGTTTGGCAATCACAGAGCTAAGCTCGTTAATTACCCTGGGATGAATCCCATCTGGGCCTGGACCTTTGTTTATTTTAACATGTTCTAGTCTCTTTTGAATTTCTTCATGTGTGAACCATGAATCATCAGACAAAGTACTATAACTGGGGCTATTAATAAAGAAACCTTCATTAGCTGGTTCCTCATTTGTGTAGACAGACGAAAAATGTGCGTTCAGAATCTGAGCTTTTTGCTTGTTCTCATCAACCAGCTGATATTAAAGGTTCCACCCCTACTGAACACCGATGTGTGTGTGTGTGTGTTTTTTTTTTTTTTTAAATTATAACCCCTGGCCACCAATGTAATATTTTAATACTCTATAGGCCCCTGCCACCAATTTGTTTTGAAAAAAAAATTCTCTTGGGCCCTAATGTTTCTTTTGAACTTTGAAGGGGGGGGGGCTTGCACCAATGCTTTTTTAAAAAAACATTATGGAGGGCCCTGGAGTCAACAATTTTGATTTTACTTATGGGGGACCCTGACCACCAATGATTTTTAAAAAAAACTTTTATGGGGGGCTCTGGCGGAATTTTTTTTTAACTTATACTCGGGCCCCTGGTCACCAATTATTTTTTTTAACTTGTAAAAAGTAATTATGTATTTCATATAGAGCAATATTGTGTTGAACAGAAACATTTCAGAAATAATGGGATGCAAAATGTCTTTATATCCTGATGAAATGCTTGTTGATGCTGGTCGTATGATCTCAAAGCCTGTTGATATAACACTGGCTAGCGGAGTTATTCCCAGCACAGAATATTTCTAAGGAAATGTTGGTTGAGCCAGTGTTTTCCTGGGCTACACTAAAGCTCTGCTATACAGATAGCTGATGGGGATGAGATCTGTGCAGCCACTGGGACAGAATGCTCTGTTATACAGATAGCTAGAATCTCAGCTGCCATAAAGCAGGACAGGACTGCTGCTTCCAACAGGGATCAGATAGGATCTGTGCAGCCACTGGGACAGAATAGAATCTCAGCTGCCATAAAGCAAGGCAGGACTGATGCTTACAATAGGGATCAGACAGAATGCTAGAATCAAAGGGCGAGTCAAAGGGCAAAGGATCAAATGTGGATCCACCCAGTTAGGCCTGTGCAGTGAAACCATATTGAATAGATATCTATGTGACATGAGGCACTTGCCAATTAGAGAGAGGAAGCCAGGGATAAATTGAGAAGGGTCCCATGAGCTTACAGTTTACATAAAGCCCCAAATAAAATACAAGGGCAAACTAAACATGATGTCCCTTCCTATGAGAGATAGCAGCTTCTACCTAATTTATATAATTGGCATCCTAATTGTAACATTCAGGTCAACCAATCCAAGTACAAATAATTATCAGCTACCAAAGGGAACAGAAAGGAAAGAAGCAGCGCCGGGGGAAATATATTTTAAAATGCATATACTAAAAGAAAGAATAATCATAAACGGTAAAAAACATGATGCTCAGCTTATATAACACACAGGGAACAACAGCATCAGTCGGGCAGTTTATTGCTACATTCCAACCCTTGAATTTATCTGGATTTATACAGCTGGTAGCAATATATGTGCACAGTAGTATCAGGGAAAACAAATTGCTGAAAATACCCATTAATTATACCAGAACCGGTCCTCCAGCTATCACTAAAACTGGCTGCTGGGAGTTTAAGTTCTTGCAAAGCTATAGCTCCAGGTGGGACATCTATAAAACATTACAGGCACCAGTTTCCACTATTTATCCCCTTCTATGGGGGAAATTCGCCAAAGCGTGAAGCATCTAACGCTAGCGCTAATTCGCCAGCGTGACGTCAATTCGTAACTTCGCAATTTACTAACACCGACTCTTGCGAATTTTCGCTAGCAAAGTAGATAGACTTGCGCAACTTCGCACCCTTATGCCAGGCGAAGTTGCGTACTGACGAAGGATCGTAATTACGCAAATTCACTAAGATGACCATTTTCCTGAACGTTAGCACTTAAGCTAGACGTTACTTCTCCAGGTCAGACCTGACGAAGTTCAATACAATAATTAGGTGTCCTATTGCACATGTAGGGCAATAGGACAACTTTATTTTATTTATTAAAGGTTTCCTGGGCTTGTGTAGTGGAATGTAGTGGCTGCAACATACACTTCTATTATACTTTGAAATTCGCACCGTATGCAAATTAGAAATCGCTAGCGTAAATACGCTTTGTCTGGCGAAGTAACACTAGCGCAACTACGCTACCGTTCGCCGACCTGAGTGTAACTTCGCACTTTAGTGAATTTGCGAAGTGCTGGCGAAAATTCTCCTGGCAAAGTGCGGCGAACGTTAGCGAAGGCAACGCTAGTGAATTTCCACTGCTTAGTGAATTTCCCCCTAAGTGCAGATCTGGGGTCTTGAGATGGGCTCCCCCTAAAAGCAGCTCTAATGACTCCAAAGGCAAAGGAAAGTGCAGTGAGCATTCCCAAATAAACTGTAGAAACACTGATTTTGTAGGAGGACAAACAGAAGAATTTGGCTGCAGATAAAGACCAGCTTTCCTGCCAACTCCTTTTGAGCTTGAAATGTTCCTTCTGGTGTTTAATTCATTCCCAGAATAAACCAGTGTTTACCCCAAGGAGCTGTATCTTCTCTCTCTCTCTCTCATTATAAAAGAACACGACTGGCAACTTTCTTTCAGTGTTTATTCATCCAGCGACAAATGTATTAAATGGCTCCCAATGGGACAAGCCACATGCTTTGCAGGTAATAGGCGTCACAAGACAGAATGGAAGTGGATCATTATTAGACAGCCATTCAGTTCAGCCAACAGTGTAATTTAGAAATTAAAAATAGATCATAAAAATCATGACAGAATCTCTTTAACCTTACACCCCATTGTGACATTACCAAGCCACACAGCACTCTGGCCACAACGCTTTGGAAACATGGGTCTGTTTGCTTGAATAAAGTAAAAATGGAAAATGAACCAGCACCTAATAGCTGATAACAGAAAAGCCTGACCAAAACATTAAAAAAAACTTATTTGCCCATACACTCCATTGTGACATTACCAAGCCCCTAGGCAAACTGCCCAGTGTACCTTGGGGTTTGGAAATGTCAGAATAGGGATGCTTGGAATACTCAGTCTGCTTATCTGGTGTGAAGTCAGAATGCCAAGTAGCTGATAGTTATTCAGTTCACCAATATCCAGCCAGCAAAATTACTTCTTTGCCCATACACTCCATTGTGACATTACCAAGCCCCTAGGCAAACTGCCCAGTGTACCTTTGGGTTTGGAAATGTCAGAATAGGGATGCTTGGAATGCTCAGTCTGCTTATCTGATGTGAAGTCAGAATGCCAAGTAGCTGATTACTTCAGTTCACCAATATCCAACCAGCAAAATTACTTCTTTGCCCATACACTCCATTGTGACATTACCAATCTCCAAGGCACATAGGCCACTTCTAGAGACGGTTCAGAATGTGTAGTCCATTTACCTAAAGTTAATTCAAAATGCTATATAAAAAGTGGCTGAGGGTTTTTCAGTTTCCTAACAGCCAGCCAGGCAATTCAATTACTTATTTACCCATATACTTCATTGTGACATTTTCAAACTCCAAGACACATAGACCCCTTCCAGAGATGCTTCACATTGAGCCATCCATTTACCTTGTTTTATTTCAAAATGCTCAATGACAAGTGGTTGATGGTTGTTCAGTTCACTAACCATGCCATTAAATAGCTTTTTGTTTTGCCCATGTAATCCATTGTGACATCATCAAGCCCCAAGGTGCTTTAGGCTAAGCTCACACAGAACATTTTCTGCCAAAACAGCTCTGAACTGCCACTGACTCGATGACTTCATAGTATCTGCTTGAGCACATAAGATGAGTTTCAACTCCAAAATGCTGGCAGAGTAAAGTCCCATACACTCATACAGGGATGTCACTATCAAGGATATATATGTCTTTATTACCCAGGCACTGAGCAACGGCAAGGAAGGGAGTGAGCTTGTAGTTTCATGAATGCAACAGAGCGATGTGTTTGTTTATGGAACATTGTAGAACAGTGCGTATCCTCTAACAATGTGTCTGTTCTTCTGTCATGCCTCTTGGACAAGATCGAATTAAGAGCACAGCTGCACACACGGCTACTGTCATCCCACAACCACAGTTTGTTTTCACAAATATTAAAGGGGGAAATGCACCCATTGAATATGCCTTTAATATGCTTTCATTAAAAATGTGCAGAGGTTTTAAAAAAAAAAAAAAAAAAAAATGATTTCAGGAGCCAGAACCAGCAGTGTAGAGAATAGAGCAAGTCAGAGAGGCACTGCTTTCAAGTAACCCTGGGCTTAGGGCAGGTATTGATGAAAGGTGCCAAACAAACAGTTCCGTTGCCCCCTTACAACCAGATTTGTAATAAGCTGGTTGGTTGGTGTGTAGCCATATTGCAAATATCTGCTTCAATATCCAATCCATCCAGCAGTAAAAGGCACTGACATTCCTCTCCATCTGCATTCACACAAATAATCCAAATACAAGTACTCTGGAGAGAAGCCCTACATTCATTGAGGCATACTTTGTATATCAGAGATTGTCAGACTTAAGAGGGCTCACTCTCCACTACCCCCTGATAGTGATGGGCAAATTTATTTGCCAGGCGAGAATTCGCTGCGAATTCCCGCGATTCGCAGCCGGCGAATAAATTTGCAAAACGGCAGCGAAAATTTGCCTGCTGAAAATTCGCTGCCGTCAAAAATGTTTTGCCAATTTGCGAATTTCACTGGAAATCCGCAAATTTTTTGGCGAAACGGGATGATTCGCCCATCACTACCCCCTGATTATTTCTTCTTCCCAGAAAAGAAATGCATTTGTATGATCCAATGCAATTTGTTCACTTTTACACTACCCGGGGCCCCTGTCCCTCCTAAAGACAGCCTGGTAATCTTAAAGAGGTTGTTCACCTTGCAATTAACTTTTAGTATGATGTAGAGAGTGATATTCTGAGACAATTTGCAGCTGGTTTTGTTTGAGAATTTTGAGTTATTTAGCTTTTTATTCAACTGCTTTCCGGTTTGCAATTTCTGGTTCACATGGTTGCTATGGTCCAAATTACCATAGCAACCATGCATTGATTTAAATAAGAGACCAGAATGTGAATAGGAGAGGCCTGAACAGAAAGACGAGTAATAAAAAGTAGCAATAACAATACATTTGTAGCCTTAGGGCAGAGACAGACAAGAAGATTCGGGGATTAGTCACCCGGCGAAGAATCGACTCTTTTTTGGGCAACTAATCTCCCTGAACTGCCTCCTCACCAGCTAGAATCTAAATGTCAGCAGTATGGCACTAGGAGCACTTTTTTTTCCAAAGTTGCCTCACAAAGAAACTTCGGGCAACTCCAGAAAACCAAGAGCTCTGAGTGCCTTCTCGCTGGCGATTTATATTCTAGCAGGCGGGGAGGCAGTTTGGGGAGATTAATCTCGTGAAAAGGCGATTATTCACTGAATAAAATTTTCCGAATCTTCTCGTCTGTCTCTGCCCTTACAGAGTTTTTATTTTCAGTGGGGTCAGTGACCCCCCCATTTGAAAGCTGGCAAGAAGAGTCAGAAGAAGTAGGCAAATAATGAAAAAACTATAAAAAAAATCTTGAAAACCAGTTAAAAATTGCTTAGAACTGGTCTTTCTATAACATACTAAAAGTAAACTTAAAGGTGAACCATCCCTTTAATTGCTGCTTCACATTTTCCCATGATTAAGCCAGATCGCCCCAAGGTATGGGATCCATTATCTGGAAACCTAATATCCAAAGCTCAGAAATACAGTAAGGCCACCTCCCACCTTCTTGAGCACCGATAGGAGAACATTGGCCATTTCATCCAAAAATTATTTCCTTTTTTCTCTGCAATAATAAAATAATACCTTGTACTTGACTCTAACTAAGATATAATTAATCCTTATTGGAGGCAAAACCAGCCTGTTGGGTTATTTACTGTTTACTTGATTTTCTAGTAGACTTAAAGTAGGAAGATCCAAATTACGGAAAGAACCAGGTCCTATGGATTCTTGGTAACACCTGTAATTAGGGTTGCCACCTTTTCTTTAAAACAAAATACCGGCCTTCATATATATATTCAGCCTTTTTTCCTATTAATAACATTGGGATCAGCCATCAAAAATACCTTTAATAGGTTTTACTTACAGGGCTCTTAATGTGATACTATGGCAAGTCATTTTGGGGAGATTTTAAAGCAATGGTTACCATATGTCTTCATCCTTTTGTACAAAATAGATCATTTTCAGTTGTATGCATTAGGGTAGGGACAGACAGGGAAATTCGGGGAGATTTTGTCGCCTGCCGTTTTTAGCAGGCGACAAAATCTCCCTGAATCTCCCTGTCTGTCCCTACCCTAAGAGTATTAGCCCAATAGCCCTGGTTGCATTGTTCTTTATCAGAGGTCTAGACTACCCAATGATAGAGTCAGGAGCCTTGGGAACTTTATTAAAAGGGATATCTGGGAGCAGCCATTGTTTGTCTTGACTTAACTGCCCGTGTGAGATGTTCCTTTACTAACTGTGACCCTGTACAATATAACAATGCTTCCATTGATCACCTTTGCGAAAGATAATGACATCAAAGCAGAGACAAACTTGTCTGGAAAGATTTGCCAGCCAATTAAAGTGCTTACCTGACCCCTGGATTTGGGCTTTTCCATATATCCTGGGCTTTCGGAACAAACAGTGGCTTTTCTGCTGCCAGAGACAGGATCAGCAACCCAAAGTCTGAATGTCTAAAGCAGAGGTGTCCAAACTTTTGGCTTCAAGGGCCACATTGGAAGAAGAAAAATTGTCTGGGGGCCACACATGAAATACACAAACACTTTTGATTTGTAAAAGTAAGGAAAATACACAAAAAAAACTACAATACCAGATGGAGATATACACTGGAATGTGGGACACCTGGATATTAAATAGACTTATTATTATTATTATTACTAAGTGGGCAATGGGTAGAGTCCCCCCTTCTCCTTCTCCTCTTTTGCAACACGACTTTTTCTTGGGAACTGAGCGTTTCAAGCTGGGCCGCATTCATATCCATCCAGTGTCGGACTGGGACACCAGGGGCCCACCCAAAAAACCTTAGACCAGGGGCCCACCATAAAACATTAGACCAAGGGGCTACTCAGTACTAATATTCTTAATTTCCTCAATCAACCTCTATTCTCCTAGTTTGTTTCCTTTACATACTATAATCAATTATTCCATCTATTTAGCCTCTTTGTTCTCATAGAAATAGGGGATGGCCTTGAAATAGGCCAAAAGTTTAGCAACATGAGGGCCCATTGACACCTTGGCCTACCGGGAGTTTTCCTGGTATTCCGGTGGGCTAGTCTGACACTATCCATCCTGGGCTGCATTTGGCCCTCGGGCCGCAGTTTGGACACCGCTGGTCTAAAGGCTTTGATAGTCCTCTCACCCTAAGTGTAGCACCAGTTATTTTATTATATATTTGAAAGAGGGGAGTCACAGAATTTCTCCAAAAGTTAATGGAATCCTTGAGTGTCTAATCAAATGTAAAATCAGGGGAATAGCAAGAACACTGCTATGTCTGGAATGTAAGGTACAATAGAACAGCAGCCTGGGAAAGGATGCTGGGAGTTGTAGTCTAAGAGCCTCCGTGCCAACATCAGTGCTAATCAGGCATTGTTTAAACATTCTGGCTTCAAAATGGAACATAACTTTTGGCTTAACACTTTTATTTCAAGTCTATTGTTTCCAACTGCCTCCCAAGGGGATTTAGATAAAGACTCATCGTATATACAGTGTATTGGCGAATAGAAACACATCTCTTTATCACTATAGAGAATAGAAACCAGAGAACTACAAGGGCCTGCGCTTACAATAGGAACATTGAATAAACAATGTTTTGCATATGTGTGTACCCATCAAACTGGAATCTCCAGGGATTCCTGTGCGGCTGGGTCTTCTTACTTCATTACACAGATATATAGAAACATTTGTGTAATAGTCACCCTGCTATAGTTCCAGAAGTACCCAGGGTACAAATAAGCACCTACCCTAAATCTCCCCCTAACTGACCTTCAGACTGGGCCCCCTTAGCTCATAACAAGGTTACAGATATATAGAAACATTGGGGTTACAGTAACCCTCCTATGGTTCCAGGGGTACCCAGGGTACAAATAAACACTCACCCCAAATCTCCCCCTAACTGACCTTCAGACTGGGCCCCCTTAGCTCATAACAAGGTTACAGATATATAGAAACATTGGGGTGTCACTATAGTTCCAGGGGTACCCAGGGTACAAATAAGCACTCACCCCAAATCTCCCCCTAACTGACCTTCAGACTGGGCCCCCTTAGCTCATAACAAGAGATCTGGTGAATGTTTCCCATCTGGCTCTGTCCTATAACATAATATAGTGTTGCACCAGGCTAAAGATTTGACCATATAAATAAAATAAGATGTTCTGTAGCAAAAGAATTTATATTTTGTGTCCCTTTCACATAAAACTCTTGATAGTAAATGATTTTCCCCTAATTAGAAACAGAATGCTGAATGAGTCATTTCTAGAGCTCAGAACATGGTCACATTTTTCTTTATGGCTCCTCAAATAAAAAGCCCAGTTGGAAGATTTACTGGATGTTTGTGGAACTTGGGGCGAATGCTGTACATGACAAAAGGTAGTTAAAGTAATATTTAATCCGGAGTCTCTTTTAGTTGAAATACACGACTGATACACAGACTTTCTATTCAGAAAACAGTTTATACCCTGCAGATCTGTACGTGGAGCAGCAGATTGGTTTATTCAGTGACAGCCGCAGCTCACGTCTCATAAATGCAGACAATAAAACACTGAAACCATATGCTTTGTTTGGCACAGAGATGGAAATGCGTGAGAATACGTTTCAGCAGAAAGAGGATAATCAGTGCCGAGTATACCCTACTGGAACTCATGGGCCAGTACCTAGGACGGCAGGTACAAGTGGACAGTGTGGCTGTGGCCTGGGTGGGATTGGGGCATGTCTTTGGTGGCAATGGGGCATGTCTTGAGTGGAAATGCGGCATGTCTTGGGTGGCAATGGGGCATGTCTTGGGTGGCAATGGGGCATGTCTTGGGTGAAAGAGGGGTATGTCTTGGGTCTTGGGTGGAAATGGGGCATGTCTTGGGTGGAAGTGGGGCATGTCTTGGGTGGAAATG
>CM044442.1:6223153-6237665 GCA_024363595.1 Xenopus borealis
AGAAAATATCCATTACACTTTCAATAAAAATTCTTGAAATGAGATTCTTTGTTTTGTAATGTTCTTTCACAAGAATGTGTTGGTATTTCTGTGTATTCCTAAAAGCTACGTACGAGCAATTTTGTTTCATCCTGAACTAAATCTATCATTTTTAGGATTTGGCCAAATACAGAATGTCTCCCTCCCCCTTTAAATATTATTCTGAATAGTGGACTGAACTTTAATTCATAAAATTTAAAGGGGTGGCTCACATTTAAGTTAACTTTTAGTATTTTATAGAATTTTCCATCCTAAGCAACTTTTCAATTGGCCTTCATTATTTATTTTCTATAGTGTTTGACACTTTCCAGCATTTCGATGGGGTTACTGACCCCATCTTATTGAAACTGACTACTCCTCTTTCGATTTAGGCCTCTCTCCTATTCCAGTCTCTAATTCAAACCAATGCATGGTTGCTAGGGTAATTCAGTTCCTAGTAACCAGATTGCTGAAATTGCAAACTGGAGAGCTGCTGAATAAAAAGCTAAATAACTCAAAAACCCCAAATAATAAAAAAATAACCAGTTGCAAATTGTTTGAGTAGCTCTCTTCATACTAAAAGTTAATTTAAAGGGGAACAATCCTTTAACGAAAAAAAATGCAAAAAAGTAAACTTTTGGTCTTAAGTCACATTTAATTTTTTTTATAACTTTCATCGTATTCCTGAACAGAATCTGGAATTCCTTGCATCACTTTTACCTGCCACTGTTGAACAGGAATCTTTTCTCTTCCAGTCATGTGACTATCCCTCCATCTCCTCTACTAGAGGGTTAAAGGTTGAAAGTTCTTTGTAAGGGGCTATAGAACAATTTAATACATTTCTCCGCTTTGTTGCACTGTGTCCAGACACCACTAGTGCAATGTCCTGCCTCTAGATGGTGCTAGAGTGCAGTATGTTGCTTCTGATGGACTATGGCCACTCTAGCACCATCTAGATGTAGGACTAAAAAACGGTGCAACAAAATGTGAGCTCTCAAAGGCTTCATCTGTGTCAGGACCTCATGGCTCAATTGGCACAGAAGTCCAAACCAAGGAGGAAGCACCTGCTATAAAGTCCAGTAGTTGGTAGCCAAGGGGCCAAGAAGGATCGTAGTTGTGATTCAGGGTTCAAAGGCAAATGGACAAGAACAAAGCAGAGGGTCAAAAGTCCCAAGAAACAATTAACAAAGAATTAAGTAGCACCCAGGAAAGCCAAAAAGTGCAACCTATTTCCTAGGCTGTCCTAGTATCCCTTTTATTTAGAATTTTCACATCTTTCCGTGGTACTTTTTTGACCGCAAAACGGAAAGCTCTGGAATGGAGCGGCCCTGACAATCTGTATACTGAATATCTTCATTAGGGTGCCACAGAAATAACTGCCCCAATTCTGACTTTGTGGAACTCGTGTGCAGTTCCTTTTTTTTTTACCTGACCCGTACCTGCAATCCGCAACCCGGACACGCAACCTGCCTTCCTACCTGCCTGAACCTTTGACTTTCTAATGGGGGGGGGTCACATACCCAGAGTAATTATCTTTTATTAACAGTCCTAGGACTTATTATTCTTGATCGTTCTTTAAAAGATCGTTTAGCAGACTGACCAGCGGTGTAAAGACATCAGGTGAGGAACCAGCCAGGAACATCATCCTTAGCCTTAGCCAACATCCAATTGTCTAGACACAAACAATATCTATTATCAAGGGATACTAAAACAACACAACATGTGGGGGGAGGGGGATTACTAAGAAAGAGAGACGGCAAGTAACAATATGGAAAAGTAATGGAACTGCAAATTAAAAAAAAAGTAGTGATGAGATTTTGAAGGACTTTCACAGAAAGATGGGCAACCTGTGAATGTTGTTACAACTCCAACGTTGGAGCCAACATCTTCCAGAAAACATGTTTTTTTTTTCTTCATTCGAGTCCTACATGTTTAGTGTCCTACAGGTGGACAAGTATGGTGTATTGTTAGGTGGGTCAGGGGAGGACATTCCAAGAATATCTGTTTCCCAAGTGGGTCTCAATCACATGCATAATATACACTGTAAGATTATGACACCACTTGACTATCTATGCAATGACTGACCTCAAGGCCAATGCTATGATCATAAGGTCCATAGGAGACCCAATGGGAGATGACAGATGATGCAGTCCTTATCTGATGAGATTTTCTAACCTGCCTAATAGTTATGTGATACACATACCGGGAAGACCCCACACACTGGGCAAAAGTTGGTCATTGGCATCATTTGTCAACCCATTTATGGCTACTAGTGATAAGCGAATCTGTCCTGTTTCGCCAAAATTTCACAAAACGGTTAAAAAACACACTGAATGTCAATGGGTGTTTTTACGTTCGACAATTTATATGTGCGTGACATTTTTTCTGTCTCCAAATGCAATAAAGTCAATGGGTATTTTTTCTTATGTCGATTTTTTTTGTCCTAATGCATTAAAGTAAATGGGCGTTTTTTTGTTATGGTGGACTTCTATCATAATACATTAAAGTCAATGGGTGTTTTTTTCTTGGGCGAATGGCAAAATTTGGAATTTTGCTGCAAATCCATGGCTACCGAATAAATTTGCTCATCACTCATGGCCACTTTTAAAAGCCATCCCTCCTCTAATGCAATGATCCCTACCCAGAAACATTTTACTGACCGACCCCTTGGATGATGCTCCCAGCGGCTTCAAAGCAGGTGATTATTTTTGAATTCCAGGCTTGGAGGCAAGTTTTAGTTGCATAAAAACCAGGTGCACTGCCAAACAGATCAGTCTACCAAATAGCCAATCACAGCCCTTATTTGATACCCCAGGAACTTTTTTCATGCTTGTGTTGCTCCCCAACTCTACAATTGAACGTGGCTCATGGGTAAAAAGACTGGGGACACATGGGCAATATGAACAGAGAGTTTGCATTTTTACCCACAAATACAGTTAAAGGATAAGTTAACCTTTAAAATAAGTGAATATAAGAGGCTGCTTATGATTTAACAAAGGTTTCTAATTGTTTTCCTAAGCAGAACATCAGAGCAGCCTCTTTCTTTCTCCTGACAACTTCTTCCTTGACTACTTGGTGGTCAGACTGGTGGGAAACTGACCAGCAGGTGGCGCTGTTGTAACAAAATTCATTCATATTAACAGTACATGTATCATTTAATATATTGGTATTAAAACTAATTAAATAATGAATGTACATTGCAGAAGTGCTTAGACTAGAACCCACATCAATTTTATACTCACTTATTTTTAAAGGGGAACTACACCCCCCAAGAAAATCCAATACTTACTATCCTATTTAGTTCTCCCTCCCTGCTTCCCCCCTGCATAGTTAAAAAAGAGAGTTTGCTCATGTATCGGTGCAGAGTAAGTGCAGTGTTGCTCATGGACGCCACCTTCCAGCTCTCCTTTCTTCTTCTATAAGTGAGCACCCTATTGCATGTGCTGTTGGAGCAGTTTTCCGGTTTGTAGAAACTGCCTATGCTCCAAAAGTGCCAGAAATTGCCGAAGGGAAGGAAGAGGATCCAAATAAGACTGGAAATCCAGAAGGTGGCGCCCAAGAGCTCCGCTGCACTTACTCTGCACTGATATGTGAGCAAACTCTTAGGGGCACTTTCAGGGGTGGCTAACTATGTGTGTGGGGGGGGGGTGAAGCATGGAGGGGGGCTATCTAAGGTAGTGGCTTATCTTATTGGGGGGGGTTATTTCTCCTTTAAGGTTTGCTTATCCTTTAAGGCTACTGCTCCATAGGGGCCCCATGTCGCACTCTAAATGTGCCACCTCCTAAGACCCATCATAGATGAGCAGTAGATGATTGATTCACTTTTATATATTCCATTTGCACCAAATACATTCTACTACAACTCCCAACTCCCAGCCAAGGCTGCTGGGAGTTTTAATTCAGAGCAGCTTTATCAATCCCCCCCCCCTGCTCAGGGACACGTGGAAGGTGCTCAGCCAATACCTTCTTCTCTAAGGAGCCTTGATTTATGGCAGCTTTTCTGTCACATGGAAGATCCCATAAAATATTCAGAGCTCAAGTGCCCAGTAAATATGTGGAGGAAAAATCAGCTTTTCTATTATCAGAAGCCGCTGGTTGTGCCGCTATAGCCCTGTGTTTAAGGAAGAAGAGCTCTTACATTACTAAAGAGCTTCCTGAGATCTCCCCAGAGTTTCACCGGCTTAAAAGGGAAAACATTTTTCTCTTCTCGCATTTCCTTCTGCTGTGAAACGTAGAATCCACTTGTATCCGTGTGTCTTTGTAGCGAGCGTTAGCGATGGGCGAATAAACTTGCAAAACGCCGGTGAAACCTCGTCTGGTGAAAATTCGTAGGCGTCTTGATTTGGACGCGGGCGTCCATTTTTTTCCATTTTTCAATGCCGTCAATGGGCGCCGGCGTTCAAAAATGGGCGCGCGCATCCAAAACGTGACGCGCTGGTGTTACTTTCATTTCTCTGCCATTTTATGAATTTCGTCAGAAATTTGCGAACAATTCAGTGAAACGGCGCCGATTCACCCATCACTAGTGAGCGTGTGATCCTGTGAGCATAGTGCTGCCATACAGGGTTTCCAGTTTTCATTTTCAAAACCAGCCAAAGTCGGCTACAATGCCAGTATGAACTAGCCAAGAGGCACTTGAAAAGTAGCCCAAAAATAGTACACTGTGTACAGTGAACACAAGTCTAAAAAATAATGACTATATGCATACCTCCCAACATTTTGGAAATAATTGGAATTTTTTGACCACGCCCATTTTGTGACCACACACCCCCTGATTACCATGTTCAATTTACGGGCAGATTCAGGGAGATTTAGTCGCCTGGTGACTATTTGCCTCTTCTAGGGGGCGACAATCTCCCCGAAATCCTTCTGTGTGCTTGAACGAAGAATCACCTGCACTAATGCACTCGCGGCAATTCGATTTCCGAAGTCGCCCGAAGTTTCCTCGTGAGGCAACTTCGGAAATCAAATCGACGCAAGTGCATTAGCGCATGTGATTCTTCATTGAAGCAGACGGAAGGATTTCAGGGAGATTGTCGCCCCCGCAGAAGACGCGATTAGTCGTCAGGCCACTAAATCTCCCCGAATCTGCCCGTCTGCCCCAACCATTAAGTTGTCAGTCTAACTTTTCCCAAGGGACCTGTTTTCTTATATTGTTACAATTACTTATCTGTAGTGATGGGCGAATTCGCGGCGAATTCCTGCGATTCGCCGCTGGCGAATAAATTCGCGAAACGGCAGGAAAAATTCGCCGACAAAAATTCGCCACCAAAAACGAGTTGCACATCGTTTTTGACGCGATGCGCCGAAAACGACGCGACGCGCGACTCATTTCGCGAATTTTTCGCCAATTCGCAAATTTCTCTGGAAATTCGCTAATTTTTCGGCGAAGCGAAACGCGGCCGTTTCGCCCATCACTACTTATCTGATTATCTCGAAATTGTCACAAAAGTATCTTATCTGCTTCTGTGGCTGCTCTGGACTCTCTTCCAAAAGCCAATTAAGTTAGAAACTTTGTTTCTTTTTCTGGCGGTTCAGTGCAGAGAAAAATGGGACTTTCCAGTACAAATGAGGGACTGTGGGTTGAGCTGTCAAAAGAGGGGCTGTCCCGCTAAAAACGGGACAGTTGTGAGGTATGTATATGTGAAAATCCGCCTTTTTAAATGTTTTTAAAAGGTATAGGGGCCCCATAAGGTCATAATACACACACAGTTTCAATAAATATTGGTAAACCTGGTCAACCTCTAGGCATTTTGGTGGCCAGTAGATTTTTGCTCCAAAATTGTCTGAAATGGAGGAAAGTCACAGGAAAACATGAGAATGCTGAAGTGGGACGGGAGACTGGGGTGCAGAGCCTAAAATCTGGTAACTCCCGACTTCTACACAATTCAGTCCTGTCCCGTTGCATGCTGGGTATTGTAGTCTTACATTAAATATGGCAGTCAGCAAATTATTAAACAAAAACAAATTGGGATTGGCAAATTAGGGCAAGAAAAAACTGGTTGGCTTCCAAAGTACAAAGCAGCCAAAGGCCCAAAAAGTTGCCGAAGTCCATACCTTGGCTAGTTTGTACTTTCAAAACCTGCCTGGACTTTAAATTAGTAGCCCAGTTTGGCTTATCTTTTAATGTGGCGTTAAAGTGCCCCCCATAGCACTCCCATAAACTTTAAAGAGATACTGTCATGGAAATTTTTTTTTTTCTTCAAAACACATCAGTGCTGCTCCAGCAAACTCCTGCACTGAAATCCATTTCTCAAAAGAACAAACAGATTTTTTATATTCAGTTTTGAAAACATGGGGCTAGACATTTTGTCAATTTCCCAGCTGCCCCTGGTCGTTTGACTTGTGCTCTGATAAACTTCAGTCACCCAGCAGCCTAACAACAGAACAATGGGAAGGTAACCAGATAACAGCTCCCTAACACAAGATAACAGCTGCCTGGTAGATCTAAGAACAACACTCAATAGTAAAATCCATGTCCCACTGCGTACTATTCAGTTACATTGAGAAGGAAAAACAACAGCCTGCCAGAAATCAGTTCCATCCTAAAGTGCTGGCACAAGTCACATGACATGGGGCAGCTGGGAAACTGACAATATGTCTAGCCCCATGTCAGATTTCAAAATTGAATATAAAAATATCTGTTTGCTCTTTTGAGAAATGGATTTCAGTGCAGAATTCTACTGGAGCAGCACTATTAACTGATGTGTTTTGAAAAAAAACATGTTTTCCCATGACAGTTAGGGATGGCGCGAACCGCGGCAAAAATGTTCGCGAACATATTCGCGAACTTGCGACAAAACGCGCGAACGGTTCGCGACGTTCGCGAACCCCATAGACTTCAATGGGAAGGCGAACTTTAAAAGCTAAAAAAGACATTTCTGGCCAGAAAAATGATTTTAAAGTTGTTTAAAGGGTGCAACGACCTGGACAGTGGCATGCCAGAGGGGGATCAAGGGCAAAAATGTTTGTGAAAAATCAAATAGTCGCAGCCACTGAAGCACAGAAAAAATATGCCATATAAATGCTGAAAATAGTCGCAGCCACTGAAACACAGAAAAAATATGCCATATAAATGCTGAAAATAGTCGCAGCCACTGAAGCACAGAAAAAATATGCCATATAAATGCTGAAAATAGTCGCAGCCACTGAAGCACAGAAAAAATACAGGTCAATGTATGGCAGTTGTTTGAAGAACAGTAGATTTATTTACTACTAGCCAGCAAAGCTACCTAACCTAAAATGTCCCTGAAATCCTTGCAGACTTCTGTCCCTCCAATACAGAGCAGTATCAAGCAGATTGACAGCAAACTGTCCCTGAAATCACTAACAGCTCTCTCCCTACACTAACTCTTCCAAGCAGCACACACAGGCAGAGTGAAAAAAAAGCTGCAGGGCTTCAGTTTTTATAGGGAAGGGGAGTGGTCCAGGGGGTGTGGGGGTGGTCCAGGAGGGAGAGCTTCCTGATTGGCTGCCATGTATCTGCTGGTCTGGGGTGAGAGGTGAAAAAAAAAAAAAAAAAAGCGGCGACTATGCACAAACCCAAAATGGCGAACGTCGCGCGCCGTTCGCAAATATTTCGCGCGCGCGAACGGCGGATGTTCGCGCAAACAAGTTCGCGCGCGAACAGTTCGCGCCATCCCTAATGACAGTATCCCTTTAAAGGGCAAGGAAAGTGTAAAATAGAATAAGGGTAGAAATGGTGTATTTTGTATACTAAACATAAACATGAACTTACTGCACCACAAGCCTAATCAAACAAATGATTTATGCTTTCAAAGTTGGCCACAGGGGGCTGTCATCTTGTAACTTTGTTATACATCTTTGCAAGACTAGACTACATACACATGCTCAGTGTGATCTGGGCTTCTTAGGGATCGTCATAAATGATCAAAAAATCTCTTTGCCTTTCCTTGCCCTTTAAAGTTAAGGGGCGAACCACCTCTTTAAAGTAGCTAAGGTAGCTCTGGGGATTTAAATACACACAGTATTGTAGGGCTCATTTGCCCCTAGACATGACAGTAGCTCTATGGGTTGCATATGTTGCATCTTGAGCAGTGGCTTCTGCAGTTACCTTCTGCCCCATGCATTAGATTAAATATCCGGTGCAAAGATGTAGCATGTAGCACAGGGGTGTTATTGATGAGGGGCCCCCAATCTGCCCCTCATCAATACACTGCTGCAGAATGCAGGCAACGCTGTATAATCACTACATATAGGGCAGGGTGCAAAGTGCTCCCTGTCCTACATATGGGAAATCCCTTGTGTGTTCAGTCTCTGAGTGCAAAGATAGCACAACTCATAGCATTGCGACCCCTTCTATAGCGCCCGCGTCATTGAATTCCCATCCTGCATGGCTTTTTAGCCCAGATGCATGGCTGCACAGAAATCATTGCAAATTAATGGGGGCTTCCCTAGTGTTAAATGCAGTCACATGTTCCTTGGCCGCAGAGCAGAAAAATAATACCATTATATATATATATATATATAATAAAATGCAAAGCTGTCCCTATACATATTCCTATAGTTAATGGATACACAGACCCGGCTGCTGCTGCAAAACCGTGTAGCAAATATGTGGTTAATAATGCACCCGGCCCATGTAATTAAATCCACTATCTCCCCGCTCGGCGCTGTGATGTCACTGACCTTGCCTTCTGCTTCAGATTAATGGAGACTTATTGAATTACAGCTCTACCTCTGTAAGGAGCCCTCCTCTACCTGAATAAAACATAGGCATCTGGATGGATTTACCCGGGTGTTTTGCACTTAAATGCAAGAGCAGGAGATGTATTGCTTCAATAATACCCCCCTGTATAAGCAGTAAGGACATGTCTAATTCTAATTCTAATGTCCATCTAAACATTCATTACACATGTATTAGTGGTCTTTGAAGGATGAGTAAACCTTAAAAATAAGTGAATGTAAAATTGATGAGGGTGCTGTTCTAAGCTCTTTCATTGTTTATTTATTTATTTTTTTTAATTCCAAGATATTAAAGGATACATGTACTGTTAATATAAATGAATTTTGTTACAACAGCTCCACCTGCTGGTCATTTTCTGACCAGCAAGTAGTCTGATGTTTTTCTGCTTCGGAATAAAATTAGAAACCTTT
Organism: Xenopus borealis; assembly: GCA_024363595.1. NCBI lineage: Eukaryota > Metazoa > Chordata > Amphibia > Anura > Pipidae > Xenopus > Xenopus borealis. The sequence continues at coordinate 6,232,289 of CM044442.1, forward strand.
CTCAAATCTTTCCTAAGTAGAAGAACATCAGAGCAGCACAGGGACAGTGTAAGTCTGCACATAAAGAACAAGTTTGCACATGCGTGTGCAACAACATGGCTGCTTGCACTGGTGGGGGTCATATAAAATAAAAAATGACTGTTACCCCCAACCAGAGTGAGGACTCTATTAGCCTAAACCTTTGGTTGGGGATAAAATATTTTGCCAACAGGTGCCCTTTAATGTTATTTGCAAATGTAATTGCTATTGATAGTGTGGTCCCTTGCACTACTGGTTCTGACTCGTGAACACAAGCGGACTAAGCACATATCCGTGGCAGATAAAATCTCTCATTTACAGAAACAGGGAACCAAGTGCCCACATCTAAATACAAATCATGTGCTTCAGGGACGTTTTTTTCTTATGTAGTTCCCTAAATAATATAAACATGTTACTGTTATACCAGAGCATGTGACTTGCTGACTCTGCTCACTACACCCATGGGAATTGGTTCCTTGCCAATTAATGTTCCTTTTTCTTCCCCAAAATTCTAAAAATATATATATTCATGAGCAGGGGCCAGCAACCATTTTTATCAATGAACCAGATTCAAATGTAAAAAGAGTTGGGGAGCAGCACAAGTATGAAAAAAAAATCCCTGTGGTGCCAAATAAGGGCTATGATTGGCTATTGGTAGCCCCTATGTGGACTGGCAGCCTACAGGAGGTTCACTTTATCTGTGCACATGGTCTTTATCCAATCAAAACTCACAAGCCACTGGGGATCACTGTTCTAGAATATAGGTGAGGATAAAAATGACTGGGGGTAAAGAAGAGGGAGGCCCAGGGGTACATGTAAAACAGGGGAGCTGATGCCCTATAACAAGGAGAGACAGGGAGATGGTGGCTGGACATTGATGATACAGTATATGAAAATGTTGATTATGGAATTGTAAGCAGCTAATCACCAATTATCAATCAAGATGTAACTTAGCCTCTGCCAATCAGATTAGAACATTGAAATGAATATTATTACCCTGTATTTATATAGCTACAACATATTATACAGCACTTTATAGGGGTGGCAAAAGATCATTCCCTGCACAGTGGAACTTAGGAAAGGAGTTGGGGAGGGAAAGTGACCAGTTGGACTGAACCAGTGGGACACAGAGAAAAACTCCCCGGTCCTGTGGATCTAGGCATGTTCCCTACTACCAACTGCCTGCCAGGAACTTTAGGAACTCCAGTCCCCCTTTACAGCTGCAAGTATGGAGTAAAAGGTACAGGGTGCTGGGGGTGGGGTTTGCAACTGGGGTGGGGGGCACCTGGGGTAGCAGCTCTGATGGGCCATGGACACCCCAGTCCGACACTGGGTTTGGAGCTGCAGAGGTCCTGCATCTCTTCTGTGGAATCCAGTTTGTCTCCATGAGGGATAAAGAAGAGAGCTTCATTCATGTTGTTCCCTGGGGCTATGAAGTCAGACAGGTTCACTTCACATGTATCTACAATGAGGGGTGAGAGGTTTGTCGACTCTGGAACCATCAATATCCCCCCAGCCCAGGAGGAAGATGGTTTGGATGTTTCTGGTTACAAGAGAGACAATGAGTGGCAGGGTTTCTTTGTACTGATCCAGGGCAGTGTAGGAAAAAGCCTTGGGTCCCTGGGAGAAATCAGTGGTACTGACCAGTAACACCTCTATATAAGGGCGGCCTGTCCTGTGTATAGTAAGGAAGGTGATATAACTGGGAGGGTATAGTAGGGAAGGTGATATAACTGGGAGGGTATAGTAGGGAAGGTGATATAACTGGGAGGGTATAGTAGGGAAGGTGATATAACTGAGAGTCTATAGTAGGGAAGGAGATATAAATGAGAGAATATACTAGGGAAGGAGATATAACTGGGAGTGTGTAGTTGGGAAGGATATATAACTGAGAGTCTATAGTAGGGAAGGAGCTATAAATGGTAGAGTATAGTAAGGAAGATGATATAACTAGGAGTGTATAGTAAAGAATGAGATCTCACTGGGAGTGTATAGTAAGGAAGATGATATAACAAGGAGTGTGTAGCAGGGAAAGATATAACTAAGAGTCTATAGTAGGGAAGGAGCTATAAATGGGAGAGTGTAGTAGGGAAGGAGCTATAAATGGGAGAGTGTAGTAGTGAAGGAGCTATAAATGGGAGAGTGTAGTAGGGAAGGAGCTATAAATGGGAGAGTATAGTAGGGAAGGAGCTATAAATGGGAGAGTGTAGTAGGGAAGGAGATCTAACTGGGAGTGTATAGTAAGGAAGATGATATAACTAGAAGTGTATAGTCAGGAAGGATATATAACTGGGAAAGTATAGTAGGGAAGGAGATGTAACTGAAAGTGTATAGTAGGGAAGGAACTATAACTGGGGGATCGTGTGAAAAGTAAAGCAAGACGGTACTGGGCTAGAGGCTTTAACTATTGTATAATGTGTATTGTAAGTCAAGATAGTGTCAGGGAATTGTAACTAAGTCATAGTAGATGCCCCAAATTGCCCTCATTAAAAGTGACACACAGTATCTATGTACATTATTGCTGAATACAACTCCCAGCACCTCCCGACATCCTTCTTCAACCTCAACTACAATGTAACTATGAAGTGACAACGATGAAAATAAGAATTAGCGGCATTCAGCTTTCCAGGACTGGGGGGGTCAGCGACAGAAGGAGCCCAAGTGTGCGGTTTAACACCTGCATTTGAGGGGCCACAGATCTGTTCCCAGAGCCAAATGACAGTTACCTCTGATTCAGACAATACTGCAGCTTCCCCTTTAAGATCCATATTAAACTGTCACCATCCTGCAGTCCCGCACAGGGGCACAGTTATTAAAGTGATACCAACAGCTCTCAGTCAATTGTATTCCTGTACATTCTACCCCAAATCCAACAGTTCTGCCTTGCAGTCAGCCTTCTCTGTGTTCTTTATAGTGTCAATGGCCTCACTTTATTTTGTGTGCAGTTTGTAGCCTGAGGGATGAGCACAGGTTGAAGACACTCTGAAGAGCAGAAAGAAGACAAACCTGCAGGAAGAAGGGCAATAAATGATGGGAGTGGCACCACCTAGTGGTTAGGAAAACTATACCCCGAAAATGAATTTTTGAGCAACAGATAGTTTATATCAAATCAAGTGACATAGTAAAGAATCTTACCTACCTGGTATATATATTTAAGTAAATATTGCCCTTTTACATCTCTTGCCTTGAACCACATTTAGTGATGGTCTGTGTGCTGCCTCAGAGATCACCTGACCAGAAATATTTCAACTCTAACTGTAACAGGAAGTGTTGAAGCAAAAGACACAACTCTGTCTGTTAATTGGCTCATGTGACCTAACTTTATAGTTTGTTTGGTATGTTTGTGTGCACCGTTGGATCCTAGGATCCCAGGAGGCCGTCCTTATTTTTTAAAATGGCAATTTTCTATTTATGATTACCCAATGGCACATGCTACTAAAAAAGTGTATTATTATGAAAATGGTTTATTTGCAGGAAGCAGGGTTTTACATATGAGCTGTTTTATGCAATATCTGTTTATAGAGACCTACATTGTTCGGGGGGTATAGTTTTCCTTTAATATCCAGAATCCAATAATTCTATTGGTCGGTATTATTTTATAATAATATCCATGCACTGTCTGCCTAATGTATCCATACTTGTGCCCATCTCTTTCCTGCCAACTTTAACCTTGGCATTAAATTCCACCCTGAATTAATGACTACACATGGGCTGTGGGGCAAGTCATTGCCATGGCACATTCTCCTTTCTCCCCCTCCCCCCTTCCTTTTGAACCATCTCTTATAATTGCACTTACCCCACTTTTTATAACCAATGGCGCCATCTAGGGGTTGGAATTATTATCACAAATACAGGAATATGGAACATGCGAATGAGCTGTACTAGTGCTCCCATTGGTCAATTTATTCTCTATCAATTTCCATCAATCAGATTCATTCATTTCTGACCACTAGAGGGCACTGTACCATTGTAATCTATGGGAAATAGTAAAATAGTAAATAACAGTTAAGGAAAACAATGGGGCAACATGCATCCCACTCCTACTTATAACTGTTATTCATTTAGGGGCTGAGAGGGTCTTTTTATTGTATTAAACCATTTGTATTGTGATTTTTCCCTTTTACTTTCCTATGTGTGCCCTACACATTCATCTTTCTCCCCTGATCATGTATTTTTCACCAATCTTTCTACATATGATAAAAATCATATATTCTGGCACCATACAAAAAAAGAAAGAAACGGAGAATAAAGGAAGGAATCGTTGGCCCCATCACTTCCATCATCACCTTCCTCTCTGCACCCAATTTAAGTGCTCGGGCAGCTAATAAATCACTGAATGTTGCTGTCAGTCGCCTGTTCATCCAATTACATCCAACTTATTAGGGGGATTCTCAGGCTGCTCAGTCTTATAGATTTGCATTTGGAACGTAATGGAATTCACCCTATTTATACCTTTATTTCTTCCATCTGTATTCCTTAGCTAGGGAGGTCCTGTCCGATGCCATGAACATTATTTCTATACACTTTAGTGTTTATATATATATATTATACAGGGTGGGACTGGGGGGCCCCCCTCACGACCCGACAAAAAGAAGTTTGTGGGTGCGGATCTGGGCCGGCGGGACCCATAGGAGCAGGGGGCCCTATATCTGAACTCATCTGTAAAGCACATTGCAATTTGAATACATTTTTTGTAATTTCAGAGTTGTTTATAGTCGTTGCCAATATAATGAATTTTGTAAGAACAGCGCCACCAGCTGGTCAGTTCCTCTTACTGTACAGCTGGAGATATAGAAGAAAGTTAAATGCAGAAGGAAAACAGGGGATTGTTCTGATGTTGCTCTGCTCAGAGATGGGAAAAGTATTGTGGGGCTTCTGATCTCTTTACTTTTTGCTTTCCTTCTCTCTGATGAATAGTTCCAAGTGACGAGTATCTGATAGGTTGATGTAGGCGGCTAAGTTGTAGACCTGGTGGAAATGGTACCTATCATTTTACATTATCAGTTTGATTGTTGTGAAGCAGTGATATATATAGAGGAGCACAGGGGGACAGCGCCAAAGGTCAAAGGCCTGTCACAAAGCTTGTTGTGCGGAACGAGCGGAACGCGTCAGGCGCTCTAAACTTTTTCACTTATTAGGTAGGGGACGGAGGAAATAATCACAGTGGTGGAAGGTTCTGCGATGAAACAGAAGGTCTTATAGGCAGGACGGAGCGACCTGGTACAGAGGTGATTGTGTTTATTAAGGAAGCGATGTGGGTTTAACAGTGGGGCGGATCTTAGACACTTGCAAGGCTGGTTCTGCATCACCCCAACCCTCTGTGTTACCCCAAACCTCTGCATCACCCCAACCCTCTGTG
>CM044442.1:6237765-6250317 GCA_024363595.1 Xenopus borealis
GTGCAGTAAGTTCATGTTTATGTTTAGTATACAAAATACACAATTTCTAGCATTATTCTAGCTGAAATTCCCATCTCTTCTCCATCTGCTGATGCTCCAATCACTCACAGATACAGCCTATAAACACCACAAATAGCTTGAGAACAAAATCCATCCAAGTCAGGGGGGCTCACAGGGGAATCTGCATACACAGAATGTTATTCTCTGTCAATACTAAGGGCCTCTAAATGTTCCCCTGCAATGGAGTGTGTTGTACTCAGTTTTTTGCTTGACTATCCCTCATCTCATAGGCTGGTGGCAACTGAAGCAGCCAATCAATTCTCATTTCGCTGTAGAAACTTCCTCAAGTCTTCTGTCATGGACGATTAGATGGAGGCCTCGCAGAGATGCAGGAAAACTTTCAACTACACAGCAATCCAATGACAGCTCAGACAGTTCTTGTGAATAATGAAGTCATTACTAACAATGCAGTTTATTAAATACAAGCAAGTAGGAACCAGTGAGGGCTTCTAAGTGATTCCCGTCCAATTTCATAGCCGTTGCATACCAGCCTGCGGCTTCCATCAAGTTGCCTTGTAAGATGAATAGTGATGGGCGAATCTCCCGACATTCGCTTCGCCGAAAAATTCGCGAATTTCCAGAGAAATTCGGGAATTGGCGAAAAATTAGCGAAACGAGTCGCGGGACGCTTTTGACGCGCGTCGCGTCAACTTTGGCGCGTTGCGTCGTTTCCGATGCGCATCACGTCGTTTTCGGCGCGTCGCATCTAAAACGACGCGCGACTCGTTTTTCTGGCGAATTTTTGCAAAGCGAAATTTCGCTGGCGATTCACGAATTTATTCGCCAGCGGCGAATCGCGGGAATTCGCCGCAAATTTGCCCCTGGTGAATAAATTCGCCCATCACTAAAGATGAAATGATTTGCCAATGCTGTGGCCACTTCTGCATGTGGAGCAGCCTGAAATATCTGTTCAGAAACCACTGAGACCTGCTGCAGGATTGGCTGATTCCTTCCACACTGAACCAATGAAATAACTAACTCTTTACTAGCTCATTGTAAAGCCTGTATGTAAAACCTACATGTAAAGCCTACATTTACCTCGTGCGTATATAAAGGTGGCCATAGAAGGTACAATTACGATCTTTCGTTCGTTTAAACACACATGTGTAGAGCTGTATCGTCAGATATACAGGTAGAAATAATAGAATTCTACCTGTATCTGACGACTAAACAGTGGCACCCGAAAAAAAAATTCCGTCCAGCCTGATCAACCAGCCGACTGATATCCAAGTCTTCTGCTGCTATCTGCTATCTCCCTGAATTCTCAGGCTGTGCTGGGGAGCTGGCTCTCAGCTCACTGAACTATAGGACAGGAACCAATCAGCAGCTAGCAGGACCTGATAGGAAACTGAAGCCTGTGCTTGTGTGACTGCAGGGCTGTGAGTCCCTCTCTGCTTCAGCAGGGACTGTTAGGACACGCCCTCCCCTCATTTGAAACACAGACAGGGACCAGAGAACATCTATAGGGAGCTCCAATAAAGAGGCTGTTTCCAAAGATAATATACATTTTTAGCACCATGTAAAAGCAGCACCCTATATTACTTATAATTGCCAACAAAATTAGTTTTTTTTATATATCTCCTTTAACATCTGCAAACAGGACATGTATGCTGTAAAGTTCAAGCAATGCAAAGTTCTGCTGGGATTGAGCACTGTAATTGTTAAGCTGAGCTCAGGAGAGGTAATAAGGAGAAGAAAATAGGATCAGAGTTTCTATGGAAACCAAAAATGCTATCTCATCATTGGCTGTTAGACTGGAGGGTGTGTTTAGTGATCTGAGCTGAGAAGAACTGAGCATTCTCATAAGTCAATAGCCAAAGTAAAGAGAGGGTTGAGTGGGTTAGAGGAGGGGAAGGATTTCTAAGTGATTTAAGGGATGTTGTAACCTTACTATTAACCTTTTAACAACTAGAGTGGCAGTTATCTAAAAATTTCAAAGAGGCTGTTTACTGATTACATTTTTGTGGGGGTGATTTACATGTCCTTTAAGTAATTAAATGTGCTCTGTTAAATTGCTTATGCTCATACCCACTCATTACATGTAAAACATGCACATATAAGAAGAAGAGCTAGCAATATAAGTGCTCCGTGAATAGGGATGGTGCGAACCACGGAAAAAAAGTTCGCGAACATATTCGCGAACTTGCGACAAAATATGCGAACGGTTCGCAAACGTCGCGAACCCCATAGACTTCAATGGGAAGGCGAACTTTAAAAGCTAAAAAAGACATTTCTGGCCAGAAAAATGATTTTAAAGTTGTTTAAAGGGTGCAACGACCTGGACAGTGGCATGCCAGAGGGGGATCAAGGGCAAAAATGTATCTGAAAAATCCATTGTTGACACAGCGCTGCGTTTTTTGCTCTAAAGGGAAAAAAGTCACTCAGGTGGTGGTTGTGGAGACGGTAATATTATGGATATTTAGACAGAATGTGAACAAGCTCACACTGCTAGATGGCAGTTGATTGAAGAACACACTAGGCAAAAAATGCCTACAGGGCAAATAATGGCTACAAGGTCAACGTATACACTACTACAGCGGTGGATACGGATTACATAAAATATATTATGGCTGCCTGAAAAAAGTCACTCAGGTGCTTTTTCTGGAGACGGTAATATTATTGATATTTAGACAGAATGTGAACAAGCTCACACAGCTAGATGGCAGTTGTTTGAAGAACACACTAGGCAAAAAATGCCTACAGGGCAAATAATGCCTACAAGGTCAACGTATACACTACTACAGCGGTGGATACGGATTACGTAAAATATATTATGGCTGCTTGAAAAAAGTCACTCAGGTGCTTTTTCTGGAGACGGTAATATTATTGATATTTAGACAGAATGTGAAGAAGATCACACAGCTAGATGGCAGTTGTTTGAAGAACAGTAGATTACAAGTCAGTAAACTTACTTTCAACTGTCCCTGAAATCACTAACAGCTCTCTCCCTACACTAGCTCTTCAGCACACACAGACAGAATGAAAAAACGCTGCAGGGCTTCGGTTTTTATAGGGAAGGGGAGTGGTCCAGGCAGGGGTGTGGGGGTGGTCCAGGAGGGAGATCTTCCTGATTGGCTGCCATGTATCTGCTGGTCTGGGGTGAGAGGGCAAAAAAAAGCGCAAACTATACACGAACCCAAAATGGCGAACGTCACGCGACGTTCGCGAATATTCTGCGAGCGCGAACAGCGGATGTTCACGCGAACAAGTTCGCCGGCGAACAGTTCGCGCCATCCCTATCCGTCAAGAATAAGAAAATGGAATCTTACCAAACAGCTTATAGGGAGTATTTTATTAAGACGCAGCATTGGATTTCGGGGCTCGCTAGCAACCAAAGCAGTAATAAGTTCCAGCAAATAGTTTAGAGCCTGAAAAAAAATAGTTTTTATGCAAAAGCTAGCAGGCACATTTTAGAAATGGAAGTTACACACAGAACTATGTCAATTATATTCAGAATATTAAAGGGGTGGGTCACCTTCAAATTAACTTTTAGTATATTGTAGAATGGCGAATTCTAAGAAACTTTTCAATTGGTCTTCATTATTTATTTTTCATAGTTTTTTTAATGATTTGCAATTTTCTTCTGTTTCTTTGCAGCTTTCAAATGGGGGTCACTGACCCCATCTAAAAACAAATGCTCTGTAAGGCTACAAATGTCTTGTTATTGCCACTTTTTATTACTTATCATTCTATTCATTCCATCTCCTATTCATATGCCAGTCTCTTATTCAAATCAATGCAGGGTTGCTAGGGTAATTTGTACCCTAGAAACCAAATTGCTGACACTGCAAACTAGAGAGCTGCTGAATAAAAAGCTAAATAACTATAAAACCACAAACAATAAAAAATGAAAACCAATTGCAAAATGTCTCAGAATATCACTCTCTACATTACACTAAAAGTTAACTCAAAGGTGAACAACCCCTTTAATTGAATAATAACCCTTTTTACAAAAGGGTTATAATTATATTTGCTTACCTCAGACCTGGGCTGGCATGCTTCTTTACTCACTGGTGATATAATAACACCACCATGTTCTTCCTGTTCCAGGGATACTTGTTGCCCTGACCATTAAGCATGTGCAGAAGAGCAAACTGTAATCTTCCCAAATCTAATTTCCAATTTTACTTCACATGCACAGGAAGACTGCAAGGATTCATGGGAAAGGAAAAAAAAAAAAGATGGTGGCATAGTGATCAGTAGCACAATACTATGGGCTGTTGGTTTGTCAGTAAAGGGTAATGCTATTCCAGGGTTGAGCTTAGCAATTATAATAATTTTGTGGTGCCTAAAAAAAGGTAAACCCCTAGTTATTAACGGGGTGGTTTACTGTCATAATAAAATTAGCATTTTGCTTTCTTTCAGTTAAATAAGCAAGTATATTGATGAAATGCTTAAAGGGATCCTGTCATGGGATTTTTTTTTTTTTTTTAAATGCATCAGTTAAAAGTGCTGCTCCAGAATAATTCTGCACTGAAATCCATTTCTCAAAAGAGCAAACAGACTTTTTTATATTTCATTTTGAAATCTGACATGGGGCTAGACATATTGTCAATTTCCCAGCTGCCCCAAGTCATGTGACTTGTAGTCTGATAAACTTCAATAACTCTTTACTGCTGTACTGCAAGTTGGAGTGATATCACCCCCTCCCTTTCCCCCGACCAGCAGCCAAACAACAGAACAATGGGAAGGTAACCAGATAACCGCTGCCTAACACAAGATAACAGCTGCCTGGTAGATCTAAGAACAACACTCAATAGTAAAACCCATGTCCCACTGCGTACTATTCAGTTACATTGAGAAGGAAAAACAACAGCCTGCCAGAAAGCAGTTCCCTCCTAAAGTGCTGGCACAAGTCACATGACCAGGGGCAGCTGGGAAATAGACAATATGTCTAGCCCCATGTCAGATTTCAAAACTGAATATAAAAAAATCTGTTTGCTCTTTTGAGAAATGGATTTCAGTGCAGAAGTCTACTGGAGCAGCACTATTAACTGATGCATTTAAAAAAAAATAATTTCCCATGACAGTTTCCCTTTAAGAAATTAAGAAAGCAGAATACAAATTATTATATAATATTATGAAGGTGATCCACCCTTTTGACTCTTTTATTCCCCTTTAGTTGTGAACCTTTAAAGACTCCCACCCCTCTAGTGCTATAGACTGTCTAGGCTACAAGGTCATGTTGGGCCTTTCTGAGAGCTGACTGGGCAACATGGAAACAAGTCAAATGGAAAGTGAGAAACGTGGGTGTTGACATGATTTGCAAGCTATGTGTTCTCTGGGTACACGCGTAATAATACCAGCTGGCATCCTCTCACATCAGCTAAATAATATTCCAACTGGCAGCAGTGAAGCATATCTCCAGTTGATCTACCCTTGTCAAGAGTAGGCACGGAATTTCAAAGTCACTCCCCTAGATACTATGCGCTAACCCCATATCCCTATCCATAACCCCTGCAGTTAGCAATGTGTGTTCATATATAAATAACACTCTGATGTAAGACAGTTTTCTGGTGAATAACTCCTCTACTTACTGCTGTGCTTAGAACTTACCTTTTGTGTATTTCCTTCTCTTGTAAGACTATGGGGGGAAATTCACTAAAGCGCAAAGCGTCTAACGCTAGCGCTAATTCGCCAGCGTGACGTCATTTCGCAACTTCGCAAATTCACTAACACGGACTTGCACAACTTCGCACCCTTACGCCAGGAGAAGTTGCGCATTGACGAAGGATCGTAATTACGCAAATTCACTAAGATGTCCATTTTCCTGAACGTTACCACTTACGCTAGACGTTACTTCAATACAATAGATAGGAGGTTGAAAAAAAGTCCCAAAAAAACGCTGGCGTATTTTAGCATAGGAGGGTCTGAAGAAGATCGATATTTTTTTTGGGGGTGGAGTTACCCTTCTTCCCCCCTACATTTCCTAACATATGGCAACACAACTATACAGGGGGCACATGTAGGGCAATAGGACAACTTTATTTTATTTATTAAAGGTTTCCTGGGCTTGTGTAGTGGAATGTAGTGGCTGGAACATATACTTCTATTATAACTTGAAGTTCCCGCCGTATGCAAATTAGGCTTCGCTAGCGTAACAGCGTTCTGTCTAGCGAAGTAACACTAGCGCAACTACGCTACCGTTCCCCAACCTGAGTGTAAATTCGCACTTTAGTGAATTTGCGTAGCGCTGGCGAAAATTCGCCTGGGCGAACACTAGCAAAGCTAACGCTAGCGACTTTTCGGATCTCAGTGAATTTGCCCCTATGAATGGTGAGCATCTGGAAAGCATCAATGTTAGCCCCATCTTTCCACAGAATTCTGAAATTACAATAAAAGTCTTTATATGGCATGGATATTTTCAATGTTTTTTTTTACCTGTCCCAGTGAAAGAACGATTTATTATTGCATTCTAAAGCTAAAGCTTCAAAGGAATACTGGGATTTGAAATACAATCTTATTATCTCTGCTTTCTGTACAATATTCCATTGGCCAACCCGCTGCTGCAGCTGACAGTATACAGTATCAGTCCCTTACATATGGTTTAGGCATGATTTACCTCTGAGCTGTTTCGAGAGTTTGATCCCAGTCTTGTTGTGCAAGGAAAAGTCTGTAACTGTGCCACCAGCATTGCCCCCTAAGTCTGTACCTGTGCCACAAATCTGTACCAGCCATTGCCCCCCAAGTCTGTACCTGTGCCACCAGCCATTGCCCCCTAAGTCTGTACTTGTGCCACCAGCTGACTCCCTAAGTCTGTAACTGTGCCACCAGCATTGCCCCCTAAGTCTGTACCTGTGCCACAAGTCTGTACCAACCATTGCCCCCCAATCTGTACTTGTGCCACCAGCCTGTGCCAGAGCAGCAGCAAAAATATTGCCCAAGATCTGTACCAGGCAAAGGGCAAATAAGAGGGAGAAGGAGACTGAAGTAGAGCAGAACGCTGCTGCTGGAGACCGGGGCGAAGTTAAAACTTAAAAAAAAAGAAATAAAAAAAAATTATTTCCCTTCTAAAGTGCACCCCCCATGACTGCGCCCTAGGCGGCCACCTACTCTGCCTACCCCTAGTTCCGGCCCTGAGTGTAAGTGCAGGTAAGAAGGTAGGGTAGTTGACTATTACTTGATCAATAACTTCTAAAGCTGCTGAATAATTCTGATGTGCCGTAAAATACTGTGCCTGCTCATTAACATATGAGTGTAAAGACGTACATTAATATCAGTAGGCATCAGCTTTTTCATAGAAGAGGAAATGTATCGCTTATATCCCTTATATTTATAATTGATGCTTAAAGGGCAGAAGAAATAAAATCCCATTTTTAATTTCTTTAATGAAAGATAAATCTATCTCCAATATACATTAACTAAAAAATGTGTACTGTTTTTATAAGAAACCTGACTGTATAAATTCTCCCTTCATTTAGTGCTGTGGATAGGAATTGTCAGACGGTCCCTAACTTCTGGCAGGGAAACAATCATACTTATGAACAGCAGGGGGAGCCCCTGCCTTACTTACCAGCCATGCAGGACTCAAGCAGCTTTGTTTTTTGATCATTTATGACGATCCCTAAGAAGCCCAGATCACACTGAGCATGTGTATGTAGTCTAGTCTTGCAAAGATGTATAACAAAGTTACAAGATGACAGCCCCCTGTGGCCAACTTTTGAAAACGGAGCGGCGCAATTTTTAAAATCTCTCCAAATTGCCTCGCCAGGCAATTTGGAGCGATTTTAAAAATCGCGCCGCTCCGTGTGAACACGCGCCGGCGTTTTTAAGCCTCGCCGGTGCCTAGCTATTCGGGGACGATCCGTCGCGGCGAGAAGTCGCCAGGCGACGGATCGCCCCCGAATCTCCCCGTCTGGACTAAGCCTTAGATGGACTTGAGCCTTCCCGTGGAATCCTGTACATGATCTGCAAACAGACATTGGTTTAAAATAGAACTTTACAGGATCAAGCACAGGATCTATTGACCAGAGACATATAGAACATACTTTATGATTCGCTGTTACAGATTAGAGGGCAAAAGGGACAATGTTAACCAAAGGGCGCAAATATGATCTTGGTTTGTACCACAGTAAATTAGGAGGTATATAACTAGGGTTGCCACATGGCCGGTATTTTACATGGCTGATCCCAATGTTAGGCAGTTAAAAAAGAAAAATAAAAAGAGGTTGAACTTGATGGACGTGAGTCTTTTTTCAGCCTAACTTACTATGTTACTAAAAAAAGATAAATATATAGGAAGGCCGGTATTTTTTTGAAGAAAAGGTGGCAACCCTATATATAACCTGAAGCCACAACAACTCTGCGATCCTGGTACAGATAGCTTCCAGGGCTCAGTCTGCTCCCATTGTCACTATATGTTGGAATGTTTCATATGTACTTTACCAAGCTTCTTTATAAATTTACCAAACCTGAGCAGCACAGGAAGCTCCACATGCTGCTCAACTAATGGGCTTTAAAGGAGAACTAAACCCTACGAATGAATGTGGGTAGAAATGCCATATTTTATACACTGAACGTTTTGCACCAGTCTAAAGGTTCTGCATCTCTACATTAGTAATTATCCAGGCTTTCAAAGTTGTGGCTAGGACCTCGCCATCTTGGATTTTGTTAGGAGTATCAGTGACACTCACATGCTCAGTGGGCTCTGGGCAGCAGTTGAAACCCTAAGCTTAGGGTTACAAATTATTAAGCAGAAAATTTTACTATCCTGTCATATAAGCGGATTTAATTTATGTGCTGGTTTCTGAGCTGTCATTTACCATTGTGCAGTGAATCAGCAGAAAAGAAGATGGGGAGCTACTGGGGCATCTACTGGGGAGACACAGATCTTTACTGCTAAAGAAATGTGGTTGCCTTGGGCTGGAGCCCTAAATATATATATATATATATATATATATATATATTTTTTTTTTTATATATATTTCTGCCATGCTTCTTAAAGGGGCTGTTCACCTTAAAAAACTTTCTTCACTTCAGTTGGTTTCAGATAGTTCACCAGAAAAATGTTTTACACTGACTTTCTACTTTCTGTATGTGACCGTTTAGCTAATATTGAAGTTTAAAGTTTCATTATTCACCCTCTAAAACTTGGCCCTCCAGCTGTTAAGGAACTACAAGTCCCACAATGCATTTGCCTGACTGTGGCTGTCAGACTCCATCATTGCATTGTGGGACTTGTAGTTCCTTAACAGCTGGAGGGCCAAGTTTGAGGACCACTGCTCTAAAGCATCTCGGGGGGGGGGTCACCGACTCTTTAAATTGATCCATTTAGTTGATACTTTATGTTTGTCCCTGCTGAGCAGAATCCATGAGTTTCTTTTAAGGCAGCGGTTAGAATTTATACAATAGTTGCTAATAGTCCACAGATACTGCTGAAAAAATGGATCAACTAATTGTATCAACTAAATGTAGCAAATTGTAACAGTTCAGATGTTCCTGAAATACTGAGCTGCCAGACTGAGACATTAGAGACATGAAAGTTAAACTTTAAAGGAGAACCAAACCCTTAATTATAAAACCCCTGCCCCCCTACCCTACATAGACCCACCTCCTGTTCCCCCCCCAGCCTAGCTGTTACCTTCAGTAATTAACCCTAACTCTCTACTTACCCCTCATTGCAGATTCAGAGCAGTGGATTTCACATGCTCCATCTTCTTCTCTTAGGTCTTCTTCGTAGTATTGGCGTAGTATTATCTTCCGGTATTTGCATGCACTGAAAGTGAAGGAAATTGCCAAAGTGTCAGAAGAAGACCCCGAAGACTACAGAAGAGCTGGAAGATGGCGCCCGTGAACTCTGATGCGCCGAGGGGTAAGTAAAGAGTTTACCAAGGGTAACAGCTTGGCTGGGGGGAGCAGGGACGGGGTCTATCTAGGGCAGGGGGTAGGGTTTTTTATTATTAACAATTTGGTTCTCCTTTGAATTTCAATTTTGGGAAAACGGTAAAAAATAAAAGATGGAAAATAATTCAAAAAGTCTTTGGTTATGGTGAACAATCTGAAAACAACTGAACTGTGTGTTTGGAAGGTGAAAAAATAAAACAAGGAACAAGGAAAGACAAAAAAATTAAATCACATGTTTACTTACTGTAATGAAGAAGAAATCTATCCCCAATATACTTTAATTTAAAAATGTGTACTGTTTTATAAGAAACCTGACTGTATGCAGTGAAATTCTCCCTTCATTTACTGCTGTGGATAGGAATTGTCAGACGGTCCCTAACTGCTGGTCAGAGAAACAATCATACTTATGAACAGCAGGGGGAGCCCCTGCCTTACTTACCAGCCATGCAGAACTCAAGCAGCTTTGTTTGTTTCCCTGTAGAGCAGTCGGCGACTGTGTAGAGATTTGTATTGGATTTTATTTTTCCCTTTACAGTTTCCAACTCCAGCTGCAGGGACAAAGATCATGGAGCCAGATTTAAACAGATAAACTGGGATTCTATTTGGAGGATTATTTTGCTGCAGCCACTGGTTCTGCAGAGTTGGAGAAAGTTTGTATTAAACAATAGAAAAACTATAAAATCCACATTAGATTACATGACAACACAGGACCCAGTGCAGTCTGTATATTCTGATTATTAATCAGTCTTGTGTATCGGCTTCAGGCAGATATTATTTGACTTGTGCTGTTTTGATCATTTATGACGATCCCTAAGCTTAGCCCAGATCACAGTCACACTGAGCATGTGCACAGTCTTGGTCTTGCAAAGATGTATAACAAAGTTACAAGATGACAGCCCCCTGTGGCCAACTTTGAAATCATAAATCATTTGTTTGATTAGGCTTGTGGTGCAGTAAGTTCATGTTTATGTTTAGTATACAAAATACACCATTTCTAGCATTATTTTACACTTTCCTTGTCCTTTAAGTCAGTTTTAGTAAGGGATGCAACGAATCCAGGATTTGGTTCAGGATTCGGCCTATTTCAGCAGGATTCAGATTAGGCTGAATCCTTCAGCCCAGCCGAACCAAATATGCAAATTAGGGGTGGGGGGGGGGGAAATTGCATGACTTTTCGTCACAAAACAAGTAAAAAATGTTTTCCCCTTCCCACTCCAAATTTGCATATGCAAATTAGGGTTCGGATTCGGTTCAGTATTCGGCCGAATCTTTCTCGAAGGATTCTGGGGTTCGGCAGAATCCACAATAGTGGATTCGGCTCATCCCTAGTTTTAGTTCTTCTTTAAGGAGCTCAAGGGGCCCCAATCAGAGGGGACAACAAGTAACAGGGCTCGGGGATGTCCAACCTGTAACTACCCAGCCGTTGTTGTACTACAACTCTCACAATGCCACTGGCAATACAATAACAGTGAGTACCACACATTGGACAAGCTTGATCGTGTACAATAACAACATATTAAACCACTGTCACACAATTACAGCAAATAGGCAGCAAATCAATGAAATCCGACATGCTTATTGCTTCGTCTCACCGTGATATAACGCTCTGTGTCCGCCATGTTGTCCTGCGGTTCTAGCCCTAGATTGCTCTAAATTCCCCATGCTTCTAAAGCTTCTTTCACTCCCTGTACTTCCTCATGCGCGTCCTTAGTTACCGCCGGCCCTGTTGCCAGGGGACACGGATGCGTTCCAGGCCAACCAGCCGATCCGCCACAGGAATCTGCGTTTGACTTGTCGGCCTGGTAGTTCATGTTTCCTTGCTCCCTAGCTCTGCGTTTGATTGGTCATCTCCGGCGTGTTCGCTTTCTCGGCGATGGATTAGTTGACCAGTCAGTGCCTGCGTATTCGGCTGCTGAGGTTCCGAGCGTCGTTCAGTCGAGTTGTAAGCGGCAGCAACAGGCGCAGGGATGGGGCTGTCCATGTCCCTGGGCTCCGAGTCCCTGGAGGGGGGCACCGAGGGATACCATGTGCATGGGGTAAGTCATTCTATATATGCGCTGTCTGTCAGGGATAGGAACCTGCTCTCTCGCAGTCGCTAAACTACATTTCCCAGCATGCCTCATTTGTTTTATTGCTGGTGAGGATGGTGGGGGTTGTAGTCCTGACACATTTAAAGGATCCCTGTCCTTGTTGCAGTAATGTAGAGTTCAACTGTCTTGTTCTGTTCCTCCAGCTCCTATACAACATTCTATCACACAGGCAGCTGTGTGTAACTGAAACTTCTGGGATCCTCACTGTGCTGCAGATTTGTATTTTCTACTCTTCTGACTGGCCACTGCTCAGGGCTCCCCGCAGGTGCATCATGATAGTGTTTATTAAAGGGGAACTGCCACGACAATTAAAATTTAATATAAGCCTCGGCATACTGGAGTAAGGAACTTTCTAAATACAATCAATTAAATATTCTGCATTGTTTCTGAAATAATCAAGTTTATGTTTACTATCCCGCTCTCAGCATCTGTTTCTCATCATTCTGTCTTCATGCATTCTGTCAAATATTCATTTTTGGTTACATCCAATATAACTTATGGGGCTCCCTTTCCTAGCAGATGTATTAGAGCTCACTCAAATAACTGATTCCAGTACAAA
>CM044442.1:6293917-6320917 GCA_024363595.1 Xenopus borealis
TTTCGGGAAGGATTCGGGGTTCGGCCGAATCCAAAATAGTGGATTCGGTGCATCCCTAATCTATATCTATATCTTTATATATATATAAAATACACATACATACACATTTTAGATAAATACAAATATACGAATCTTGAAACCAGCACACTCATATAAAATCTTTGCCTCTTTATTTTTAATACATCGTATAAGAGTCCAACGTTTCTGTCCTTATCAGGACCATTCTCAAGGATCCATAAGAAAGTCCTAATGAGGACAGAAACGATCAAAAATAAAGAGGCAAAGATTTTATATGGTTGTGCTGCTTTCAAGATTCTTATAACTGTGCTCCCCAATCATATATGAAAGAACCTTGGAGTGTGGCTACTCATCAGATCAAACTGTGGGTGTGAATGACAGATTGAAATGATGATGAAGGTTATGCCTGGGTCCAATGACAACCTCAACTGATGTGTTGACAAAACAAAGGTATGGAGAACATACAATATTTGTTAGTGTTATCTGCATGTGAATGAATGAAACACGCTGGACTGGTATATATATATATATATACATACTTTTTCAGAGTTTTTGCACCAGATGATGAATGGGGTTGGAGGTAGAAGGGGATTTTGTTGAATTTCGGCATATTTTTCTAAAATAAAATTGCAAAAAAATACAATGTTAGTTGCAGGCCGGTATGTTATTAAAGGGGTTGTTCACCTTTGAGATAACTTTTATTATGATGTAGGGAGCAATATTCAGAGACAATTTGCAACTGGTTTTCATTTTTTATTATTTGTGGTTTTTGAGTTATTTAGCTTTTTATTCAGCAGCTCTCCATTTTGCAGTGTCGGCAATCTGGTTACTGGGGTCCAAATTACCCTAGCAACCATGCACTGGTTTGAATGAGAATGTGGAATATTAATAGGGGAGGGTTGGAATATAAAGATGAGTGATACAAAGTAGCAATAGTAATAAATGTGACGCTTTAGAGAGGATTTGTTTTTAGAGGGTGTCAGTGACCCCCTTTTGAAAGCTCGAAAAAGTTAGGAGAAGAAGGCAAATAATTCATAAACTATAAAAAATAAATAGTGAAGACCAATTGAAAAGTTGCTTAGAATTGGCCATTCTATAACATACTAAAAGTTAACCTGAAGGTGAACCACCCCTTTAAACAATTAAGACACACACCCGAGTAAACACTTACATCTACAGTGATATCAATCACCCACTGCGGCACCGTCTCATTGAGCAGCATGGATTCTGTTTCTCCACCAGAGTCTCTACACAATAACCTGAGGGAAAACAGATGCAACCATGTGTAATAGAGACCATTCTTGGGAAAACACAAAGTGTGAAATGCGTAGATGTTTGAGTCCCATAGCGGCGTGAAACGCACAACAAGAAACAGAGGAGGTCCCTGGTTTTAAACTCATAGACCCTGGCCGGGAGCAAGTTTTTTTTTATAGAGGTAAATTGATTTATCTGGGGGGGGACAAACTCAAGTATTTATAAGGGGAAATCAGAGTGACCCTATTGTTGTGGAACTTGAAGAACCAGAGACCATTTAAGATAAAGTTTATTTGACACAAGCTCCGTGGATTCTGAACTCACAAAGTGTCAGAACCCCGAACAAAGAAATCACAGAGTTTTATATAAACTTGGGAACTAGGGATGCACCAAATCCAGGATTCGGCTTTATTCAGCAGGATTCGGCTGAACCAAATCCGCATATGCAAATTAGGGCCAGGGAGGGAAATCACGTGACTTTTTGGCACAAAACTTGGAAGTTAAAAAAATGTTTTCCCGGTCCCACCCCTAATTTGCATATGCAAATGAGGGCCCGGATTCGGTTCGGTATTTGGCCAAATCTTTTGGTAAGGATTCGTGGGGTTCGGACGAATCCAAACTAGTGGATTCAGTGTGACGTATGACATAAGAACTTACGGACATAAAAGGACGTCACCATTGCTGGAGCTTAGAGATATCTATTCATAGCACAAGAAAACTATGGGAACAACAAAACTGCTCAAATAAACTATGGGTTCTTCCTCAAGATCAAGGTGATAGGACCAAGCTAGTTTGAGAACAGAATCCATCCAAGTCTTCCGAGGAAATCTGCATACACATCATTTTATTCTCTCTCACTGTATCAATATCAAAAGTGTTTTATACCACTAAGTGCAGGAAATCCACATTATATATAAGCTGTGGATGTGTAATTCTTTATTTATTCTTTTCTGATACAGTGAAACCTTGATTTTAAGATTTCCTGTATTTTCCATGACTTTGATGTAGTTGGCCAGCTTAAATATATTGCAATATATGGACAAACAATCCCTGTTGTTTAAAGGGTAAGGCATTTTTTAGTAGCTGTATGCACAGAATGTCTCACTGTCTTAAATATATTGATAATGGGTTGGGTGCAGAGGATCTTGTATTTGTCTATATGTATTTTGTGGTCACAGCCTCATTGCACCCCCCGCCTAATGGTTCTAAAAATTAGTGGTTAGCACCACTTCCCCTCGTTTGCTATTACATACTATTGTCTGATTAGTATTGTTAACTGATCACCCTGAAACAAATCATGGGAATTGAAGTTTTATAAATGTGTTCCGATATAAAGGAGCGCCAACCTAGTAAATTGCACATTGTATTGTTTGAGTTTGTATACAGTATATATTCCAGTGGTTCTCAATCTGGGGGTCGGGACCCCTTTGGGGGTCCAACGACCCTTTCACAGGGGTCCCTTAAGGGGTTCCAGGAGCAGGTTCATCTCTCTCCCCACTAGCCCTAGGGCAAGGTTGTAGCTATCCGGGTGTTGGTGCTGGGAGTTGTAGTTCAGTAACCTGTGTAGGGAAGCCAGTTGCACTACAACTTTCTATATCCCTTTAGTAGGGACTGCCATACAGCTCTCCCTGCCCATTTAAAATTTGTAAATTAACATGGTAATTGGGGTGTGGCCACAAAATGGGTGTGGCAAATTATTTTGCTGCACTACTCACGGAAAACAAACCTTTATTCTATTGAAGTCTTTAGTATCATTGGGGAAAGCTGCAGTTCATCTAGATACACTGATTAATTGTACATATACGTTTAGCATGGATTGGGTAAAACTTCAATATGTAACAGATCCCTGCCAAGAGAGCTCACAATGAGCCAAGGAGAGGCTAAAATAAAGTCAGCTTTATCAGAAAGGTCTATATAAATACACCAGTAAACCCTCAAAGTAATGCTGCTCTGAGTCCTCTGTCAAAAGAAACAGCACATTTATTTCTATTCTACAAACTCTATTTCTGTTGTGTACACACGTGTCAGACTTCTTGTTTTCAGCTTAACCCTTCAGGGCTAGGGTTTGAGCATGCTCAGTTTGCTTCTCCCCCCTCCATGCTACAATCTGAGCTCAGGGCTATGAGCGAGCAGGGAGAGACTCAGGCAGGAAGTGATGTCACCCAAAGCTAATATGGCAGCTGATATCCTAAACAAACAGAGAGAGCTTCTAGAGCAGTTTACTGAGGTACGGTAAAGCATTCTGCTGAATAAATACAGTTTATAGCTTGCACTATTGTGGCTAATCAATTGGCAATAAACTGCTTTGGTAACTTTCCTTCTCCTATTAACCTTCTAATATCAGGGATTTTCAACCCATGGGTGGGATACCCAAAAATGTTCAAATGTATTATTGTGATGCTTTTTTCTACAATGGAAGATAGTCCTTTACCTGAAAAGGGTGCGACCTCCAGCTTCACCAAAGATAACTGGTGTGTGTGGGGGCACTTGGAAATACCCATTGCCTTTCTGTACACGGTTTTCTTGTTCACCATTTGCCACTAACCATAAAAGAAAAGAAGTGTTAAAGCTAAATGGTAACAAATGAGCCAAAGTAAGGCTCATTATCAACGCTGGGTACATTTACAGTGGGCAGTAACCCATAGTAACCCATAGTAACCCATAGTAACCAGTGATTGGCTATTATTTTTTTCAGCCAACTGCAGGTAGAACAATGAATGCAACAATATCACTGGTGACCATAGAATACTGCAAACTTGCTTATAAAGGACCCCCAGCATATTTAATAGTTGATTGGATGAGTTGCGATGCTCACTGGTAGCGTGCTCCAAATGCTACTTCACAAATAATGTAATAAGGACCTGTTCTATTTGGTCAGCAACCAATCACAATTAAGTTTATATTTGCAGAGACCGCCCAATTAATCAACACAGGGAAAGTGCTCAGCCAAAGCTCTCAGAATTGTCATAAGATCAGTTGTTTACGTACAAAACTTTTACTTTTGCTTAGTTTCTTTCTGACCCCATCTCAGCTAGACACTTACATTTACATAAATTGGGTTGGAAAAAGACAAAGTCCATCAAGTTCAACCCCTCCAAATTAAACCCCCCCCCCCCCCCCCCCCTCCACTCTTTCACACAAACCATATATGCCCATAGCTATACTAACTGTAGAGTTTAGTATCAACAGAATGAGCATCACAACATCACCACAACCTCACTGTGAAGAACCACCTACACTGTTCCTTTAAATGAAAGTCCTTTTCTTCTAGTCTGAAGGGGTGGCCTCTGGTGATCCTCTTTATGGGTAAAAAGCTCCCCTGATATTTGTCTATAATGCCCCCCATATCCTGTTTCAGTCTCCCTTATAACATCAAACTAATCAAATATCTAGACAAAAATAAAGCTCCTTACCATGATTTACTTCATTTTCCTCTTCTTCCATGGGATTAATGTGGGTTCTGGGCCAAAACTCCAGCAGTGCTTGTAGTAGGAGACCTCCGAGGTTCACTGTAAAAATATTAATAAGAGCAACTGAATTATATGTGCTCTTTGTAAAGTCTTGAGATCTTGATTAAAGTGACCTCATTAGAAATCGTATTTAAAGGATAAGTCAGAGCTGTCAAACTTCTATGTTACTAAGGCCAAAATTTTTTTGGGCTACATAGTGGAGGGCCAATAATGGAAGCCAGTGTTGGCCATTCCCTGTTTTTAAACCACAACGATGTTACCACAAGACCATGTCCAAATTAATTGTGGTAGCCAGGCCCGGAATGGCAATATGTGGCTTCTGGCAAATGCCAGAGGGGCTGCTATAAGGTCCCACTGCTTTCTGGCAGGCTGTTGTTTCTCCTACTCAATGTAACTGAATGTGTCTCAGTGGGACCTGGATTTTACTATTGAGTGTTGTTCTTAGATCTACCAGGCAGCTGTTATCTTGTGTTAGGGAGCTGTTATCTGGTTACCTTCCCAGTGTTCTGTTGTTAGGCTGCTGGGGGGGGGGGTGATTTTACATTTTAGTTAGCGGAAGGCAAGTGGAAGGCAATTCAGGGAGATTGATGCCAAGGAGATGAGGAGATGATAAAGAGATCTGCCTGTGTGCCCCAACCCTTAGGGAGCTGCTATCTGGTTACCTTCCCATTGTTCTTTTGTTAGGCTGTGGGGAGAGGAAGGGGGTGATATCACTCCAACTTGCAGTACAGCAGTAAAGAGTGACTGAAGTTTATCAGACCACAAGTAACATGTCTGGGGCAGCTGGGAAAATGACAATATGTCTAGCCTCATGTCAGATTTTAAAAAAATCTGTTTGCTCATTTGAGAAATGGATTTCAGTGGAGAATTCTGCTGGAGCAGCACTATTAACAGTGTTTTGAAGAAGAAAAAAAAAAAACAACAAAAAATGTCCCTTGACAGTATTCCTTGCACTCTGCAGTAAATTAAATTACCTTTTAGCCTCTTCTTGATCACTAAGTTTTAAGCTTCAAATTCCTTAAGTTTCCAGTAGAATGGACCCGCTAATGGGTTTGCTACAAAACATCCATCACAGCTGCCATGTTAGCTATACAGACGTCATCAACAGGAACAAATGCGCATATGCGAAAATTCCGAGCACTGCCTGACGAGAGCTTGTCACAAAACGTTGTGCGCGGTTTGAGATAGGGAGGGATTTGCAGGACTGTGTATAGGAGCGATCCTTCATTAAATGTGTTCAAAAGATTAATTATGTGCGTGCGCTGTCCATCTATCCATATAGATACATCCAATAGATACATCTATTGCACATGTGACTCATTCTTGGTCTTGGCAACATTACATCTTCCTGAACTCAACGCTTTTTTTTCACAATGTAGCACTTAGGGTAGTAACACACTGGCAGATTCAGGGAGACTTCGGGCGACTTCGGAAAACAAAGCACTGCGTGTGCTTAGCGTAGGCGACGCTTCAGTATACAGGAAGAAAAGACACGCAAAGGCAGTTTGGGGAAATTGTTGCCCAGAAGAACTGGCGATTAGTCGCCAGGCGACTAAATCTCCCCGAACCTGCCAGTGTGTCACTAGCCTTAAACTGCAAAAGGGCGCAAAAAATAGGGGTTGAATTGCCCCAATGTAATCAATAGAGGTATGCCTTTCAATTTAAAGGAAAACTATACCCCCCAAACAATGTAGGTCTCTATAGAAAGATATTGCATAAAACAACTCATATGTAAAACCCTGCTTCATGTAAATAAACCATTTTCATAATAATACTCTTTTTTAGTAGCATGTGCCATTGGGTAATTATAAATAGAAAATTGCCATTTTAAAGAATAAGGACAGCCTCCTGGGATCCTAGGATCCAGCGGTGCACACAAACATACCAAACAAACTATAAAGTTAGGTCACATGAGCCAATTAACAGACAGAGGTGTGTCTTTTGCTTCCACACTTCTTCCTGTTACAGTTAGTGTTTAAATATTTCTGGTCAGGTGATCTCTGAGGCAGCACACAGACCATCATGTAATGGTGGTTCAAGGCAAGAGATGTAAAAGGGCAATATTTACTTAAATATATATTCCAGTTTGGTAAGATTCTTTAATATGCCACTTGATTTGATATAAACTATCTGTTGCTCAAGTATTTATTTTGGGGGTATAGTTTTCCTTTAACGCTTACATAACCTTTCCTTTTCCTTTAATGTTAGTAGAGTGGATGAAAGATCTTTCGTATGACCAATGCGAGTGGGAAAGATCATAATTGTAGCAAGTATGGCCACCACAGGTATCAGAGAACAGTAACCTAAATAACAGCATCAGAGATCATTAGATGAAATGAGCAATATCACAGCAGTACGAATACAGATACCTGCAAATATTACACACTTTCAAAAAAGAACATTTGTAGGTTGATAAACAATTTGAACTTGGACCTCACATTTTGGGTCCGATCCATCCGGACTGCTGAATCCAGCATCCTTGGCAGAAACCCATGCAGCAAAGCAGTCGCTCTCGTCTAGTGTTATCGTCAGCATCTGTGAAGTAAAACAGCAAAGGCTCAGATAGAGCAGATTCCCCCAGAAAGAGAAGTGCTAAACAGGAGCACTGTGATATCAGGCCTAGTCTGTATACTGCCTTGGCTAGAGACGGTGCTACTAAGCACCTGACTGAAATGGGCATAACTATGTCAATAGACTCTGAGGAAGCTGACTGGCAGTGAAACGCGTCAGGCGAGAACGTCGCTTTTCTGTGAACAGGAACATGAGTGAAGGGATTGCCGACTACCGAATCACCACAAGCGGGACTGCCTGGCGTCTAACTGTGAAGCATCATTGTTTAGCACAAAAAGCTTTTTTTAGCACCATTGTGCATTACTTTTACACTTTTTCACAAATAAAAGGTTTTACACTATGGGCGATGCTCCTCTCTCCTCTTAACTTTGTTATAAGATTGCCCTGAGAGGGAATTTTACAGCAAGCAAGACTAATCTCTGAAAGGCACTGGGAAAAAGTACACGTGTGTGCGAGTAGACACCCCTGCTGGGTAAAATAAAAAATGTATCTAATATAGTTAGCCAAAAATGTAATGTATAAAGGCTGGAGTGAGTGGATGTGTAACATAATAGCCAGAACCCAACTTCCTGCTTTTCAGCTCTCTTGGTTTCCACTGATTGGTTACCAGGCAGTAACCAATCAGTAACTTGAGGGGGGACCACATGGGACATAACTGTTGCTTTTGAATCTGAGCTGAATGCTGAGGATCAATTACAAACTCACTGAACAGTTATGTCCCATGTGGCCCCCCTTATAGTCACTGACTAACTCAGAGTTAGAGAGCTGAAAAGCAGGAAGTAGTGTTCTGTTCTGTTACACATCCACTCACTCCAGCCTTTATACATTACATTTTTGCCTAACTGAATTGAAAAGATTTTTTTTTTTTTGCACAGCCTATTTACCCAGTTTTCATTTTCATACTGAACAAATTAGGGCAACTAATCTCAGAATTCTGGTGACAGACTTCACTTTAAGTAGCAGTGATTAAGTTTGAACATAAATACATTAATATATATATTTTTTGTATTTCCCTTTTTTATCGTCGTTGTACTCCTTCGCCAGCCTTAGGGTACTGATCATTCTTGGATAATTTGCTCTGATCTCCCAGAACACCAGACAATGTGTATATATTGTATTGTATAATTGTGTAATTCCCATTAAAGAACAAGTAAACGTTTTTTTTTTCTATCTCTAAATTTGCTCTAAACAGCCCCTCAAATTAATGTACCTTAGTCCCTGCTGCAAGTCTGCTCTGGTTTCTGTGTTATCAGCAGCTTGTTTCCCCTTCTTCCTGGTGCAGAGTGAAGCCCAGCCCCTTAGCTTTCTGAGCTGACCTTATCTCTGTGACTAGTCCTGGAGATCATTTGCATACTATGACATAGCAGAGACCAGTGTGTGTAGCAGCTTTTGCTTGGGGAAACTAGCTTACTAATGCACACACTGGCTCCCTCTTCCTCTCTATTGTGGAACAGCAGCAAATGGACTGCTCAGTAAACTAAGGGGCTGGGCTTCACTCTGCACCAGGAAGAAGGGGAAACAAGCTGCTGATAACACAGAAACCAGAGCAGACTTGCAGCAGGGACTAAGGTACATTAATCTGGGGGGCTGTTTAGAGCAAATTTACAGAAAGAAAAAGAAAAACATTTACTTTTCCTTTAAGGAATCATTTCACTAGCTAGGCGTGATACATGGAAATACAGGAAATACAGGCCGCATGTGTTTTTGATTTTGAGCATATAAAAAATGATCTATTAAAAGGCAATTCCTGCTTCCAAACCCAAATGTGATAAAGAGGCCCACATAACATAGAAACCCCTAATATACCTATCACAGTTACCCATTTCTTCAAAAAGTATGAATAAATGTAATTTTCTATGCTGAAATCCAGCTGTGCAACAGTTCTCTTTCTGCATCATTTGAAATCCTGGCAGGGAAGGAGGGACTAAACCTTGAATTTGCAAATTGTAACAACTTCTCCACAGCTTACAGACAGCATGCAGGAACTACATAACCCACAATGCATTGCACTCTGATGTTCTGTTCCTTATTGAACTCACGTGTGCAGGGAATTGTGGGGTTAGGTTGAGGACAGATGGCTGCTGATACAAAGTTCGAAATTAGAAAATCCCCTGGCACACAGACCTGTATCAAGCAAGGAGTGCCTTGCACGTTTAATGCGGTATTGTAGTGCAACGTTTCGGGGTGCTTCGATGCTTGATAAAGGGGACCACCCCGAAACGTTGCACTGCAATACCGCATTAAACGTGCAAGGCACTCCTTGCTTGATACAGGTCTGTGTGCCGGTGGATTTTCGTATTTCGAATTGTGTTTGAGGTTGCCGGACCTCTATCCCTGAGCACCAGATATTATTTGAGTAATTTATTGAGGGTGTGCGAGAGCCTACTCTATATTGGACACTTGCTGATACAAAGTAACAGTAGTCAGCCAGCTCAGCAAAGTAATCAGCCAGCTCAGCAGGAGAGCACAGGGCTGGGCTTAGAGAACTGATCCAATGAATTAAAAATCATGAAAACTCTGCATATTTTTAATTGATGTATATTGCAAAGTTGCTTGAAATAATGTTGTTTGTGTGAAGTATCTAGGGTTGCCACCCGGCCGGTATTTTACCGGCCTAGCCGGTAAAACACCAGCCAAGGCCGGGGCCGGTATTACAAATTTACCGGCAATGTAGATGCCGGTAAATTTGTAATACCCCTTAAAAAAGGCCCTTGCCTTGCCTTAAATCTAAAAAAAAAAAAAACTTACCTTTCTCGCTTCTTCACCCGATTGCTGCCGTGGCTCCGCCCCTTTTTGCGTCACGATCCCACCCCTTTTGCGTCACGGTCCCGCCCCTTTTTGGTCCCGCCCCCGCCGGCCGGAAAGTTATTTAGAAAAAGGTGGCAACCCTAGAAGTATCTTACACACACTCAGGATTCAATACTGGAAAAAGTTTCCCATTTAATGCACTAGCCCAGTAAGGATCTGATTTATTATTTAAAAAAAAAAAAAACAATACAGATATATACAAAGAATAAACATTACATATGGACTTACTCCAGTCTTCAGATCAACTGAGAACCAATTCGGTACATAGACCATCTTAAATCTTTTCTTTATTTCTTCTTCGAAATCTACTTTTCCCAGATCTTCGACTTTGCAAGCCTACAAAAAAAAAAAAAAGTTCTTAAATAGACAGTCTGACTGGATTGTGGGAAGGTAAGATAAGACTTTCTGTACCAAAACAACTTGAGTAAAAGGTAGGGCCAAACTGGATTAGTTCAATCAGATGTCTGATGTGGCAGATTGCAGGGGCTAGAACAGGCCAGGGATGTTATTCACACAACTTAGCAATGAGGACAACATGGCCTGTACCTAAAGTATCTATTGTACCTGATTGAAAACCTCTATACGCCTATATGTCTTCTGGCCACCAGAAAAACCTTAGTCTGCAGGACCCTCTCCTAAACAATTTTGGTTCTCTCTTCGTTCATTTTAATCTTTTAATTACTATCCTGTATTTTTCCTTCCAATTCTCCTCTTTATCATCATATAAAAATCAGGAGGGCCCATGGTATAGACAGGAGACTAATTATAGTA
Organism: Xenopus borealis; assembly: GCA_024363595.1. NCBI lineage: Eukaryota > Metazoa > Chordata > Amphibia > Anura > Pipidae > Xenopus > Xenopus borealis. The sequence continues at coordinate 6,304,810 of CM044442.1, forward strand.
TTAAAAGGGATCCTGTCATGGGAAAAAAATTTTTTTTCAAAATGCATCAGTTAATAGTGCTGTTCCAGAAGAATTCTGCATTTCTCAAAAGAGCAAAAAATTTTATATATTTAATTTTGAAATCTGACATGGGGCTAGACATATTGTCAATTTCCCAGCTGCCCCAAGTCATGTGACTTGTGCTCTGATAAACTTCAATCAGTCTTTACTGCTGTACTGCAAGTTGGAGTGATATCACCCCCTCCCTTTTCCCCCACCCAGCAGCCTAACAACAGAACAATGGGAAGGTAACCAGATAGCAACTGCCTAACACAAGATAACAGCTGCCTGGTAGATCTAAGAACAGCACTCAATAGTAAAACCCATGTCCCACTGCGTACTATTCAGTTTGAGAAGGAAAAACAACAGCCTGCCAGAAAGCAGTTCCCTCCTACAGTGCTGGCACAAGTCACATGACCGGGGCAGCTGGGAAATTGACAAAATGTCTAGCCCCATGTCAGATTTCAAAAATGAAATATAAAAAAATCTGAGAAATGGATTTCAGTGCAGAAGTCTACTGGAGCAGCACTATTAACTGATGCGTTTAAAAAAAAAAAAAAAAACGTTTTCCCATGACAGTTTCCGTTTAAGGGCTTGCACACTAAAGAAAAATAGAAGAAGCAGACTGAGTTGGTAAAAAAATCTTTTTTATAGAGGTACAGGATCCGTTATGTGGAAAACAGGTTATTCAGAAAGCTCAAAATTACGGAAAGGCCGTCTCCCATAGACTCCATTATAATTAAATAATCCACATTGCAAAAAGTGATTTCCTTTTTCTGTGTAATAATAAAACAGTAGCTTGTACTTGATCCCAGCTAAGATATAATTAATCCTTACTGGAAGCAAAACCAGCCTATTGGCTTTATTTCATGTTTACATGATTTTCTAGTAGACTTAAGGTATGAAGATCCAGATTACGGAATGATCCATTATCCAGAAAACCCCAGGTCCTGAGCATTGTGGATAACAGATCTCACACCTGTAGTACATTTAATAGTGCAGCAAAATATTACATACAATCCATGTATATCAAGAAAAAAAGTCAAATAAAAGCGTAAATACCGCCAAGTCGTACCGATACCCTCGCTTGCAAATGACAATTACCCTGACATTTCAGCGTGTAGCCTTTTTCAAGGGGAATTCTGAATTTGGATTGGATTGAATGTAATATTTTGCTGCACTATTAAATGTACTACCTATATAAAAAAAAAAAGTTTTTTACCAAATCAGTCTGCTGCTTCTATTTTCTTTTAAGTGTGCAACCCTTTAATAATAATGGTACTTTTTGCACTCTGTATTAAAGAGCCCCTGCAGTGCTAGAGTTCAACAAGAGTAGACAAATACAAGAGACATTATTTAAAGGGCAAGGAAAGGCAAAGAAATAAAATCCCATTTTTACTTTCTTTAATGAAAAAGAAATCTATCTCCAATATACTTTAATTTTAAAATGTGTACCGTTTTTATAAGAAACCTGACTGTATGCAGTGAAATTCTCCCTTCATTTAGTGCTTCTGGCAGGGAAACAATCACTTATGAACAGCAGGGGGAGCCCCAGCCTTACTTACCAGCCATGCAGAACTCGAGCAGACGATACTGAGCATGTGCAGTGCCAGTGTCAGACAAAGATGTATAACAAAGTTACAAGATGACAGCCCCCTGTGGCCAACTTTGAAAGCATAAATCATTTGTTTGATTAGGCTTGTGGTGCAGTAAGTTCATGTTTATGTTTAGTATACAAAGTACAGAAATTCTAGCCCTATTCTATTTTACACTTTCCTTGCCCTTTAAGGTTAGATCTGAAGCAACCAATGAGCAAGAGAAGCAAAAAAGTCTGACGCATTTCATGGCAGCTGCTACTCATAAACGGAGTGTTGTCAATTAAAACATTAAACCACAACACCTTTCCAAGGAAAGACAGAGTAAGGCAGCATCTTACCTTTAAAACATCCCAATAAGCCACATTGTTATTAGTGTCTTTGGTTAATATGTGCCTTTTATCATTGAGAATATTGCACTGGATGATGCTAGCCCCCCCTAGTAAAAGAAAACATTAAAGTCTAATTAAGCGACACTGACAAACGTACACAGGTAACACAGAAATAATGTAGAATGAAATAAATCCAGAAGTGTTACCTTTAATAGTCTGATCAGGCTGGGAGCAAATAGGACTGAGTGGAGTGCTGCAGTCATTCTCATAATCTCCAGAAGATCTGAAGTTCAGGATACCTTTGATAGGCTAAAACAAAACCATGTCAGGTTTGACTGTTTCGGGTTAGAATTGTATTTAAAGGGGATGTTTATCCCAAAACCCTTAAAAATATACATTCATTTAAAAAGTTCATTGATTTCAAAGTGGTTTGCAAATGTTATTGCCATCGGACAAAGTCCGCACTACTGGCTCTGCGGAAGCCACCTGGTTAGCAGACCTCGAGAAGAACTACTTGCTACTACATTATCAGAAGCAGAGAACAGAAATGGAAGAAACAGACAACAGGTTGAACTGCAATAAATGACTAAGACATCTGAAAACGTTTAAAGGAAAAGTAAATGTTTTTCTTTTTCTTTCTGTAAATTTGCTCTAAACAGCGCCCCAGATTAATGTACCTTAGTCCCTGCTGCAAGTCTGCTCTGGTTTCTGTGTTATCAGCAGCTTGTTTCCCTTCTTCCTGGTGCAGAGTGAAGCCCAGCCCCTTAGCTTACTGAGCAGTCCATTTGCTGCTGTTCCACAATAGAGAGGAAGAGGGAGCCAGTGTTTCATTAGTAAGCTAGTTTCCCCAAGCAAAAGCTGCTACACACACTGCTCTCTGCTATGTCATAGTATGCAAATGATCTCCTGGACTAGTCACAGAGATATAAGGTCAGCTCAGAAAGCTAAGGGGCTGGGCTTCACTCTGCACCAGGAAGAAGGTGAAACAAGCTGCTGATAACACAGAAACCAGAGCAGACTTGCAGCAGGGACTAAGGTACATTAATTTGAGGGGCTGTTTAGAGCAAATTTAGAGATAGAAAAAAAAAACGTTTACTTGTTCTTTAAATAAGAAATGTTGGTAAGCATTGGATATTTTTTTAAGAAAAACAAAAAACAGAATTTAGGTGGAGTTCCCCTTTAATCACATGCATATATCAGTTTATACTCGTGTAACAGTTTTGAATGGTCGTTAAAATCAACCTAATGATTAGTGGATGAACTAAAGCAAGAAGAGGAAACAAAAAGATTCATGCCAGTTTTGTTTTCTTAACATTAAACTTCATTTTTTGTTGGGAGAAGAAGAGTCTTACCCATTTATTTACAGAGGATTTAGTTGTTGCCACCCAAAGTGCCACGGGAGGGTCTGCTGACCGATCCAGCTCCATCTGCAAAACAATAAAGAAATCAGACATTAAAGGGGTGGTTCACCTTCAAGTTTACTTTTAGTATATTGTAGAAGGGCCAATTCTAAGAAAGTTTTCAATTGATCTTCATTATTTATTTTTTACAGTTTTTTTAATGATTTGCAATTTTCTTCTGTTTCTTTGCAGCTTTCAAATGGGGGTCACTGACACCATCTAAACACAAATGCTCTGTAAGGCTACAAATGTATTGTTATTGTTACTTTTTATTACTTATTCTATTCAGTCCCTCTCCTATTCATATTCCAGTCTCTTATTCAAATCAATGCAGGGTTGCTAGGGGAATTTGTACCCTAGAAACCAAATTGCTGACACTGCAAACTAGAGAGCTGCTGAATAAAAAGCTAAATAACTATAAAACCACAAACAATAAACTCTTAAAACCAATTGCAATTTGTCTCAGAATATCCCTCTCTACATTATACTAAAAGTTAACTCAAAGGTGAACAACTCCTTTAAGGGCAAAGATATACTAAGCTTTTGTCGGGAGATTTAATCACCCAGTGACTAATCGCCTCTTCATCAGGTGACTAATCTCCCCGAAAATCCTTCCCGCCAGCTAGAATCTAAATTACAGGTGGGACGGCACTCAAAGAACTTTGTTTTCCGAAGATGTGTAAAGTTCCCTCACGAGGAACAAAGGCTTTTCCGGAGATTAGTCGCCCAAAGAAGAGGCAATTAATCGACGGGCGACCAAATCTCCCCAAAACGCTTCATGAGTCTCTGCCCTTAAAATCGCCAGTTTAATGACAAATATCAGACAGGATCAGATGGAAATATACCTTGCAATTAAAGTTTTAGTTAACGAATTTTAATTCCTGTTTGGAAGTTTTAATTTACATTGATAAAAGTCACTCTAAACTGCTCCACCTGCTGCTGAACTAGACAAATAAAAGCGATGACAGAATAGAATAGAAGGGATTTTTATGGGGGTCCTAACTCTTAGTCTCATTGTATGTGTGCAATTTGAATCCAACCTCTAAATCAAGTTGATCAGGATATTTTCATTCAACTCTATATGATCAGGCAAACGCACCTTTAGAACCGGCGCTTTCTCTTCACATATAAGCAAGCGAATATCAGGATTCCGTAGGTCTGTACAATAGATCTTTCGGTCCCTTCCTCCTGAATAGACATGTGTGAAGCCTTCATTGACCTGGAGAGCCCAAACCCCTTCATCATGGACACGGTAGGTGGCTATACACCTTTGTTGACCCAGAGACCACAGTCGGATTGTTCCATCAGAGCTGCCTGAGAGACACTGAACAAGTCGTATGAATTAACATATGGAATTACAGTGAAACTTCGATTGTAAGTTGACTGATTTTAAGTTTCCCCCGAATTTTACTTTTTTTTTTTTTTATTTGTGGTCCCACCAATTTATTATGCATTTCAATGGGTGCACAATGGTAATGTTTTCCCAGATTTTACAGCAAAATATTGTCCCGATGTTCCTAAAAACTGCTTTTGTTCCTCTATGAATATTATTTGTGAGATAAAGGATAACATACTAACCAGTATATTTTGCCATGGTTGTGCCTCTAAATTGTCAATTTTATTTAGTCTGCCCCATATGCAGTCCTGCACCAATCACTTATTGCTTTAGGTTGTGTATGTGACTGACAGGGAGACCTTGCACATGCACCCCCCCCCCCCCCCCCCCCCCATAGTGTAACATTAATGCAATGCTTAAAGGGCAAGGAAAGGCAAAGAAATAAAATCCCATTTTTACTTTCTTTAATGGAAAAAGAAATCTATCTCCAATATACTTTAATTTAAAAAATATGTACCGTTTTTATAAGAAACCTGACTGTATGCAGTGAAATTCTCCCTTCATTTACTTCTGTGGATAGGAATTGTCAGATGGTCCCTAACTTCTGGCAGGGAAACAATCATACTTATGAACAGCAGGGGGAGCCCCCGCCTTACTTACCAGCCATGCAGAACTCAAGCAGCTTAGTTTTTTGATCATTTATGACGATCCCTAAGAAGCCCAGACCATACTGAGCATGTGTATGAAGTCTAGTCTTGCAAAGATGTATAACAAAGTTACAAGATGACAGCCCCCTGTGACCAACTTTGAAAGCATAAATCATTTGTTTGATTAGGCTTGTGGTGCAGTAAGTTCATGTTTATGTTTAGTATCCAAAATACACCATTTCTAGCCTTATTCTATTTTACACTTTCCTTGCCCTTTAAAGGAGAAGGAAAGGCTTGCAGCACTTGGGGTGCCAGATGTTAGGCACCCCCAAGTGATTTTATCAACTTACCTGAAACCCTGTGTCAGTGCTCCTGGCCCGGGGTTATACCAGTGAGCACCACAGAGCGATCCACTTACGTCTTCTTCATTCTTCGAATTTCCAGGGAAATCGCATGCTATGTAGAACGAAATAGCCGACTTTTAAAGTTCATCTTTCCGCTCTACCGTGCATGCAAAGCCACATGAAGGAGGAAGACAGAAGAAGATCGCCCCGGGGTTTCAGGTAAGTCAATACAATAACTTGGGGGTGCCTAACATTTAGTGCTGCAAGCCTTTCTTTCTCCTTTAACCCTTGTAATTAAATATCTCAAAGTAAAAAGTTACTTTAACGCATTTCGCTGATTTTACATTTTCTCGGATTTTACGTGATTTTTTTTCCTGGTCCCCTGAAAAATGTAAAATGGGGGTTCTACTGTAGTCTGCTTCCTTGAGAAAGCACCGCATCAGGCTTCAGTATTTAAATTAGCTTTTCCTTTTTCTCTCATTAATAATGTTTGCTATTTTAGATTGATTCTTTTTTTTTTTTGCAGTTGACTTTGGACAAGACAGTAATTACCTGAGTTCCATCTTTGTTTAACAGCAGAGCTTTCACATTGTCCGTGTGTCCTTTCAGCTTCATCAACTTTTGGCAAGTTCGTGGATCCCAGACTCTCAAGACCTGTGAAACGAAGGCAGATTTTACACAATGACAGAACATCTTAATGAGAAAATGTGAGGTTGTGACTGAAGTGCGGATTAGTGCAAGTGATTAAATCTGGGTAAACTGCAGAGCATCTGCTCTTCTGCTGAGGTCACCAAATGAATTGCTCTTTGCATCATGTGGTCACTCATGCTCTGGGCCAAACAGGGCTGATTTGACTTTTACCCCCCAGTACAGTGATCACATCATAATGATACATGGGCTCCTTGTCTGATGTTATTTTCTAACCTGCCCAATAGAGATCTAGTTGATTTTCCTCCATAAACCAGTTGGGCAGCATCTCAGGAGACCACTACAAACAGGACAATAAGCTGCATGTATGGTGTTTTTTGGAGTGTATAAAAAGGACAAATGAGGATTTAGTGTGATTAGAAGTCTGATCAAAAAAATAAATAAATAAAAGACAATACATGTGGCCCTTAAAATAAAAAAAAATGAAAAAAAACAGTTTATGGTCAAATGGATCACCTCAATCCAAAGGAAGGGGCCCGCAAGTGCAGCTGCCCAAAAGCAGTTCGCTTACTCCCTGTCGGGTGCTTAGTCCGCAGTGTCCCCACTGCTCAAACACATCAGAACCAAAGGAAGGACTCCGATCAAGCAAAGAGCTGATTTATTGCATACTCATGCAGAGATCTTACACCTTACGCGTTTCGGGATTCAATCCCTTAGTCATAAGTATGGTCAAATGGAAACCTCTTGGGCTACCAAAAAATAACACTGCTGAAGTTTATTTCTAGCAGCCAGAGTTATGAAGGCTGTCTGAATCATAAAACATGGTTAAAATCTGTACACTGGATGCACCAGAACAAGATGCTTACCTTTTCTGTAGACCCAGAGACAATTACTGTTCCCATCTGGTTCATTGCAAGGCTGTAGATTGAATCTTTGTTCCCACTCAAAGAGGAAGCTAAGTTGAAAAAAAAAAATTAAAAAAAAATAAAGGTACAATATTATATTGCCTGGTTTTCTGGATAAACTGCTTTGTGCATTCAGTAAAGAAGACTACTGTATTATTATTTAATCCAAGCAAAAGCGCTATAGGTATGGGACCTATTATCCAGAATACTCGGGACCTGGGGTTTGCCGGATAATGGGTCTTTATGTAATTTGGATCTTCATACCTAGAAAATCATGTAAACATAAAATAAACCCAATAATAGGCTGGTTTTGCTTCCAATAAGGATTAATTATATCTTAGTTGGGATCAAGTACAAGCTACTGTTTTATTATTACACAGAGAAAAGATAATCGTTTTTTAAAATCTGGATTATTTGATTATAATGGAGTCTACGGGAGACGGCCTTTCCGTTATTTTTTTAACTTTCTGGATAACGGGTCTCTGGATAACAGATTCCATACCTGTATCAATAATTATCAATATCAATAATCCTTCTTCCCAGCCGAACTAAATCCTAATTTGCAAATATGCAAATTAGGGGCGGGGAGGGAAATCGCAGGACTTTGTTACAAAACAAGGAAGTAAGAAATGCTTTCCCCTTCCCACGCTTAATTTGTATATGCAAATTAGGATTTGGTTCGGTATATGGCCGAATCTTTTGCGAAGGATTCAGTGGTTCGGCCAAATCCAAAATAGTGGATTCGGTGCATCCCTAATTTTAATATAATTGTAGTAGAAGGGTTAAATCAGGGGTCCCCAACCACTGGTCCGTGGCACAGAAACGGGCCGTGGACAGTCATGTACTGGGCCGTCGAAATTAATCCAGCGCACCCGAATAGGACACTAGTGACCAGATTGGGACGCTGATCAAAAAAATTTGCTACTGTACCGGTCCCCAAAAAAGGTTGGGGACCCCTGGGTTGTTAAAATACAGCAGTTGCACACTGGGAAATTTACATTTTTATCCCTGCATGTGTGAGGGGCAGATTGGAGGAGGAAAAGTGAATGGGAATAAGTTACATGGAGCCCTAGCACATACCAGCCCCTACTACCATTTACTTTAAATAGGGGCCGATTTCTAGTATTTTGGCCCCCACCCTAATAGTTCCTGTGTCGAGATAGAGATTCTTACTGGTGACAGTGTTGCTGCAAGAATAGATACTTATTGGTGACAATATGACATCATATGATCAGTGTTCCCTCTAAGGTGAAAAAAAGAAGGGGGGATTGATCAACCCACATTCCCTCGTCCCCATCTCACAAGTAATCCAGTATCTATGCAGCTGTATGTATTTAGAAAAACAGGGGTTTTTAGTTACAAAGTTATGATTATACAATTGGTAAGACACCATACCACATCAAGGTATGGTGGTCCATAACTATTTACCTCTGGTCATAATGCTGGCACCTCCCTGTACGGTAGCATTTCTTGGGATAAGCGTCTCCTGACCTGGGCATTGGTTTCACTCAGAGGGCTTAGCCCTCCCCATTAGCTTTTAAAAGAGAGAGATGGCCTAGACCACAGCATTGGTTCAACACTACTTAGCCTTGGAGTGCTCCGACAACGCCCCTTTTATCCATCTAAGGTGTGCAGTTGTGCGGGTGACACAAAACAATTGTAGTGTGCAAAGAATTTTGTCTGAAAACACAAAATGTATCAATCCTGACCTGAGTACACCCCTTTTAAAATTGGCACACACAGAAGAAAAGGAATTAGACGGAACATTACCTGTAATGCTACAAGGGTTACTTACTGGTGAGATTTTCACACTGCTAGAATGGAAACATAAATGTGATAGGATGGCTTCCGGTGCAGCCAGATGGAGACTCTTACTTACTGGTGACTGTATTGTTGGAGGCAGTCAGTGCAGTGAGAGTATTTACATCCCAGAGGAATATCTGCCTGTCCAATCCTGCAGATGCCACCAGTTCTTTATCTTTTGCATAAGCCAAAGCTTTCACATAGTCCTGCAGTACCAAAGAGAAAATGTACATGAAAACAGGAGAAGCATATTCAAAATAATGTTTACATTTGAATTTCTATTGCAACAGGTTGCAGTACTTAGCTACTTCTTTACCCAAGACATTATAGCTATGCCTCAAAAGGCTGAATAAACAGCTGTGTGGAACTTTGAGGAAGATTTGAGCAGTTATACAATTTGTAATAACCATCCATGTCTGTTTGGCAGAACAATAAATGAAATCAAAACAGGAACTTCAAATTTCAAGGAATTGTTCAGTGTCAAAATTAAAAACTGGGTAAATAGATAGACAAAATGATAGATGTGCAAAATAAAAAATGTATCTAATATAGTTAGTTAGCCAAAACTGTAATGTATAAAGGCTGGAGTGAGTGGATGTCAAATAACAGAATAGCCAGAACACTACTTCCTGCTTTGCAGCGCTCTTGGTTTCCACTGATTGGTTACCAGACAGTAACCAATCAGTGACTTGAGCGGGGCCACATGGGACATAACGGTTGCTTTTGCAACTGAATGCTGAAGATCACACAGTTATGTCCCCAATGACCCCCTTCAAGTCACTGACTAACTCAGAGCTGAAAAGCAGGAAGTAGTGTTCTGTTCTGTTACATATCCACTCACTCCAGCCTTTATACATTACATTTTTGCCTAACTAACTATATTAGATACATTTTTTATTTTGTACAACCTATCTATTCAACCTGTTTTTATTTTTACGCTGAACTGTTCCTTTAAGACCCCACTCTTTGCACGCTATTAATAGGAGAACATCACCCATACTAAAATAAATACATCTCACCTTGTGTGTCCTTAAGGTGGACATACAAAACCCCTTGTGTGCATTCCATACTTTAACTGTAGTATCCGAAGATGCAGAGATTACTGAAAAGAGAGCATTTCTTGGGTTCAAACATTTTAAGTGTCAACAGGGATTCAGTACAGCAATATTCATGTGAAGGGCAAGTAATACATAATTAGAAAGGTTCCATTAATAACGCAGCAAACTGGAAGTGAAAAGTACCATTAAAAAAACAATCAGTGTGGCATGTGACAGCACTGTGGTCCAAATCAGTTTACCAAGAGGAAGGTCTTGCTGGCTTTCCCAGAGGGATACTTGAGTAAATCCCAGAAGTTAGGGGTCTAATAGCTTTTTCTAGTTTCCCTCTCCTGGGAATGGGAACCTTACCCAAAACATTAAAATAATTGTTCAGAATAAAAATAAAAACTGGGTAAATAGACAGGCTGTGAAAAATAAAAAAAAATATTTATAATATAGTTAGTTAGGCAAAAATGTAATGCATAAAGGCTGGAGTGACTGGATGTAGAACAGAACAGAACACTACTTCCTGCTTTTCAGCTCTCTTTAGTTTCCACTGATTGGTTACCAGATAGTAATCAGTGACTAGAGTGGGGGCCACATGGGTCATAACTGTTGCTTTTGAATCTGAGCTGAATGCTGAGCAGGAAGTAGTATTATGTTCTGTTATGTTACACATCCAGTCACTCCAGCCTATTTATAATTACATTACATTTGCCGGTTCCTGATCTACTGTGCATGCGCCCGAAGGTCACAAACTCTCGTGACCTTCGGGCACATGCGCAGTAGATCAGGAACCGACAAATGCCTCCATGCTCCAGAAGACGCCGCTCATTACAGGAAGAAGACTGCTCAGGAGAAGATGGCAGCTGTGAACTCCGCTGGAGATCACCTAGAAGGAGGGGTAAGTAACAAGTTAAGGGCATTTGCCCCGGTGGGGGAGGTAGACCAGGGGGAGGAGGGCCTAGGGCAGGAAGGCATTTGGGGCCGACATGGTTTACTTCTCATTTAAGGCTGTGCATCAAAAGGTTGAATAAACACATCTATATGCCATATGCAGCCTACTGCCTTCCAGCTGTTAGAGGCTGGAGGCTGACCATCCCTCTCCTAGAGATTCATCTCAAGGAAATCCCCAATTTTCCTATATAATGCCACCAGTACTTACATTTGACAAAAATCCAAAATACTTACATGTTTTTCCATTGCAGCAGAGGACAATGTCGTTGACCCAGTCAGTGTGGTGTTCCATAGATGCAATATACGGATCTTGCTAAAATTGAATTAAAAATAGAACAGCGTCAAGCTGGATGAAATAGAAACAGAGAAACGGGTATAACAGCAACTAGTGAAATTGTTGTAATCAATCTTTTTGCACTGAATGAATGAGCAAGGGGAGCCGCATCAAAAATAAATCTCAGAAACCACTTTTTTTTTCTACTGACAACTTTTTCATTGACTACTTGGTGGTCAGAAATGGTGGCGCTGTTGCAACAAAATTAATTCAGATTAACAGTACATGTATCATTTAATGTCTTGGAATTCAAAAATAAATAATGAATGTATATTGCAAAAGTGCTTAGAATAGCCCCCCTCATCGGTTTTACATTTACAAAATATAGGTGCTTATTGGCACCTATATTGCACCTTATTGGCTAACCTGGGCTAGAGTCCTGCGCAGGTCCATTTTTTGGGACCCGTACCCGCAACCCGGACCCACATTCTTACCCGCTTGGATCCTTGACCCGACCCCGCAACCCGAGATCCGCAACCCGGACCCGCAACTCGCTGACCATCAAGAATCAGAAGTGCTGTCGGAAGTGACATCATCGAAAGCAGCCGAGATCAGAGAAAAAGGAGTAAAACAGGAAGTGCTGTCATTGTGAACCGGATGTGACATCACCAGTAGTAGAAATGCTCAGAAAAAGGAGTAAAAATCGATATAGCGAGGATCCGCGACCCGACCCTCAACCCGCCAACCTGCAGAACCACCGGCCCGCTTCTATACCCGCACCAAGAAACTCTACGAGCAACCCGCAGGGTACTGCAGGAATTTGCGGGTAACCCGCGGGTACCCGACCCACTGCAGGACTCTAGCCTGGGCCACTAATATCTGTGTACACAAATCAGTGGAACTAGACATCCAACAAGCAGACAAAGGCAGAACTATGCCAATATGGCATAGTGCTCTGTAGCAATTGAAAGCTTCCAAAACATTCAGTCTGAGGAGCCAAGCGGCTGATCCATGTTATTGATCCTAATATCGGAGAGCCTGTTTCCATTAGCAACATGAAAGTTATGAGACATGCAGACAATGCAAAGGAACGACTGCATCAGTCATCATCGTTCTAATGACTTACACGTTCCAATGAATTTCTTAGTACAGGAAACCCATTAAAAAAAGCACATGCAAATAATTGAGAATGTTCTCTGCCCATGCCTCCTTAGATCCTAATGAGCTTATGCGAATGAGGATTAACCTTGTGCTGGTTGACATTCCATATCCTGATGATAGAATCCCGGCCGGCTGTGAAGAGCCTGTTCAGCGCAGGATCCAGCTGGAGCGCATTCACCCCATTGCGATTGTACTTCTCCACTTCATCTCTGATCACATAAGATACCTGGGGCAGATACAAATCAAAGCATAAATATAAACTGCAATCTAATGATTACAACATTTACTTGATGTTTGTGTGAATTCCACTGTTCCATTCCTTCGCTCCTCTTTGCCTCAAATCAGTCCAAAGTTTGGGAACCTCGTGCCTCCTAAACCACAAGCATTTGACAGGAATAGATTATATGGACTGGCTACAGGTTCTTCCACTCCCCAATGAATCCATTCTGTACAGATCTTGCTTTGTGATAGGGGGAAATGGCCTTCCCCAATTTATTGACACAAAGTAGTAGCACGGAATCGTCAAGAATGTTGTTCTGGACTGTAGCCTTAACGTGGTAGTCCAAATTTAAGTTAAAGGAACAGTTCAGTGTAAAAATTAAAAAAAAAGTTTCTAATATAGTTAGTTTGGCAAAAATGTAATGTATAAAGGCTGGAGTGAGTGGATGTGGAACAGAACAGAACACTACTTCCTGCTTTTCAGCTCTCTAACTCTGAGTTAGACAGAGACATTAAAGGATAAGTAAACCTTTAAAATAAGCAAATGTATAGTAAAGTGATATGAAGGCACTTTTGCAATGTACATTCATGATTTATTTTGTTTTGATTCCAAGATATTAAGGGATACATGTACTGTTAATAATTAATTAATGGATTTTGTAACAAAATTTATAATGAATTTGTTACAACGGCACCACCTGCTGGTCAGTTTCCCACCAGTCTGACCACCAAGTAGTCAAGGAAGAAGTTGTCAGGAGAATCAGGAGAAAAGAAAGAGGCTGCTCTGATGTTCTTCTGCTTAGGAAAGATTTGGGAAAGTTTTCAATTTTTTTTCCTAAGCAGAAGAACTCTGATCCCTGAATCTGCACTGAGGGGTAAGTAAAAAATTAGGGGCATTTCCCGGGGTAGCAGCTAGGCTGGGGGGGAGGTCTATGTAGAGTAGGGTTTTTTTAACTTTTGGGTTGAGTTCTCCTTTAAGGGGGGCCACATGGGACATAACTGTTCAGTGAGTTTGCAATTGATCCTCAGCATTCAGCTCAGATTCAAAAGCAACAGTTATGTCCCATGTGCCCACCCTCAAGTCACTGATTGGTTACTGCCTGGTAACCAATCAGTGGAAACCAAGAGAGCTGAAAAGCAGGAAGTAGTGTTCTGGCTATTATGTTAGACACCCAGTCACTAAAGCCTTTATACATTACATTTTTGTTTAACTAAATCTATTCGAAACATTTTTATTTTGCACAGCCTATTCATCCAGTATTTATTTTTATATTTAACAATTCCAGTTAAAGGGCACCTATGAGCAGAAAAAAAAATTCCCAAACTGAAAGTGCGGGCTGATAGAGCATGCATTTCGGTTTGGGGTTGTAGTAGTTTAAAAAAAAAATTGCCCCTGCATGCGCTGGCTCTCGCTCCAGCCGCCATGACAGTCCATGCGAATGCGCAGTATGCGCATGTGACGTCATGCGGATAAGCCGAATGAAAAGCTGCCACAATTTCAGGCAGCTTTTCATTCTGCGCATGCGCATGGACTGTCATGGCGGCTCGCACCGGGAGCGAGAGCCAGCGCATGCAGGGGCAATTTTTTTTTTAAACTACTACAACCCCAAATCGGAATGCAGGCTCTATCAGCCCGCACCCTTAGTTTGGGGAATTTTTTTCTGCCCATAGGTGCCCTTTAAGTCTACATGAAGTTTTTGTACCCTAGCAGGTGAATAGCTGCACCAATTTCAAACTTGAGAGCTGCTGCACACAAAGATAAATAATTAAAAACCACAAATAATAAATAAATTGAAGGCCAGATAAAAATTAGAATAGCACTCTCCTTTTCATACTAAAAGTTTATCTTGTATTGCATTTAATGGAACCAAGAGCCTCAGCCCAAACCATGGGTGTGTGGAGTGGTTGTGAGGGGTGTGTGGAGTGTGGAGTGGGTGTGTGTGGGGTGGCGGGTGTGAGTGGGTGTGGGGTGTCTGGAAGGGTGGGTGGAGATGGGGGTGTGTGTGGGTGGTGTGTGGGAAGGTTATGTGTGGGGGGGCGCGTGTGGGGGTGGGTGTATGTCAGCAGCACTTGTTTCTCATTTGGCAATTGTAGAAAAGTGCATGATGCTCAGCGCTGGCAACGGATCAAATATACTTTATTATTACACTACAAGTGCAGCGAGCAGAGAAGCAAAATCCTCGCCCAGCAGCAACCACAAAGCGCAATCGGCTGCGAGTCGACTTCCACCAGAATCGGCTCCGCCCCTCAACTGCTCCCCCTCAGCACCAAGACTCACGGCTCCGCCACTATGTGAGAGGCACCGACACCAAATTATGCGAGGGCGGGGACCGGCTGTGTGCGTTCCCAAGCACCGCTCCTACCTGAACTTTCCTCCGCCCAGCCGTGTTCTGCCTGTGATGTGCCGCCATCTTGCATGTTGACACTCTGTCGTCATTTCCGGAGAGCAGAGCAACCCCCGTACTCTTTGATGTCCGCCCTCACAAGCTAGTGACATTACTTCCGCCCTTACGAAGTAGTTGGTCGTGTGTAGCCTCAGCTAAACGTGTTTTATTAAACAACTAAACGTGTTTTATTAAACAACTAAACGTATTACCTCACAGGGTACCATTTAGCCGCCGATTCCGCTTTCTAAAACCTACCTCATACAATACTGTCTCTACACAAAACTGTTGGTTTTTGTACAGTGAGTGAAAGAAAATTCATTTCTGACATATTTTAAATAAACAATAATATGATCAAACGTCTTCTGTAGTTTCCCTGCTGTGTGTGAAGGTCATTGTCTAAAGGTCATTGTCTAATTGTTTAAAATAACATCAAACAATTCATGTAGTCTTGTCCTGCTCTTGCAAAACTGCTTCAGAAACACCATCATAACTCCCAAATATTTTGGAGATAGAAACAGGTTGAAAAAGTTTTGTCTATTTTTGACCACCCCCGTTTTGTGCAGGCACACCGTAATTATCGTATTCATTTTACAAAAGTTATGAAAGTTTGAACACGTTTTTTTTTTCTTCAAGTTATTACAGTTTTGCTAATGAAGGTGAATTGCCCTTCAAGTTGCAAGTCAAAAGTTTCCCCAAGAGACCTGCTTATCTTAAATTGTTACAATTATTTCTTTTCTTATCTTAAATTGTTACAAAAGTATCGTAGTGCACCTGCCACATATTCTGGGCTCTCTGCCAAAAGCCAGTTAAGTTTTAGAAACTTTTTCTGGCTGTTCAGTGCAGGAGTTCAAAGAGAAAGTGGGACATTTCAGTAATAAACCCGGGACTGCAGGTTGAGCTGTCAAAATTGGGACTGTTCTGCAAAAACTGGATATTTGGTATGTGTCACAACTATAGTTTATAAAAATAAGCTGCTGTTTAGCCATGGGGGCAGCCATTCAAGCACAGGATACACAGTAGATAA
>CM044442.1:6347562-6358830 GCA_024363595.1 Xenopus borealis
TTATGCAATATCTGTTTATAGAGACCTACAGTGTTCGGGGGGTATAGTTTTCCTTTAACTCATTGTTGTTCTTGTGTATGTGTGGGGAGGGGGCACATTGGAGTCTTAGTTCACTCAGGGATTTTAGTCAGTTGCCCCATTAATAATACATTACCCTTTGATTCATTTAATCCCAGACAGTTGTTTTCTTCTTCTTCTTTCAATTGCATTCAGGGGCATTTAGCAAGGATGGACAGTGCTTGTAATCACAGAGAATATTGACCCATGGATGCACCTTGTTTTCTTAGTGTAATGGCACCAGGCTATATAAGGTGAGCTAGATTTTAAAGGGATCCTGTCATGGGAAATTTTTTTTCAAAATGCATCAGTTAATAGTGCTGTTCCAGAAGAATTCTGCATTGAAATCCATTTCTCAAAAGAGCAAACAGATTTTTTTATATTTCATTTTGAAATCTGACATGGGGCTAGACATATTGTCAATTTCCCAGCTGCCCCAAGTCATGTGACTTGTGCTATGATAAACTTCAGTCACTCTTTACTGCTGTACTGCAAGTTGGAGCGATATCACCCCCTCCCTTTCCCCACCCAGCAGCCTAACAACAGAACAGTGGGAAGTTAACCAGATAACAGCTCCCTAACACAAGATAACAGCTGACTGGTAGATCTAAGAACAACACTCAATAGTAAAACCCATGTCCCACTGCGTACTATTCACTTACATTGAGAAGGAAAAACAACAGCCTGCCAGAAAGCAGTTCCCTCCTAAAGTGCTGGCACAAGTCACATGAACAGGGGCAGCTGGGAAATTGACAAAATGTCTAGCCCCATGTCAGATTTCAAAGCTGAATATAAAAAAATCTGTTTGCTCTTTTGAGAAATGGATTTCAGTGCAGAAGTCTACTGGAGAAGCACTGTTAACTGATGTTTTTTTTAAAAAAACATGTTTTCCTACGACAGTTTCCCTTTAATGTGGGGCAAATGTATAGCCCATTTTCATGTGCATCAAATACCATGCACCGTAGTGTAGAGGAAGAGGATCACGGTGCCAGAGGAACCTGGGATATACATGGAGGCTGCAGTCAAGGTGCAACCTGTGGGAATTAGTGACTACAAATCCCAGTATTTGACCATCAGTTGAATTTATTGAGATGGATATCTCTCAAAGTTGGTGCCATGGGGAAACAGTGGGTTGGCATCAGGCCATGTTCGGACTGGGCTGGCGGGACATCGGTAAAAACCCCGGTGGGCCCCCCACTCTTGTGGGCCCCATTTGCACACCCTACGCTCCTGCAGTCCTGCCTGAAGAAGAAGCTTCCGAAGAACACATAGGGGCAAATTTACTATTATTCCCCTCAAAAAATTAGTTTCTATTCGATATTCGATTAGCATTCGATTTTCGAATGTTAATCGAATAGTTCTAGGCCACCTTTTATTCGATATTCGATCATTCGACGATCGAATACAAATTTATTCGATCAGTCGAATAAATCATTCTGCTGAACAAATAAATCATTCGATAATTCTAATGATTCGTACAATTCGAACGACTGAAGACTTCGATCGTAGGAATCCTATTCGATCATGACTTATGGGAGGGCTCCCATAGGCTTCTATTGTAGTTCGGTAGGTCCAATCTGGCGAAGTAGACAATCGAATAAACTTTTAAATTAAGATCCTTCGCTGGTCGAATGATCGAATGATCGAATATTCGTCCATTCGACTCCATTCGAATGTATTGGATCGCTCGATTATACCCTATTCGATGATCGAATATGCCAAAATTCACATATTCGACCAAACAAAAAAATGCTATGTTCGGAATTCGATCGAATTCGTTCGAACTTCGAATCCTTCACGTAAATTTAGTAAATTGGCCCCATTATGCGCGCAGACGTAAGCTCATGAGGACAGCGCAGGGGGGGCCCTGGGACGGTAGCTGCGGTGGGTCTCAGGCCCGTAGAACACATTGTGTGGATGGATGGGGAGGTATGCACACATGCACACGGATACTTCTGAGGGAGGGGGGCCCTGAGGCGGCAGCACTGGTGGGCCTTGGGCCCCCAGTCCAACCCTGCACCAGGCCTTGACTGGTTATCTGTGGGTTCTGGCTGCTGCTGCAAGAGGCCCTAGAGAGTAACTATATATGGGGCTGGTGGGGGCTGTTTGGAGCCTTGTGTACTTGAAATTTCAAGGTCTATTGTGAATCTCAGCCTGGACCAGGTTGGCACAGTGCCTATAAGGCTCAGGTCAGATGGGAAGATTCGGGGAAATTCGTCGCCTGCACCTGCCTAAGGCAGGCAACTTCGAGCGACTTCGGAAAAGCCAGCGACGCGTGTGAATAGGTGCAGGCGATTATTCATTAAAGCCGCTGGAAGGCAGGGGGGGAAGTGGTTTGGGGAGATTTGTCGCCCCAAAGAAGAGGCGATTAGTCGCCAGGCGACAAATCTCCCCGAATCTTCCCATCTGGCCTTACCCTTAAGTGTCAGGGGTTATGTTCACTCCCATGTCATAAACTGTCTATAAGCTTATATACATATTCCATTTAATTCAACCCATTGAGCGTTATAAATAGGGAATACAGTGGCGTTTTTACATGACCTGTGACCTGCTGCATAACTAAACAAGCAAGTACCTGGTTGCTCAACTCTTCTGTACAAGTGACACAATAGAAAGCCCTGTACAGCCCCAGGCTAATAGGGGACGTCATCAATCAATCATCATTTTATCCTGTATAGAATGTTTAGTTGACATGGAACATTATATATTTGCACTCAACTACAGGGCTGCTCCATGTTCATCATCACTTTGCATTCTAATCAGATAAGGAGTCATATACTCAGGACTTTATTTGACCTTTTAAAGGGGTGGTTCACCTTTAAGTTAACTTTTAGTCTATTGCAGAAGGGCAAATTCTAAGAAACTTTTCAATTGGTCTTCATTATTTATTTTTCATAGTTCTTTAATGATTTGCAATTTTCTTCTGTTTCTTTGCAGCTGTCAAATGGGGGTCACTGACACCATCTAAACACAAATGCTCTGTAAGGCTACAAATGTATTGTTATTGTTACTTATTACTTATCATTCTATTCAGTCCATCTCCTATTCATATTCCAGTCACTTATTCAGTTCAATGCAGGGTTGCTAGGGTAATTTGTACCCTAGAAACCAAATAGCTGACACTGCAAACTAGAGAGCTGCTGAATAAAAAGCTAAATATCTATAAAACCACAAACAATAAAAAATGAAAACCAATTGCAAATTGTCTCAGAATATCACTCTCTACATTATACTAAAAGTTAACTCAAAGGTGTACAACCCCTTTAAAGGGGTTGTCCACCTTCCAAACACTTTTTTCAGTTGAGTTGCTTTCACCCTTAGCAAAGATTTTTTTCAGTTGCTTTCCATCTTTTAGTTTTTACTGTTTTGATGTTTATTGTCCGTATCTCTGGGGTTTCAGTCTGGCAGCTCAATGATCCAGGAGCATCTGAGCTGTTCCGATTGGCTACATTTAGTTGATACAATTAGTTGATACATTTCTCAGCAGCAACTGTGAAATAACTATTGTAACAATTCGTACAGCTGCCTGTAATGAAGCTCAGAGATTCTGCTCAACAGGGACAAACATAAGCAATGTATCAATTTAGATCTGTTAAAGGGTCGGCGACCCTCCCTTCCCAGAGCTGCTTTAGAAGACAAAAAATAGAAAGTAATTGGAACTAGTGAACTGGTCATCTGAAACCAACTGAACTGAAAAGAGTGTTTGAAAGTTGAACTACACCGGCATATAAAGGAACAGGGCAGTGAAGTGATGTCTAATATTCTAAGTAAGGGATCCTTCATCCAGAAACCTCTGAATTACAGAACTGCCTTCTCCCATAAGCTCCATTTTATCCAAATTTGAGAAAATGATTTCCTTTTTCTCTGTGATAATAATGTACCTCCTACTTGATCCAAATAAAGATATAATTATTCCTTATTGAAGGCAAAAACAATACTGGATTTAATTCATGTTTTAAGCTTATTTCAGTAGACCCAAATTACATTTATCTGGAAAACCCCAAGTCCCGAGCATTCTGGATAACAGGTCTCATACCTGTATTATAAAATAAGGGGTGTAATAAATAATATGGAACACTAGATGCACCAATGACAAAGTGCCATTATAACTGATGACGTTCCACTATGAAGATATATTTTACCGTTTATCCTTGGCTCATATATGGGATCTGTTATCTGGTAACCTGATAATAATAATTCACGTTTTTAAAAACGTAATTCCTTTTTCTCAGTAAGAATAAAGTAGAGCCTTCTGCTTGATCCAAACTAAGATTTAATTAATGTTTGCTAGAGGCAAAACAATCCTATTGGGTTTAATTAACGTTTAAATTATTTTTAATGTATGGAGATCCAAATAACGGAAATACCCCAGGTCCCAAGCATTCTGATTAGAGGTCCCATACCTTATGTTTGCAGATAGACAGCACCACACGAAAAGGTATTTTTCTTAAAGGGCAAGGAAAGTGTAAAATAGAATAAGGGTAGAAATGGTGTGTTTTGTATACTAAACATAAACATGAACTTACTGCACCACAAGCCTAATCAAACAAATGATTTATGCTTTCAAAGTTGGCCACAGGGGGCTGTCATCTTGTAACTTTGTTATACATCTTTGCAAGACCAAGACTGTGCACATGCTCAGTGTGATCTGGGCTAAGCTTAGGGATCGTAATAAATGATCAAAAAACAAAGCTGCTTGAGTTCTGCATGGCTGGTAAGTAAGGCAGGGGCTCCCCCTGCTGTTCATAAGTATGATTGTTTCCCTGCCAGAAGTTAGGGACTGTCTGATAATTCCTATCCATAGCACTAAATGAAGGGAGAATTTCACTGCATACAGTCAGGTTTCTTATAAAAACGGTACACATTTTTTAATTAAAGTATATTGGAGATAGATTTCTTTTTCATTAACGAAAGTAAAAATGGGATTTTATTTCTTTGCCTTTCCTTGCCCTTTGAAAAGCCTTTATTTAAAAAAGGGGCTTTTGTTGAACAGGAATACAGCGACATTTCAGGCCGACAACAGCCTTTCCTCACTATACATATGTATGTCCACACTTATTTTAATGGGGTGCTTGTTCAAAAATGGATAAATATAATAGATAAATATAAGCAGAAAGATCTGCACAAGAAGGTGTGTGGATCTTTTGGTTGATTTATATACATTGCTACATCACTAGGTTAATGCATCTATATATAAATAATGCATCAGGGTATGCGTTGCATATTAGCGAAATAAAAAGATTGCAAACAAGCAGCTAAAATAAGGATCTGGCTTCATCCAGCAGCTCATCTGCTACACTAGGGGAATGGGAATTCACAAGACAACACTGGAAAGAATAATATACTGTATATATATATATAAATGTATCTCAAGCAGGGCCGCTATCGGGGGGGACAAGTGTCCCGGGCCCGAGCCTGAAGGGGGCCCGGCAATTCTGCACGGCCCCCTTAAGAGCGCTGAAGCAGGCTGACTTCCGATGTCCCAGCAGAATGCGAAACTTCCGAACAGTCGAAGTCCTGGAGCTGCAGAAAGACCCAAAGTCACGGAGGGGCCGACACTGAAGTCCTGAAGTGGTGAAAAGAAACGAAATCACAAAAGGAGCTGATACTGAAGTCCTGAAGCCCTGAGTTCAATTCTACTGACACCAATGTGGAGGTTTTTTTTTTTTTAATCCCCTGGCCACTAATGTTTTATTTTAATACTCTATTGGCTCCTGCAACTAATTAAAAAAAAAAAATTACGGGGCCCCAATTTTTTTTAACTTATATGGGAGCCTTGACCATCAATATATGTGTGTGGGGGGGTTAATTTTTTATTTTTTATATAGGTTTTATTTTTATTTTATTGTTTGAAAGGACAATAACAATTAGGGCTCCTACAGAAGGGCGTTTTTGACCTGCGCTGCGATTGGCTGCGTTCAGCCGCAGGGGAGCGCAGGTCTAGACGCACCTTATTTTGTTCAATGAGGTTGTACCCACGAGACGTGTGTAAGCGCCGAACGCAGATTCAGACGCAACATGCTGCATTTTTCCTGCGTTCGGCGCTTACATGCGTTCGTGTGAGTACAGCCCCATTGAAAATAATTGAGTGCGTCTATACCTGCGCTCCCCTGCGTTTGAACGCAGCAAAACGCAACGCAGGGGAGCGCAGGTAAAAACGCCCGTGTGTAGGAGCCCTTAACATAGAGAGAAGGTGTACACTGAGCGTCATATCAATTAACATAAATATACACATATTATATTGTAAGGCAGTCTTATTAGGAAACTAGTATTGCTGGTTTACAAGGTTTTGATTTTTAACATTAGGTTATTGAGATTTAATTAGCTGAATAGGTAACTGATTGATTAGTTGCTTAATTAGTAGCCTCAATTGCGTGGCTGTCTAGCCAAGGGTGTGGGGGTAACTTTTTTAGCGCTGCGCGGCCTTTTAACTTTGATGTGCAGTGGGTGGGATCAGGGGTGGGGCTTGGGTGCCAGGGTAGGGGCAGGGTCCCCGCAAATCTTTTTGTACGGGGCCCTGTGATTTCTAATAGGGGCCTTGATCTCAAGGCCAATGCCAAACCTGTAGACTTGTAGAGCCTGCAATGGGATAGCTGTTGCTCATGTGAGCACTTAATGTTAATTGCCTTGGGTTGCAACGGAGTGGGTGTAATGCAAGAGATCCAGGCCTGTCCTCAGTATGTTGAATAATTATCCGTGGAAACATGAGTGAGGCAGCAATTTCATTATGTCGTTTCTTGGATTTTTTTTTTTTTTTGCTTTATCTGGGAGATCCCAATGGGAGTGTTTTCCATGGCTTATGCAATCACTGCCCACAAATACCTGTCTCCTAAGATCAGCCAGGTAACTCCTGACGTCTTCCCAAATAGCAGTGGCTAAATATAGCTCTATAATAAGCCCGGATGTGTTTGCTGCCTGGAGATTTTTCATTTCATTTTGGAAAAAAATACGTAGTAGTAGTAAGTATATGTGAAAAAGTCCCCAAACCCATTAAATCCACCTGTCATTGACTGTGGTGGTATGTTGGTGCCTCTTTAAATGCTGAATATATATTATAACTATAATGTGTATATATGAAAAGAAAAATGCTATATGTGCCGTAGGCAGTGGTGCAGGCAATGACATCAGCATGTTTGCGCCCGGCACTTCAATAGGTGGTGGAGGTGAGGCCGGAGGAGAGGGGAGGAAGGGAGCGGGGGGCCTTGGGCCCCACAGTCCGACCCTTCAATAGGTGGTGGAGGTGGGGCCAGAGGAGAGGGAAGGAAGGGAGCGGGGGGCCTTGGGCCCCACAGTCCGACCCTGGTGAGGGGTACAGGACTCATCATGCAGAAATCCTGGACGTGATGTCACAAGCACCTTTATGTTGGGGACATTGTAAGGTCTGGTGCCTAGGGTGGATCTAAAAGTGGGATGAGTTTGCTTCATTGGTGGTGGTGTTACTAGGTGCATGGCCACCCCTGCCATGGGGCAAGGTGAAAACCTTGCTTCAGACAGCAGTTAGAGGCCAGTTACAAGGGGAGGCAAAGAGACGCCTCTTGTACTTTTAAGAGCCGAATTTCTGTTGTAGTCATTGTACTACCATTGTGGCCCCTCTGAGGCGGCAGCAGCCCCAGCAGTGTCGGACTGGGACACCAGGGACCCACCATAAAACCTTAGACCAGGGGCCCACCATAAAACCTTAGACCAGTGGCCCACCATAAAACCTTAGACCATCATCTCCTCAATCAAACTCTCTTCTCTTCGTTTGTTTTCTTTACATACTATAATCAATTATTCCATCTACTGTATTTAGCCTCTTTGTTCTCATAGAAATAGGGAATGGCCATGAAATAGGACAAAGGTTTAACAGCATGAGGGCCCACTGACACCTTGGCCCACTGGGAGTTTTCCTGATATTCTGGTGCACATATTTGCAATAGTTACATAGTTAAATTGGGTTGAAAAAAGACCGAGTCCATCAAGTTCAACCCCTCCAAATTAAAATCCAGCATACACACACACACCTCCACTCTCTCACACAAACCATATATGCCCATAGCTATACTAACTGTAGAGTTTAGTATCAAAATAGCCTTTGATATTATGTCTGTCCAAAAAATCATCCCCCTCTTATAGTCATTAACAGAATGAGCATCACAACATCACCCGGCAGTGCATTCCACAACCTCACTGTGCAGATCACCTATTCATAGGTATTCCCTAGAGCTGCATTCTCAGAATGTACAGAGATATATGTTGGGGAAAATGCAAAAAACATGATTCTTTGTATAGTCTTGTGCACTTTTTGGCTTATTAAACCAGGCACTAAATCAAAGATGCCAATTTGGGTTCTCTAGGTGCATATTGGCTTTTCCCAAGTCCTGCCATAGTTTCACTCCCAGCTGTAAGGGCTCGTCCAGACGAGAAGATTCGAGGAGATTAGTCGCCTGGCGAAAAAATGCCACGTCTTTGAGGCGACTAATCTCCCCGATTGGCTTGCTAGTATCTTGCACTGAAGTCGCCTGCACCTAATTACACGCGGCTACGCGGTTTTCAAAGTCGCTCGAAATTTTTAAAATTGCATCACCACGTGTGAATAGGCGCAGGCGACTTTAGTGCAAGATACTAGCAAGCCATTCAGGGAGATTAGTTGCGGCGATTAGTCACCAGGCGACAAATCTCCCCGAAATCTTCCTGTGTGGCCTTACCCTTCCTTTTTGAGAATGTCGTGACATTTTTGTGCATTTCAACAGTGGATAATTAAGGATAAGGCTCAGGCCAGACGGGAAGACCCTGGCGTTGCCTGGCGACTAAACGCCTGGAGACTAATCTCCCCGAACTGCTTCCTTCCAGCGGCTTAAATGAATAATCGCTTGCGCCTATTCACATGCGGCGCTGCACTTTCCTAAAATCGCTCGAAATTGCCTAAGGAGGCAACTTCAAGCGCCACGTGTGAATAGGCGCAGGCGATTATTCTTTAAAGCTGCTGGAAGGCAGGGGGGGAAGCGGTTCGGGGAGATTTGTCGCCCCAAAGAAGAGGCGATTAGTCGCAAGGCAATAAATCTCCCCGAATCTTCCCATCTGGCCTGAGCCTTAGGGTGCAATGAGTGACAGTGACAGGCTTCTGCGGGTGGCTTGACTGAAGGGTGGTTAAATCAGGGTGACTCCAGAAAAATACTGGTGAGTTGAAATGTTTCTTATATTTTTTCATAGAATTAGGCGGATAAGCCAAACTGGAATGGAAATGAACAATTTAGGGAGATCCCCTGGGTACATTAACCCCTTGCTGAAAGGCATTTGTGGTGAGCAAAAGGTTAAGTGATCTGGACTTCACTCTGCCAGTGTTGAGGCATTAAATTCATTTGGTGGAATTCCTGGTGTTTTCATGATTATTGCATTAATGCTGTAATACAAAACCATTGGGGGCTTAGATAATGCCACAGAAAGCAGGAAACTCAGTTTAGCTTTAAGTCTGTTTCTAAAAGTCCTGTCCCTTCCCCGGCCCTTATTATGTTAGCCATGGCATTAAGACACTTATTGTTTTCTTGTTTTGAGCTAATAAAAAAAAAAAAAAACGTATTATTTAATGTATATTTTTACAGTGGTAAAAGCTGCACAGGTAAAATAGTTAAATGTTTAGGAAACTATTTGGCTTAATTTATAGCAGTTTTGTCTTCTCATTTGTGATTTGGATTTCAGTGCAGAAGTCTACTGGAGCAGCACTATTTACTGATGCCTTTAAAAAAAAAAAAACATGTTTTCCCATGACAGTTTCCCTTTAAGGAAAGAGTAATGACAGGTCATGTTGGTGCTGATTCCCACATTTATCCTCAGCATAATCTGATCCCTGTAATAAAAATCGCTCAGAAGGTGAAACATTGAGCTTTTTTTTTATTTTCCCTTAAAGGGATTCTGTCATGGGAAAACATGTTTTTTTTAAAAAAGCATGAGTTAATAGTGCTGCTCCAGTAGACTTCTACACTGAAATCCATTTCTCAAAAGAGCAAACAGATTTTTTTATATTCAGTTTTGAAATCTGACATGGGGCTAGCCATTTTGTCAATTTCCCAGCTGTCCCTGGTCATGTGACCTGTGCCAGCACTTTAGGATGGAACTGCTTTCTGGCAGGCTGTTGTTTTTCCTTCTCAATGTAACTGAATAGTACGCAGTGGGACATGGGATTTTACTATTGAGTGTTGTTCTTAGATCTACCAGGCAGCTGTTATTTTGTGTTAGGGAGCTGTTATCTGGTTACTTTCCCATTGTCCTGTTGTTAGGCTGCTGGGAGGAAAAGGAGAGGGGTGATATCACTCTAACTTGCAGTACAGCAGTAAAAAATGATTGAAGTTTATCAGAGCACAAGTCACATGACTTGGGGCAGCTGGGAAATTGACTATGTCTAATCCCATGTCAGATTTCAAAATGAAATAAAAAAAAATCTGTTTGCTCTTTTGAGAAATGGATTTCACTATGAACTGATGCATTTTGAATTTTTTTTCCCCCAATGACAGGATCCCTTTAATTCATCAAATTACCTGAAATATATGATTTGACAAATAGCAGGAAAACTTTTTCCAGCAACTTCCGTGGCAGGATATTCTGGGATATATTGTTACCTAAACTGGCAGTTAATACGCACACGGGTGAAAGGTTCACCTTCATCTTATTGTTGGTGTGAAGATTTTTTTGAGGGGGGGGGAACCCAGTTCCCTGTTGTTTTGTCACTGTATCCACTACATTAAAATGCATTGAATGGTCACTCGAAGTCCTCTGAGACATCCACAGTGACTTCTCAAAGCTTTGTTGTGACTTAATTCTGCTTAAAGGGAAACTATAGCAAACATTTTAATTTTATATAAGCTTCATCATATTGAAATAAGAAACTTTCTCAATACAATCAATTAAATGTTCTGCATTGTTTCTGAAATAATCAAGTTTATCTTCACTATTCCTCTCTCAGCATCTGTTTCTCTTCATTCTGTCTTCATGCAGCAGTTGGATGTCACCTGAATGATCCAAAATATCTTATAGGGGGGGAATTCATTTCCTAGCAGATGTATTAGAGCTCATTCAAATAACTGATTCCAGTACAGGTATGGGATCCGTTATCCGGAAACCCCTTATCTGGAAAGTTCTGAATCACAGAAAGCCAGTCTCCCATGGACTCCGTTGTTGTTGTGTTTGGTAGCCGAGGATGAGGAGGGTATAACAATTCTTTATTAGCAGGTTCAT
>CM044442.1:6360495-6373365 GCA_024363595.1 Xenopus borealis
TAAGAGCCAAACTTCCGGTTTTCGACCTGGAGTTTGCAGTTGCGCACTCTACACTAGTGTTGAGGACCCCTCATACCCCATCTGCCGCTGAAAAAGTCAGTGCTGTGGGGAGGCAGTGGCAAACTGAAGACCGCCTCAGGCAGCAAAATGGGCAGGATTACCCCTGGCAATACCAGCATGAAAAACTCCCTTGCGGTGCCAAATAAGGGCCATTTGGTAGCCCCTATGAGGACTGGCTGCCAACAGGAGACTCTACTTGGCAGTATACTTTTTATGCAATTAAAACTTGCCTTCAAACCTGGAATTCAAAAATAAGCATCTGCTTTGAGGCCATTGAGAGCAACATAAAAAGGGGTTGCGAGCAACATGTTACTCACAAGCTACTTGTTGGTATAGAGAGTATTTATATAAATAAAAAATAACAAGTTAACAACGGCTTTTTAAAGTTATTGGAGGCTTGATGATATAAAGTCCAACCCTATAAAAGGATATGTTATCACCAGGCTTCACTTGCAAAACATAACAGCAGTTTTTCAGGCAAACTCATTTAGACACCTGCTCTACGCTCCATGACACTGTGTTCTCCGAACTGGAGAAAATCGTATGCGGTGATTCTTTGCTGACAAGATGGCGTCCTGGCATATTGACGAGGGCCTAAGTGACTGGCCGCCTTGTGACAACAAATGGGTTTTGACAGCATTTTGCAACCAGAATACGTTTTGTCAGCTGTCGCCTTCTGTTTATCTTTGAGGCAGACAAACTGAATGGGACCCATTTCCCACTCCGAGGTGGTTACAGTTCACAACGAAAGTTATAAAGATGGATTATCTGAAACCGTCCTCCTGCTTGCTTATCTGTTATAGATAAACAGTCATGGAAGTAAAGGTGGCCATACACGAAGAGATCCGCTAGGGCCCAACGTTCGGATCAGTGCGGGCGGTCGGATTGCGGGACTGCATCAACGAACAGATGCGGCCGCGATCCGACGGGATTTTTAATCCTGCCCGATCGACATCTGGCCGACTTTCGGCCAGATATCGATCGGGAAAGCCCGTCGGAGGGCCCCCCACACGGGCAGATAAACTGCCGACACAGTCTGTCGGCAGCTTTTATCTGCCCGTGTATGGCCACCTTAAATGTGTGTTCCTGTGTGTGTGTGCGCTGTATATTAAACCCCTTGGGTGCATCAGTCACTGGCAGCAAATTAGCACTCAGGGGGATGCATGCTGCTATGCACAACAGGTATTAGCCTGTGGGATCATTCTTTTAACTCCGAGCATCTCTCGGAAGAGCTAAATATGAGAGTGGTGAGGACTCTGGGAATTGTAGCTGTTCCTCAGGCTTCATCTGTCCTTTGCTTCAAAAACTACATTAAAATCAGTATAATCTGTTATCTGAAATTCTCTGTCTATGTATTTCCTCTCCCCTCCCTTTTCAGTGTGCCTCATTCTAAAGTATAGGATCCTTTATCTGGAATGCTCCTAAGGGTTAGGACACACAGGAAGATTCAGGGAGATTTGTTGCCTGGCGACTAATCGCCTCTTCTTTGGGGGAACTAGTCTCCCCGAACTGCTTCCCCCTGCCTTCCAGCTGCTTAATCAAGAATCACCTGCGCCTATTCACGCGTGGCGCTGCGTTATCTGAAGTCACTCAAAGTTGCCTCATTAGGCAATTTCTAGTGATTTCGGGAAAGCTCAGCGCCATAGGCGCAGGCGTTTTTTCATTAAGCAGCTGGAAGGCAGGGGGAAGCAGAGATTAGTCGGAAGGCGACGAATCTCCCCGAATCTTCTCGTCTGGACTAGCCCTTAGTATGGGAAGGGCATCTCCCATAGA
The DNA here is from genome assembly GCA_024363595.1 of Xenopus borealis. Classification (NCBI taxonomy): domain Eukaryota; kingdom Metazoa; phylum Chordata; class Amphibia; order Anura; family Pipidae; genus Xenopus; species Xenopus borealis. The sequence continues at coordinate 6,362,329 of CM044442.1, forward strand.
CACCATTTCAATCAAATAATTCAAAAATGTTTTGAGACCAAACTAGCCTATAGGATTTATTTAGAGGCAGATTTATCAAGGGTCGAATTTCGAATTCAGGTGATTTTTCTTAACTCTAATAAATTTGATTGAATTCGAAATTTGCTTTGGAGAGAATTATTTTAAAAAAATCAAACTGTTAAAACTCAGACTAATTATTTACAATCCGAAAACTCGAATTGAATTTGATTCGAATTACTGTATACAAAACTCAGAAAAAAACTCGAATGTTAGGAAGGCTACAAACATCACCAAAATGATCACTGGACCTCTCCCATTGACGTATACATGAATTCAGCAGGTTTAGGTGATGAATAGTCAAATTCAAATTCTTAAAGGGCCAGCGTATGATCTAAAAGAAAAATCTAATTTAAAAAAAAAAAAAAAACTCCAATCGAATTTGGATAATTCCCTAGTTGAATTTGACAGTTTTGACCATAAAAGAAATCGATAATTCGAATTTTCAATTCAAGCCTTAATAAATCTACCCCTGAAATGATTTTGTTTGGCACCGAAGTGAATAACGAAGGGTGTCCAGGACTGTGGGGAGTGCTGGGAGTGGGGGCGACTCTGTGCACCTGGAATGCTGTGCAGGCTTGGAAGCATATCTAGTCTCCCATAACGGCAGCCGATCATCCGCACCCATCCCTCCCATTGCACTGTTAGTATACTGTATTGTTATATACATTTCAAGGGACTTGTTTACATATGTTAAATTGTGTGATCTGTAATATTATTTGAAGTGTTTCTGTCAAAGCTGCTGGTGGGTAATTGTTTTTGGTCCTTGCCATTTTTTGGGTTTGGTCAATAAGGTTTTCCCTTTACAGGCTGCAGTGGCTGGCCTCTGGGGTAACTTAGGTTTGGTATAACATGGCAAGGATGGGTTTTGTCATACATAAGCTTTTGCCTAGTAACTAAGGGAAAGGGTAGAGTGATATCACCCCCTGCTTTCCACCCAGCAGCCTTACAACAGAACAATGGGAAGGTAACCAGATAGCAGCTCCCTAACACAAGATAACAGCTGGTAGATCTAAGAACAACACTCAATAGTAAAATCCAGGTCCCACTGAGACACATTCAGTTACATTGAGAAGGAGAAACAACAGCCTGCCAGAAAGCAGTTCCATCCTAGTGCAGGCTCTTTCTGAAAGCACATGACCAGGCAAAATGACCTGAGATGCACCTACACACCAATATTACAACTAAACAAATACACTTGCTGGTTCAGTAATTACATTTTATAGTGTAGAGTGAATTATTTGTAGTGTAAACAGTGTAATTTAGAAATAAAAAATACCATAATAATAATAATAATTATAAACAATAGTAATAAAAAAATCATGACAGATATGAAGATTCAAAATACAGAACGATCCCTTATCCGTAAACCCCCTGGGCCTAAAGATTCGGGATAAAAGTTCCCATACCTGCAGTATAGTTTTCATTTCATTTTGGTTTAGTTTTATTGACTTTACCAGGCCCGGACTGTGCAATATGTGAGTTCTGGCAAATGCCAGAGGGGCTTCTAAAAGGTGCCACAGAAAGTCAGTATTTAGTGGGCTGGTGGGGGGCTGTGTGGGCTTCTTTATGGGCAGATTGATTTGTTTACTTGAAATGACAGGGGCCTATTTTGATTCTCAGTCCAGACCTGGACTTTACCCATAATTCATTTCAGCTCACCTGCATTTGACTGAATTTCCTGTTTATATGATTTTACCTCAGAGTTGTAATACATGAAACCCCTCAAGCCACGTCAGATTCAGTTCAGTATCATTTGGAAGAAACATTAAGCAAGGCGGGCCCTTAGCATTCAGATATATACAGATATGTACAGATTTACACAAGCAGGCCTTTATGCATTCAGCAGGGAAAGTCTGGAAATGAAGGAAGGGAACATAGGAGAAGGAGTGATGCATTATGGGGGAAATGAAGCAATCACAGTGACTACCAGCAGGGATAAGAGTTATTATCTGGTGTTGCTGAGTGAAATAGGGATGCTTTCTGCTGCTAAAACTAGTAGCATTTTTAATATTGATTTAAAGGGATACTGTCAAGGGAAAACATGTTTTTTTTCAAAACACATGCGTTAATAGTGCTGCTCTAGCAGACTTCTGCATTGAAATCCATTTCTCAAAAGAGCAAACCGTTTTTTTTAATATTCAGTTTTGAAATCTGACACGGGGCTAGACATTTTGTCAATTTCCCAGCTGCCCCTGGTCATGTGACTTGTGGCAGCACTAGGGTTGCCACCTTTCCCTGCTGCTGAAGCCGGACAGGGGGGTGGTCCCGTGACGTCACGGGGCGGTCCCGTGATGTCAGTGGGCGGTCCCATGATGTCAGTGGGCGGTCCCATGACATCACGGGGCGGAGCTATGACGCAGCGATCGCCGATTGGCCGATCGCGGCGTCAATCAAGCTAATTCCGCCCGGTTTTCCTTATATGGAAAACCGGGCAGGAAGCATTGAACCGGGCAGCCCTTCAAAATACCGGGCTGTCCGGTTCAAAACTGGACAGGTGGCAACCCTAGGCAGCACTTTAGGAGGGAACTGCTTTCTGGCAGGCAGTTGTTTTTCCTTCTCAATGTAACTGAAGGAGTCACAGTGGGACATGGGTTTTTTTTACTATTGATTGCTGTTCTTTAGCTGGCCATACACGGGCAGATAAAGCTGCCGATATCAGTCATTTAGACCAACGGGTTTTCCCAACCAATATCTGGACACGACACGATAACGATTGGGAAGGTCGGCTTTTCTTCCCTTTGACCTGTCAAAGTCCATTGCACCTCTAGTAATCCGATTGTTAGACAAGAGGGCGAACAATCAGATTACCCCGATATAGCCCTGCCAGTTAGTTGCATATTGGGGAAAGATCTGCTCGTTTGGTGACATCGCCAAATGAACGGATCTCACCAACCATGTATGGTCACCATTAGATCTACCAGGCAGCTGTTATCTTGTGTTAGTGAGCTGTTATCTGGTTACCTTTCCATCGTTCTGTTGGGGGTGGTGGTGATATCACTCAAACTTGCAGTACAGCAGTAAAGAGCGAAGTTTATCAGAGCACAAATCACATGACTTAGGGCTGCTGGGTAATTGACAATATGTCTAGCTAGCCCCATGTTAGATTTCAACATGAAATATTGAAAAAAATCTGTTTGCTCTTTTGAGAAATGGATTTCAGTGCAGAAGTCTACTGGAGCAGCACTATTAACTGATGCGTTTTGAAAAAATTTTTTTTTCCCATGACAGTATACATTTTAAGTTATTTACCTTTTTGGAGGTAAGCCAGGTTCTTAAAGAGATGCTGTCTTCTTCTTTTATTATTATTATTATTATTATTAATAATAATAATAATAATAATAATAATAAATCACAGGATTGTTCTGTAATTATTCCCTCATCACATACCCCCCCCCCCAGTCCATCAGATGCCAGTCTTAGCAACTACATGCTCTACACTCTCTACACCCTCCCTCCTAAGCTCTGGGAATCTGGAGAGCATTGCTAAGATAACATGGTGCTCTGTGGGCAGTCCCCCCTGTGTGCATGGTTTAGCCATTTTGAGGGGGTATTTATATTAGATTGGAATCTTTACAGTTCCTGGAGAAAAATAAAAATGGTCGCCACAGCCGTTTCCAGCAGTCAGTTTTGTGTTGTATGAAATGTGTCAGGTATGAAACCCTGCTGTCCAATACCATTTCATCCATTCTTTGCCTCACATGCTGCTGCTGCCCGCCCTATGCTGGAAGTCAGTTATACAGCGGAATGGATACAATGTGAGGGTCATACACACCACCACTCCCTGAGAAGATGCTTGATGCTCCATTTTAGAATTCATAGGCCTAAATAAGAAGCACAATTCTTCTTCAGGTTGAGCTTTTATTTATTTATTTATTATTGTTGTTGTTTTTCCACACATTAGCTGATGATTCTGTATGCTGAAGTTTGTCAATCAGCGTCGGTTAACTCCCAGCACCATCCAGCCAGCTCCATGTTCATAGGAATTTTGGGACAGACATGAATTTTGGGACGTGAAACTCAGTTGCTTGGCAATTACAGTTGTTTTATGTTATATTGTTTTCCTCCACCACCACTGTGATTGCTTGAAAATGCTGTAGTAAGCAGTTTTCACAATTCTCAGCTGAACATATTGGGGAAGGGAAAATCTTCTATTTGAATGTATCCCACAGGTTTTTTGTTTTTTTTTGGAAATGGGATGCGTACTGCAGCTTTGGAATAGTGTGTATAGAGTAAAGCAAGATTGTGATAGAAAATGGGTATAATTGTTAGACATTGTTCTTAATAAGGCAACATGGTGATTTGGGGGCTACAATTATTTCTATTACAATTATACTCTCATGGGAAAACAGTTTACCAAAACGCATCAGTTAATAGTGCAGTAGGCTTCTACACTGAAATCAATTTTTCAAAAGAGCAAACAGATTTTTTTTATATTCAAATGTGAAATCTGACTTGGAGCTAGACATTTTGTCAATTTCCCGGCTTCCCCTGGTCATGTGACTTGTGCCAGCACTTTAGGAGGGAACTGCTTTCTGACAGGCTGTTGTTTTTCCTTCTCAATGTAACTGAATGGATAGCAGTGGGACATGGGTTTTTACTATTGAGTGTTGTTCTTAAGCTGGCCATACACGGGCAGATAAAGCTGCTGATATCGGTCGTTTAGATTTGACAATTTATCTGCCCGTGTATGGAGACTTCCGACGGGTATTTTTCTTCCGACCGACCCTTTGGAAGTCCATTGCGCCTCTCGTAATCCGATCGTTCGGCCGTAGGGTTGAATATTCAGATTACCCCAATATAGCCCTGCCAGTTAGTGGCATATCGAGGAAAGATCCGCTCGTTTGGCGACATTGTGATGTTTTCCTGAAATCGAACGAAATTTCGTAAGGAGGAAACTTTTAGAGACTTTGGAAAACGCAGCGCAGCATGTGAATAGGCGCAGGCTATTATTCATCAATCACCTGGAAGGCAGGGGGAAGCGGTTCGGGGAGATAAGTCGCCCAATAGAAGAGTCGAGTAGTCGTCAGGCAACAAATCTCGCTGAATCTTCCCGTCTGGCCTAACCCTTAGCAAATAGTTACTGCATGTCTCATGTTCAGTATTTATTCCCCTGTACAATCACCATTTATCTATACACAAAAAGTGTAGTCTCAGTTTAGTGTTGATTTACACCCCATCAGTATATCCTGCACCTAATCATGACATAATTACTCAATCTATTTCTGAAATCATCTGTCTTGTAATGAGCCCCTGTAATTAACTGCTCAGCTGTCAGATAAATGTGACCTTATTTTTGTTTGTTACATTTTAACCAGGATCCACCAGGGACCAAAAGCCTTTTACACGCATTGATTTCCCTCAATGCGATCGTGGAAGGTTTTTCTTTGCCTTGAAATTTTGCCCTGTGTATTAATGTTGTAGAGAATGTTTCACTTTGGATAAAATTCCTGTCTGGGTGCATTTATTATTAATACGTTACACCAGTTGGGTACCAGGGTTAATTATCCTTTGAAGCAATTATTTTTTTTTTCAGGTAATGGGCTTGAAGATTTCTCTGCGTGCTAAAGTAGTCTATGTGGGCAACTCTGTGTCTTCCTGATGTTATAAGAAGAGATTAACCCTGGCGACCTGCATCTTGTTGGTTGATGCGTGTGATCATTTTGTAGTTACTTGAACCTGCTCTTGTGCAACGTTCCCAGTCACTAATGGAATGAGTTCTTAGCACAACATGCTTAAAGCCATTGAGGATAATTGTCGGGGTCAGTCGTACTGAGTATCAGGCGGCCAGTAACGTCTCTTAGTCTTGGACTCTTTGACTAGAATTCCTTAATGTGCAAAGTGAATTATCCATCAGCACTTGCTCTTACTTTATTATGTGCTGTGGGACTTGGTTTTTTAATACACAAATAAGTATGTTCGGGAAAAACAAGAGAAGTAACCCAGAAACAATAAAATTGTTATATCTCAAGAACACAAGATGGAGACGCTGAACCATGTGCAATGTGTAATGAGCAGAATTGCATTTAAATTTTCAAGTCAGCAGAGAAGAATTTTCAGGAGATTTGTAGCCCGCATTCGTGCATTTTTAGTGCGGGCGACAGATCTCCCAATCTCCACCATCAGCCTTATGGATGCAAAACAATCCTACTGGGTTCTAAATTATAGTGTTTACACTGCATATAATTAGGGATGCACCGAATCCAGGATTCGGTTCGGGATTCGGCCTTTATCAGCAGGATTCGGATTCGGCCAAATCCTTCTGCCTGGACGAACCGAATCCGAATCCTAATTTGCATATGCAAATTAGGGCCAGGGAGCTAAATCACGTGACTTTTTGGCACAAAACAAGGAAGTAAAAAAAAATTTCCCCTTCCCACCCATAATTTGCATATGCAAATTAGGGTTCGGATTCGGTTCGGTATTCGGCCAAATCTTTCGGGAAGGATTCGGGGTTCGGCCGAATCCAAAATAGTGGATTCGGTGCATCCCTACATATAATTACCATGTAAAGTTCAATTCCTGAAACAGCAAGTGTTTTTGTTTTTAAATATTGGTGTGTAGGCAGCCATTCTTAGGTCATTTGCTTTCAGAAAGAGCCAGCACTTAAAGTTGGAACTGCTTTCTGGCAGGCTGCTGTTTCTCCTATTCAATGTAACTGAATGTGTCTCAGTGGGACCTGGATTTTACTATTGAGTGCTGTTCTTAGATCTACCAGGCAGCTGTTATCTTGTGTTAGGGAGCTGCTATCTGGTTACCTTCCCATTGTTCTGTTGTTAGGCTGCTGGGAGAGTGATATCACTCCAACTTGCAGTAGAACAGTAAAGAGTGACTGAAGTTTATCAGAGCACAAGTCACATCATGACTGGGGGCAATTAGGAACCTGAAAATATGTCTAGCCTCATGTCAGATTTCAAAATGAAATATAAAAAAAATCTGCTATTTTAAAAAAACGGATTTCAGTGCAGAATTATACTGGACCAGCACATTTTGAAAAAAAAAAAACCATGTTTTCCCATGACAGATCGAAACTACAGAAAGATCCCCAGAAAACTCCAAGGCCTGAGCATTATGGATAACAGGTCCAGGGTCAGACTGGGGGGGGGCCGGGGCTGATGCACCAGGGCCCCCATCGGCCCGCCACGTGGTTCTGTTTTCCTGTGCAAGGTACCTCGTTTCTGTGCATGCACACATGGTGCTGCGTTCCAGCGCATGCGTGTGTGGTGACGTGTTACTGCGCATGTGTGGCACACAATCCATTTTTCACTGCGACCCCCTGACAGAGGGAGGTCGCAGCATTAAGATGCAGATCTCAGTGCAGATCTGGGCCGGCAGGGCAGACCCAGTCCGACCCTGAACAGGTCCAATGTCTGTATTTGGAACAATGACAGGTGGAGAGGGGCATATTATTAACCACTGTTCAAAAAAGTGAACAAAGCTCCCTGTATGCCAAGGGCCCTTACAGTTACTCAATAAATGCCAACCTAGGCTTTGGTGGCCTCAGATAGTGGCTCATGGGTAAATTCTTGTTACTGTGTATGTACAGTACGTGGCTCTGTAGCTTTCTGTGTTTTTGCAAGTGTGTATTTGCATTTGTGTACAGTATGTTTGCTACTGCTGTTGGCCCCAGCAAATAACATTTATTATTAGTACAGGTATGGGACCTGTTATCCAGAAAGCTCGGGACCTTGGGTTTTTCTGGAGAATGGATATTTCTGTAATTTGGATCTTCATACCTTAAGTCTCCTAGACAAGCATGTAAACATTAAATAAACCCAATAGGCTGGTTTTGCTTCCAAGGATTGATTATATCTTAGTTGGGATCAAGTACAGGTATAGGACCTGCTATTAAGAATGCTTGGGACCTGGGGTTTTCTGGATAACTGATCTTTCCATAATTTGGACCTTCATACCTAAAATGTACTAGAAAATCATGTAAACATTAAATAAACTCAATAGGCTGGTTTTGCTTCCAGTTGTATTAATTATATCTTAGTTGGGATCAAGTACAAACTACTGTTTTATTAATACAGAGAAAAAGTAAATCCGGATTATTTGATTATAATGGAGTATGTGGGAAACCTCTTTTCCGTAATTTGGAATGTTCTGGATAACGGGTTTCCGGATAACAGATCCCACACCTGTAGTGGTAACAAGGTACTGTTTTATTATTATAGAGAAAAATCTGCATTATAAGGATAAAATGGGAGATAATTCGGAGCTTTCTGGATAACGAGTTTCCGGATAAGGGGGAGCCATACCTGTAGTAGTAACAATTATTCTACTTTTATGTGATAACTAATGCTAAATGCAATCATATTCCTTTCAAATAATTTTACAATGAAGGGAAGAGCCAATAAGAACGGCTTTGCTTCATTATTCCTGAGCATAAAGCAACCCTCTGGCACAGTCCCATGTTTAAAGGGCCCTGATATCATATCAGTAGAAGTGTCTGGTGTATTGGAAGTGCTGACATGAAAGGGTGTCTGAGGGAACTGCTGGGTTTGACATGGTATCGTGTGTCATGTGAATCATAGTTACCGAATGGGTCATTACAGCCAGGCATTCCTTGTAGGACCTCCTTAATTAGTCTCAAAGCTGCCTCTCTGATACATGTAACTGTATATATTGTCATGTGTCTGCTTCCATACAGTAACATGAACGGGGGAAAAAAATAAAATAAAAAATAAGATTACTAACACACAGGGGTGGGACAACAGAGACAGCAGACCGAACAGTTTCAGGGGAATGGGGCCACGGACTCTAGTGTAGTTTTAATGTGAGTGTAAAAATATCCTCTTAAAGGTTCCGGGGGTCCCTTATTATAGGGGTGCACCGACCGAATTCTGGATTCCATTCTGGATTTGGGCTTTTTCAGCAGGATTCAGATTCGGCTAAATTGTTCTGTACGGCTAAACCGAATCCGAATCCTAATTCGCATTTGCATATGCAAATTAGGGGCAGGGAGGGAAATTGTGCGGCTTTTTGTCACAAAACAATGACATTCTCAGCCCTAATTTTTCATATGCAAATTAGGATTCGGTTCGGTATTCGGCCAATTTTTTCTCAGATTCAGGAGTTCGGCCGAATCGAAAATAGTGGATTGGGTGCATTCTTACTTAATTGTCCCATTCTGGTACAGTCATGGGATCTATTATACGAAAACCCATTATTCAGAGAGCTCCGAATTACTCAATTTTATGCAAATAATCCACATTTTTTTTAAATTTCCAGAAACCAGTTATCCAGAACATTCCAAATTACAGAAAAGCTGTCTCCCATAGACTCCATTATAATCAAATAATCCAAATTTTAGGATTTCCTTTTTCTGTGTAATAATAAAACAGTAGCTGGTAATACAAATATAATGCAGTGTTGCCCTGCACTGGTAAAACTGCAGTGGTTGCTTCAGAAGCACTACTATTGTTTATACAAACAAGCTGTTGTATAGCAATTGGGGCAGCCATTCAAGCACAGGATACACAGTAGATAACAGATAAATACTACTATAGTTTATATAAACAAGCTGCTGTGTAGCCATGGGGGCAGCCATTCAAGCACAGGATACACAGTAGATTACAGATAAGTTCTACTGTGCATCCTGTGGCTACACAGCGCCACATTTATATAAACTATAGTGGTGTTTCTGAAGGAAACACACCAGTGCAGGGAAACAGTACATTATATTTTAATTACTTTAGAACACTATTTTTTTTGGTGTTACTGTTCATTTAACTGCACTTGTATACTATATGAGAAACAGACCCATAAGAACTTTAAGAATGTAGGGAATAGGTGAAATCTAGGTCCCATATTCTTCCTTGACCCTGGTATCTCACTTTTTCTAAATGTACATCTTTATACCTTCTTTCCATCAGCTCACCAATCACATCACAAGGAATAGCTGCCCACCGACAAACCAAAAACCAGACCCAGGCAAACAGAATTAGATAGATGAGAAGTCAATGTCCTTGATGGAAGAAGCACAACAAGTGATATCTTGAAAATAGGATAAAGCGTGGATTTGGGAGGTGACAAAAACGGAGAATTTAAGGGCAGGGCATAAATTCGGCAAGTAAAGCAGGGAAATAAAAAGAAAGACGGAATGGAGACATTTTTAAAATAATGACAGAGGAAACTAAGGCATAGGCCACAGCAGGAATCAGCATGGATTAGATCCATTAGAAGCCGTTATTCCAACAGGAGGCGCTGACCCATGAAGAGTTAGTAAGTGTGTATTAACCATAAACTTTCCTTTGTAATAAATGGTCCTTGGGTGAAGGATCATTGCTTCCCTGAGAACTGTATATCCAGTTTGGAGATGGCAGTTTCAGTCTTATTAGATAAGTACAAGGTATGGAGCAATGAGTACGGCATAGGACTGGTAATGTTCACCTACGCCGTAGAAGCAATTTATTTATATATTTCTATCCATTAGGAGCTACGTTTGTATATAAACCACAGCAGCTCCAAATAGTTAAACAGCAGCAGATACATTTTTGTTATTAATATACCACATATATATGTTTGAACACATGAGTTGTATCTAGAGGAGATTAAATTGCTAGTCTGCTGTTCATATGGATTCTTGTAAGAAAGTGCTCACTGGAGGGGAACTGTCTGTTAATTGCTAAATATTTCATATGCTAATTATTACTTTACTATGACCTTAACTCCCCGACTCCAGAGTCCATTCCTTGTACAGATCATAGGAATCAATAAGTACTCTAACATATAGATTGTTTTGATACCATTGTTATACAAATTCCTTTCCAAGGCCATATTAACCAAACAACTGGGAAGAATTTTCAGCAGAAGGCATGTGTTGATACTTAAGTGATGTTGGCACAGAATTCTAGGGTCAAGGGCCAGGTAGCTGCTTATTGGGGTCTTTATTTCTTTTCTAGTGATTGTAATATCTAGTGGGATAATAGTCTCTGGGTAGGGAGTGTGACTGTGGGATAGCAGGTATAGTAGGGA
>CM044442.1:6374176-6387024 GCA_024363595.1 Xenopus borealis
TCCCGCGAGAGCTGCCTGAGGAATAGAGGTACAGCACAACGGATCGGGTGAGCTCTGCACCATAAACTTTAAATGTATTTATGAATGGGATAGTAGGGAGAGATGGTGTCTATAGTAACAGTGGATAATAGTCTCTGGGAAGGGAGTGTGACTGTGGGATAGCAGGTATAGTAGGGAGTGATGGTGCCTATACAGTAGCAGTAGCTACAAAGCCCTATAAAGAATGATCTAATGCAAACATCTCGACAACCTTTCCTCTCTACTAAATGTTTTTGTTCCAGTTATTATTTATTTTGTTGCTTGTCTCTGTACAGTTTCCAGTTCAATAATACACATGATCACAGAATGCAATATCCTGTACTCAAACTCATCATTTGTTTATGCCAGTCATACCTCCGAATGGAAACAATATGTATAAGCAACTTAATTATTCATTTAAAGGTGGAAAATCAAAGCTGGAAAAAAGAGGCATGGTGTGATGCAATAGTGGGTTGTGAGGAAGATGGGAGATATATAAGGCTGTGATTACAAATATTGCTGAATGTATTTCAATGTCGGACAGTCACCCATGTTCAATGTCCATCGACACCTCTTGGGTGGGGATCAGTTTATCTTCCGTGAATTTTATAGAAATGGCTGTTATATAAATACCCTGCAACTCTTCCCCGATAACAACAGTGCTGAGGATTACTATTTGTGCTCATCTCATGTCATCACTGCCTGTCATTTCGGAATTGTCCCGTCTCCCAGCACATAAGTAATGACAAAAGACTGGCAATCCATAGATTGGTGACGGTATATGTTCATTTATTTATGTTATGGGCATGGCTTGGTTTTCCTTAAACTTTTATTTGTGCTGAGGAAGAAAGAAAAATATATTGTGGGTATGGGACCTGGGGGCAAATTCACTAAGCAGCGAAAAAGCTCTAGCGTTGCCTTCGCTAACGTTCGCTGCACTTCGCCAGGTGAATTTTCGCCAGCGCTACACTAATTCACTAAACTGCGAAGTTACTCTCAGGTCGGCAAGCGGTAGCGTAGTTGCGCTAGTGTTACTTCGCCAGGCAAAGGGCATTTACGCTAGCGATGTCTAATTTGCATACAGCGCTAATTTCAAAGTATTATAGAAGTATATGTTACAGCCACTACATTCCACTACACAAGCCCAGGAAACCTTTAATAAATAAAATAAAGTTGTCCTATTGCCCTACATGTGCCCCCTGTATAGTTGTGTTGCCATATGTTAGGAAATGTAGGGGGGAAGGAGGGTAACCATTTTCCAGACTATCACCCTACAAAAGGTAAAAGACGCCAGCGTTTTTTTGGACTTCGCCAGGTCTGACCTGGCAAAGTAACGTCTAGGGTAAGTGGTAACGTTCAGTAAAATGGTCATCTTAGTGAATTAGCTTAATTACAATCCTTCATCAGTGCGCAACTTCGCTAGCGAAAATTCGCCAAAGAATCGGTGTTAGTGAATTTGCGAAGTTACTAAATGACTTCACGCTGGCGGATTTAGCCACTTTGCCCTTTAGTGAATTTGCCCCCTGTTATCTAGAATGCTCTGGACCTGGGGTTCTCCTGATAATGGATCTTTCCGCAAGTTGGATCTTCACACCCAGGGGCAAATTAACTAAAGGGAGAATTTTCGTCAGCGACCACTTCGCCACACTTCTCGCCACTTTGCCAGGTGCAAATTCATTAGCGCTACATTAATTTACTAAAATGTGAAGTTGTGTCTCAGCTGCCCAACGCAGGTGACTTTTCAGTAGCGTTATCAGGGTTGGACTGGGGGCCCCGAGGCCCACCGGTGGTGCCGCCTCAGGGCCCCCCTCCCTCTGCAGCGTCCATGTGCATGCGCGATTCCTCCGCACGCACGCGCGATTCCTCCACACACACATGCGATTCCTCCACACACACACGCGATTCCTCCGCACACACACGCGATTCCTCCGCACGCACACGCGATTCCTCCGCACGCACGCGCGATTCCTCCACACACACACGCGATTCCTCCGCACACACACGCGATTCCTCCACACACACACGCGATTCCTCCGCACGCACGCATGCTCACAGATAACAGATCCCATACCTGTACCATGAACTATAGTTTTTCTGATGTGACTTTCCATTGCTTAATTTCTTCAAGGAGAGACTGTCCAAGCTCTACAACCTCTAAATCAGGGCTCCTAGAAATTGTTTTACTGTAGGTAGATGTCAGGTTGTTCTCCTGCCAAGTTTATGTTTTTGGTTGATTAATTTTAGATGGGATTGCTTTTCTGTCACTAGGGGGTCCCCACACACAGACGATCATATAGTTTGATAAGAAATTGCAAATATGCTAAATCTGTGCATGATACAGGGCTAGGTTAAATAACTGGCTGGGTGTGTGTTACTGATGGCAATCTTGTTTTACCTCTGAAGCTTATAAAAAAGCAGGGTACAAAATTTAATACAACATATTGAAAAATATATAAGATGACATATAGCTGGTCTATACCTCCCAACTTTTTGGAAACAGAAAGAGGCACAAGGACATGGAATTCTGCGTTTACCCCTCATACTCATGTTTTAAAGTAGTGGAGGATACCTTATTCTTAGTGATGGGCGAATCTCCCGCGATTCGCTTCGCCTAGAGATTCGCGAACTTCTAGAGAAATTCGCGAATCGGCGAAAAATTCGCGAAACGAGTCGCGGGACAATTTTGTCGCGCGTTGCGTCAACTTTGACGTGTCGCGTCGTTTTTGTCACACCGTTTTCGGCACGCGTCGCGTCGTTTTCATCGCGTCGCGTCATAAACGACGCGCGACTGACGCGCGACTCGTTTTTCGGCGAAATTTCACTGGTGATTCGCGAATTTATTCGCCAGCGGCGAATCGCGGGAATTCGCCGCGAATTCGACCTAGGCGAATAAATTCGCCCATCACTACTTATTCTTATAATCCATACAGTTTAATGGATCCAGGGGCTGTAAATGAAGACTTGGGAAGGCTAAGACCCTACCACCTTAAAATGAGCAACACTAATATAGGATAGAGGTATAACACATATTCTACCATGTCTCCTAAGGTTGTCATTCGTGAAATTTCAATTATCCTTTCATGCATTCCAGGGTATCATACATGGGGGTAGATTCATCAAAGAGTGAAGTTAAGAGGATACAATGACGGCGGGATTACTTTCCACCCTAAAAACAAATTGCAAGATTACAAATATCACTGCTACCACTGCTTTACTCAAGTTCCAGAGCCGTTAGTATCGAGTGGGTCCCAGGGGAGGACCATGGGGGTAGATTCATCAAAGAGTGAAGTTAAGAGTGAAGTTCCGCCACTAGAGGGAAATTCCGCAGCTCTCAATTCATTCCTATGGGATTTTGATATTGAAATTTCACCCTTTGATAAATAGGCCTAGGTGGCCTCTCCACAAATCCACATAATGCTAGAATTTAGTTTAAAATTAGGAAATTGCTTAGAATGGCAGTTTTAGAGAATACAGTTTAAGAGTTGAGGATGATAAAATGGTCTCCATTAGAAAAATATGCTAAAATATGGACAAGTCCAGGGCCGGGCGATCCAGGTAACCCAGCTGGCCACGTCGCCCCAATACTGCATGTGAACATATATGACCGCACGTACATGCATGCTGACAGGCGTGTTACCAAACACGTCCCCCTCCACTCACACCCAGACGCTTCAGACCTGACTGGGGTAGGCAGCAGTTCAGGTACGTGCCCGATGCCCCCCAAACTTTGCACCCTAGGCACGTGCCTACTATTCCTACCCCTAGTTCCGGCCCTGAACAAATAATCTAAAAATGAACAAATGAAAAAACAGTAATTATAACCTAAAAAGTTGGTTTGCGACCTAGCTTTACTTTCTCTTTCATTTTTTTATGTTGGGTTTCAACCTGGCTAGTATTTTGTTGGCCAGTAAAATACCAGCCAAGGCCAGTGAACCAAGGACTGGGGAATTTGTAATAACTCATCTTTCCACACCCAGCAGGCCTCTTTCCTACCCTCTGTCCCGCAAACACCTGCCCTACTCACCAAGTTTCATTTTGTTTTGGCCCTTGGCGCAATGACTGTGCCCCTTTATGTTATGGTCCCACCCCTTTGCATCCCACCTCCTTATGTCCACACCCCTTTGCATCTCATCTCCTCATGGCCCCACTCCCTCACATCCCTAGCCCAGACTTCACCAAATTAAAGGACCAGTAACATAAAAAAAAATGAAATTGTTTTAAAGTAATCAAAATATAATGCAGTGTTGCCCTGCACTGGTAAAAATGCATTGTTTGCTTCAGAAGCACTACTATTGTTTATATAAATAAGCTGCTGTGTGGCCATGGGGGGCAGCCATTTAAAGGAGAAAGGCTCAAGTTACACAACAGATAAGCTCTGTAGAACATAATGTTACCTGTTATCCATTGCTTATCCTGTGCCATATAGCCATTTTTCAATTTCTGCCATTGCTACTTAGCAGCTTGTTTATATGAACTATAGTAGTGTTTCTGAGGCAAACAGATCAGTTTTAACAGAGCAGGGCCGCATTACATGATATTTTCTTTACTTTAAAACACTTTCATTTTTTGGTGTTACTGTTCCTTTAAACAACACAGCTTAATGATAAAGTAAAATATTAGACCAGACTGTTAAAAATAGGATTGATTATGTTATGACAGTTGAATATCCTGAGCTGCCAGGCATCACCTTGAGTTCCAGATGCCTGTTATGAGTAGAGCAGCGTTACATGTCAGTTCTACCCCTCCTCGCTCCCATTATAAATCATTGTGTCAATGGCCTGCAAGGAGGATTAGTAATGCAGCCGCAGGGTCTGCTTCCTCTGTAGTTATGCCCCTGCCCAACATGAAGGCCTGTGATTGTTAGCTTTTGAGACAATGCCTGTTTGTTCTTCTGAAGGAAGGAGTTGCCATTATAAAAGATAAGAACATTGTAGCAATTAGAATATATCACAATGGCTGGAAGCTATTTAGCCAAAGGAGTAATAACAGAGGGGGAATTCTCTCAGTTTAGGGCTGGGGCAGACAGGGAGATTCGGGGAGATTCTGTCGCCTGGCGATTAATCGCTGGCGACAATCTCCCCGAACTGCCTTCTCCCTGTCCGCCTCCTGTTAAATTCAAAAAGCGCCAGCGCTAATAAACATGCAGAGGGGCGGTTTCCGGAATCGCTCGAAGTTTCCTCACGAAGTAACTTCGGGCGATTCCAGAAATCGCCGCGCTCCGTGTGTATTAGCGCTGGTGCTTTTTGATTTTAACAGGCGGCGGACAGGGAGAAGGCAGTTCGGGGAGATTGTCGCCAGCGATTAATCGCCAGGCGACAGAATCTCCCCGAATCTCCCTGTCTGTCCCAGCCCTTAGCGTATTGACTGTAGCCATTAGGAGGATGAGTGGAGGACATTGACTTTATATTGACATTGTTAAAAAGGAGTAATCTCTATCAATAAATAAACAGATATTGTTTCTTGAAATGTGAATCAATGACTGGTAGACAGAGGGAGTGCAAAGAGTTATATTACAGGCAGTTATTGACGACAAGGGAAAACCCTAATTTATAGAAATATATGCCTTTTGTGTTTTCTTTGCTGTTTCACCCACAAAAGTTTTTTCATGCATTTACTCAACCCTGTCAATAAAAATTTGCCTGTCGCAATGTAATATTATTTGTTAGGTTTTTATTGCATTGTGAATCTTAATTGCTCATTGTGAACCTTAAACACCCGCTCTGGAGTTTCGTTAAATATTTTGTTGCAAAAAAATGGTTTGAGATTGCGAAATGTTCACAAAAGCAATTGGTCGCAAATTGAGGTCTGTAATCAGTCAAAAATGGCACAAACATGGTCACTAACTTTTGCAAAGGTGTTTATAAGAGTTTTTTGAGCTAACAAAACATTACATTCCCCCATTTGTGTTTTATTCACAATTAAACTATTTTATTAAAAGAACAGGGTAGTATATGTTTCCTTTTTAATTTAGCGTAGTTTTTTCTGGTGTGTGTAAGGCTAAAAGAAACATATAGCCAATCAGATAATTAGAAAGATCACAGGGCTAGACCAACCTGTATCAAATAAGAACATTAGAATGATCATAGAGCTAGACCAACCAATATACAATCAGAACATTATACTGATCACTGGGCTGGACTAACCTGTATCCAATCAGAGCATTAGAATGATCATAGAGCTAGACCAACTGATATACAATCAGAACATTATACTGATCACTGGGCTGGACTAACCTGTATCCAATCAGAACATTGGAATGACCACAGGGCTAGACCAAGCCATATCCAATTGGAACATTAGAATGATCACAGGGCTAGACCAACCTGTATCCAATCAGAGCATTAGAATGATCACAGGGCTAGACCAACCTGTATCCAATCAGAGCATTAGAATGATCACAGGGCTAGACCAACCTGTATCCAATCAGAGCATTAGAATGATCACAGGGCTAAACCAACCTGTATCCAATCAGAGCATTAGAATGATCACAGGGTTAGACCAAACTGTATCCAAACAGATAGTTAGAATGATCATAGGGCTAGACCAGTGATCCCCAACCAGTAGCTCGTGAGTAACATGTTGCTTTCCAACCCCTTGGATGTTGCTCCCAGTGGCCTCAAAGCAGGTGCTTATTTTTGAATTACAGGCTTAGAGGCAAGTTTTGGTTGCATAAAAAACAGATGTCCTGCCAAACATTCTCTCCTGTAGGCTGCCAGTCCATATAGTGGTTACCAAAAAGCCAATCAGAGCTCTTACTTGACATCCCCATGGACTTTTTCATGCTTGTGTTGCTCTCCAACTCTTTTTTACATTTAAATGTGGCTCACAAGCAAAAAAGGTTGGGGACCCCTGGGCTAGACCAACCTGTACCCAATCAGAACTTTAGAGTGATCACAGGGCTAGACCAACCTGTACCCAATCAAAAATTAGCATGAACACAGGGCTAGACCAACCTGTACCAAATCAGAACATTATACTGATCACAGGGCTGGACCAACCTGTATCCAATCAGAACATTGGAATGATCACAGGACTAGACCAAGCCATATCCAATTGGAGCATTAGAATGATCACAGGGCTAGAACCTGTATCCAATCAGAACATTACAATTATCACAAGGCTAGACCAACCTGTATCAAATCAGAGCATTAGAATAATAACAGGCCTAGACCAGCCTCAGTCAGAAAAATTATTTAATGTTACCTTTTGAGGTCTAAAAAAGTTAGTGGGTGGAGATTAACCTGCAGAGAGGAATTTGCAGACCTAGTGTAGTTTCAATCTGGAGTAGTATCTCTTACTATTGTGTCCATCAATTGTAAAGTTCTGATTGGTTGCTATGACCTGCTTACTCTTGAATGACCAATAAGTCTCTCTCTCCAGCTTGGATTTATTATTCACTTCTCATAAGTTTTGCTGGAAAATAAAACATGACATAGGGCAATGAGGATCTCATTATTATTATTATTATTATTATTATTATTATTATTATTATTATTATTATTGTTATTATTATACAGAACGGTTTATTTCTTCTTGCACTCACTATCAAAGTGGAAGCAAAGTAAATCATCCTTGTTCTGTTTGCTTTGTTCATAGAACAGAAAGCCTGTTGATTTTTGTAATTAAAAGGGACACTGAAAAGGAAAGATTAAAACACAGTTATTAAGCATGTAATTCTTCCTGAACCTAAATTTGTATGAGCCTTAAAGCGGACCTGTCACCAAGACATAAAAAGCTGTATATTAAAAGTCCTTTGCAAATTAAGCATGAAATCCAATTTTTTTAAGCATTCATAGATGATGTTAACGCATTCAGCTGTCAATAAAATATTGCTTTCCCCTCCTCTATGTCTTTTGTATATAGGCAGGGCTGGCAATTACTTTCACTTTCCATTCAGCACTTATTAGATGCCACTGCTCAACCCACATTCTGTCTCTCTTTATCATTTAATTGTGTAGCCAGTACACGGGGATGGACATCAGGTCCCCCATTCTGGTGCACAAACAAGATTCTGAGATGATACAAGGCTTGAATTAATAACAGTGTCCACAAAAATGACTCCTGCCTGCTTGTTATTATTTTGAATTCCCAGACTGAAGGAAACAAGATTCAAATTATTTATATAGTGTATCTAAAGTTTATTTTGTAAGATTAAAATTATTAAATTGGATTCTGAAATTTTTATTTGGGTGACAGATCCCCTTTAAGTGGATATTTTGATTACATTTCTGAGAGAGCATCTAAAACAATATTTGTAATATCATTTGGAGTGGAAGGCTTATTCCTCCTCCTATTCTAGCTATCTGTATAACAGAGCATTCTGTCCCAGTGGCTGCACAGATCCTATTTTATCCCCATTGTAAGCAGCAGTCCTGCCTTGCTTTATGGCAGCTGAGATTGTAGCTATCTGTATAACAGAACATTCTGTCCCAGTGGCTGCAGAGATCCTATCTGATCCCCATTATAGGAAGCAGCAATCCTGCCCTGCTTTATGGCAGCTGAGATTCTAGCTATCTGTATAACAGAGCATTCTGTCCCAGTGGCTGCACAGATTTTATCTGGTCCCTATTGGAAGCAACAGTCCTGCCCTGCTTTATGGCAGCTGAGATTCTAGCTAAATGTATAACAGAGCATTCTGTCCCAGTAACTACAGAGATACTATCTGATCCCCATTGTAAGCAGCAGTCCTGCCCTGCTTTATGGCAGCTGAGATTCTAGCTATCTGTATAACAGAGCATTCTGTCCCAGTGGCTGCACAGATTCTATCTGATCCCCATTATAGGAAGCAGCAGTCCTGCCCTGCTTTATGGCAGTTGAGATTCTAGCTATCTGTATAACAGAGCATTCTGTCCCAGTGGCTGCACAGATCTGATCCCCATTATAGGAAGCAGCAGTCCTGCCCTGCTTTATGGCAGCTGAGATTCTAGCTATCTGTATAACAGAGAATTCTGTCCCGGTGGCTGCACAGATCTTACTTGATCCCCATTCTAACCTTTAGAACTCTCACCAACTGTAGTAAGACAAAACCAAACAACAGTAAAAATATGTAATCTTACAAAAGCCACTAATAAGGGGGTGTTCATAATAACTAAATTCCAGCTGCCGTAAAATGGGCTGTTGTCAACACCCAGAACCCTTTATAACGAACAAATACTAGAATACATATAATATAAAACATTTGCAAAGTTTTCCAGTCTTTTACCTAGACATTACTGAATGTTACGAAATGCAATTTCATACTGGATCACTCTGCACTTGTGGTTTGGTGGCTGTTTCAGAGGAAGTATAATGCCATTAGCTCGGGGCATTGCTTGCGACTAACCACCAGCTAAGACATTGCTTATTTACAGTGAGGACGCAAGGCAGACAAGGGCCAGTAAGGTCAAAACTGCTGTCCTTGAGAAGAGTTACAGGCTCTGTAATCTAACCTGTCCTTAAAAGCTATTTTTTAGTGAGTGCATTGCTAATAGGAATTCACTGAAAGGGTAAAGTATGGGTGGAACTTGAAAGGAGAGTTCCTTGCGCCCGAGTTGCCCAAATCCCTTTCTAGACAATAATTATTTTCTTAATCATCAAATGGGACAAAGGGAAATAGGCCTGGGAAGAGCAAAATCTTTTGCAAATGACAATGTAATAGCATTAAACCAAGTCTAGATATACTAGAAAGTGGTATTTAGTGCTTTCCTCCATCCATTACCAACTGGTCTTCTAAGATCATTAAAAGCATAGCCTGTCTCTAACCAGGAGTGGTGGGTGGAGTTCAGCCCATAAGACATAATAATAGTAGTGTTCTGAACCAGCCTTTTATTAGCATAAGAATTGTTTATGATACACAATCTGTTAAAGTGAGATCTAGTGATCTAGAAACATTGTGGTCATTTTTATTGCTGGTGGTGCTCTCTCGCCTGCACATCCACGATCTGTCTCAAATAATTAGAGCACTTTTTATTGTAACATACTGCTAATTTCCAGGCATGCTGTGGCCCACTGTTTCACATAAGACTTTCTCTTCTAGGTCCCACCGGATGCCATACCTCCCAACTGTCCCTTTTTCAGAGAGACAGTCCCTCTTTTGACAGCTCAACCTGCAGTCCCTCATTTGTACTGGAAAGTCACTATTTTCTCTGAACTGAACAGCCAGAAAAAGAAACAAATGTTTCTGAATTCATTGGCTTTTGGCATAGAGCCCAGAACAGCTAACAAGGTGCAAATAAGATGCAATTTTGAGATAAGAAAACAAGTAATTGTAACAATTCAGATAAGGAGAAATATTTTAAAACTTTTCATGACCTGCCAACTTTTTAAAAATGAACATAGGGGTTGTGGTTAGAAAAATTTTGCCATGCTACGTGCACTAAATGTTTTTGTCCCTGTTTTTACTTCCAAAATGTTAGGAGGTATGTGATGCTGGTGGAGGAACAGCAGGGCCGCCATTAGAAATCACGGGGCCCCGCACAACAACATTTTCATGGCCCCCTGGGCCCCGCCCACGCTGACACCCAAACCCCACCCCTGATCCCGCCTACTCCACATCACAGTTAAAAGACCACACAGATATCAGCACTAAAAAAGTAACCCCCCACACATTTTGATGGTCACGGCTCCTGTATAAGTTAAAAAAAACAAATTGGGGCCCCAAAAATGATTTTTAAAAAATCATTGGCGCCAGGGCCCCCCTAATAAGTTAAACAAAAAAATGGGGCCCCAAAGAATATTAAAAAAAAAAAAAAACATTGGTGCCAGGGCCCCCTTACAAGCCCCAATGAATATTTTTTTAATAACAATTGGCGCCACGGCCCCCCTCACAAATTAAAAAAAAATTGGGGCCCCAAAGAATATTTTTAAAAAAACATTGGAGCCAGGACCCTCCCTAAAAATGTAAAAAAAATTGGGGCCCCAAAAAATATTTTTTAAAAAAACATTAGCGCCAGGACCCTCCTTACAAATTAAAAAAAAATTGGGACCCCAAAGAATATTTTTAAAAAACATTGGAGCCAGGACCCTCCCTAAAAATGTAAAAAGAATTGGGGCCTCAAAAAATATTTTTTGAAAAAAACATTGGTGCCAGGGCCCCCCTTACAAGTTAAAAAAAATGGGGCTCCAAAAAATATTTTAAAAAAAATATTGGTGCAGGGGCCTATAGAGTATTAAAATAAAAATTGGTGGCCAGGGCATTAAAAAAAACAAAAAACCCACATCGGTGTCAGTAGAATTGAACTCGTGGCTTCAGGATTTCAGTTATAGCTGTTTTCATGACTTCGGTTCTTTTCACTGCTTCAGGACTTCAGTGTCGGCTCCTTTCGTGACTTAGGGTATTTTCGCCACTTCAGGACTTCAGTGTCGGCTCCTTTTGGGATTTCGGGTCTTTCCGTCTCTTCAGGACTTCATATTTGTTCGGCACTTCCGCATTCCGCCTCAGGACTTCGCGACGAGTGCACGCTTCTGCGCTCATAAGGTGTCCCAGGCCCGGGGCTGAAGGGGGGCAATATTCAAAAGAGCCGGGCCCTCCTTCAGCCCTGGGCCAGGGACACTTGTCCCCCCCTGATGGCGGGCCTGAGGAACAGTCTCATAAGAACTCACCTCCTAGAACCTGACATTTATGGCCCACTCTCACAACATTTCCCTCTATCATAAAGACCTGTTGTCAATATAAAAACAGCTGCTGGGATTTGTCTTTGGGTAGGACACACTAGGTTTGAGGCTCACCGGGATTGGGGCTCACCAGAGCTCGGCTGGTATTTTGGACTCTATCCATGGAAAAATGGGGTTCTTTGCTTTGTTCCACTTGTGCTCCTATGACTAAGCCATAAATAAGATCAGCTTCTTTATGATATTATTAATACCCTTCTCTTGATTAGATTTCATAGCACTGAGCACATAACATAATTTGCTTTGTATTTGTATAAACCCTTACTGTAGCTTTCCGACATTTCATCTTGCCCTTGTTCTAATTTTATCTCCCCTTGATTAACCCCCCCCCCTCTTCCCCCAGATTTGGCACTCAGTTTCTTCCATAGAGCAGTCTTCTGTTTTTCCATTGCTCCTCGACATAAAGCCTTTGTAGATACATATATATATATATATATATATATATATATATATATATATATATATACTACAGTCTAATGGCAGCCACTGTGACAATCTTAAAGGAAGATTGAGTAAAATATTAATGTACAATATTGATATGTATTCTTTGGGGGACCGTATATTCTCTCCGATCTCTTGATCTGTGCAATCGACAAACAAGAAGCCCTTAAGAACTTTTATAGATAGCACTTTATGCATTATTGATATCTACTTGCTATAAGTAGTTCTGCCCCATAAAACTACTTTATTTTGTCTTAGACACGGAGATGCGGCCTCCTCTGTCGTCTGTCTGTCTGTAAGTACTAGTAGTTGGTTATTGTGTTAGGATATAGATTTGCTTGTCAAAAACTGGCTTGAATGTAACTGAAATTGAACCTCTTAAATCATGGTAGATCTTCAGCAATTAATTGCTACGTATATATCCCTCCCACGCTCTCTCTCTTATGCTCAGGGTCTTGCAGTGTACATAACATCAGTTAATATCCAGTACAGTAAACTTTGATGAAACTTGTCCTTAGTTATGGGACCTTGTGTGATTTTATCTGATAAACCCCATGGACTGTTGCTAAATGACAACTGGCATACTGACAATTGCACGTAACAATAAAGATGAAGTATTACTGTCACAATGTTGCCTTATGGTGTCTATCTTTACAAACCTGCAATCTGACAGCTCCTTCTGGGAGGTTATTATCCCAACTGAAGCTATAGGCACTCCCTACTATACCTGCTATCCCCCA
>CM044442.1:6401539-6439759 GCA_024363595.1 Xenopus borealis
ACCTTACTACCTTACTGCTTGGCCTTGTTGAAAGACCAGAAATCCCAGGCAATTGGCAGATGGAGAAGTAGGACAAGATGCATCTCACTTTCATCTTTGTTCAGAGCTACTTGTTTGGGTCAGTGGCTGAACACGTTTGGCTACCTTAGTGTGGCAATAAAAATTTCCAAAAATTGTTCTTCCTGGGATCTTTTTTCTCTGATATGGATCTGTTAAGTGCATCTTGCTGTTCTGGAAATTCTTGGTAATTGCTTCATTGGAGGCCTTACCTTTGCCATTGACCTCTGTCTCTGCTTTCTGCTAATGAACTAAAAATAGTCTAAGCCCCTGGCAGATAATGGAGCTGGCTGGTTGAGTAGAAAGCATGGCCTTAAAGTTTGGCTTCCCCGTGTTTGTGCCGTGTATTACTCCTGGCCTTCTAGTTCAGCTGTTAGTTCTGGATCAGCAAGAAACTTTTCTAAGAATCTTTTGACTCTGATTAAGTGGTTCTTAGACTTAGTAATGACATAGTAATGACATAGTAGAGTAAAAGATAGTGGGTATGTAAAGGTGGCAATAGTAACTATTTTGATATGTGTTGCCCAGTTTGTGGCCCTTTAATTGTTGGTTCACTGGGCTTTCATAATTCATGGAAATAACAGGGCTCCCATAGTCTGTTTTGCCTAGGGGTCCCACCATCAATAAACACATCTTACTATCCATATACATTGTGTACGTGTAGTAGGAAATAATGCTTTTACAGCTGGCTTCCAATCATACAATAAATATATGAATCTGAAGGTGCTTGCTGGCAAACAAATACATGAGATTTAACCTGCTGGTCTTTATGACTCTATAAATATACCGTCTGTCTGTCTGCATCTTGCTTTGCTCAATAATCCTTTAACTGCCATAGTGCTAGATGGCGAGAAATACTCTTTGTAATATGATTAGTGAGGTTTATTTCCAGAAAAAAAAAAGAAATAAGCGTCTGGGCTTCTACACATGATAATATGTTCTATTCAATAGGCTTTACGCTAATGTCTCCCGGCTACTAGACATGGATAAATAGAGGAGACGCACCCCCTGCTGTAGCCAAGGAGCTGCTAGAATGGAAAAGACAGATTTAAATTTTTTATTGTTATAGGAACTTACACTGTGCAGAACATTTAAGTGCACAGAGTCGGACTGGGGGCCCCAGAGCTCACCAGGACTGCCGTTCAGGGCCCCCCACGCCTCCCCTCCAGCCTCCCTTCCTCCCCCAGCCTCGACTCCCTTCCCCACCTCCTCCTCTCCTCACCTATCGCCGCTGGGTGCACACATGCTGACGCAGCAGCTCGGCACAAAATTTTTATTTTCAAATTGATTGGGATTTGGAGAGGGGAATCTGGCCCAGCGGAGGCCCATGAGGGTCGCGGCCCATCGGAGGCCCATGAGGGTCGCGGCCCATCGGGTTTTTTCCCGGTGTCCCGCTGGGCCAGTCCGACCCTGTAAGTACACAGTTTAATGTGCAGAAAAAATGGCATTTTCTCAGGCAACAAAACCATATTTAGTCATTGACCACAAACCTTCCTACCCATCATGCTGCCCAAGCCATACACTCAGTCCACCTAATCCCTGCTTTCTTTTGTAACATCCCTGAGATATAGTATGAGGGAGTTGGCTGAGAAGTAATGTTAGAAAACTGGGGGTTAAAAGTTAAAGAAGATGAAAATGTTAAAACTAAGTAAGCTTTATCAGAATCATCTGTATAAGTACATTGGTAAACGGTCAAAGTAATGCTGCTCTGAGTCCTCTGTCAAAATAAACACAGTATTTCTTTCCTTCTATTGTGTCACATGGGCTTCTGTATCAGACTTACTGTTTTCAGCTTAAACCTCCAGGGCTTGGGCTTGAGCATGCTCAGTTTGCTCCCCTCTCCCTTTTCCTTCCTCCCTCCTCCCCTCCCTGCTGTAATCTGATCCCAGAGCTATGAGTGAGCAGGTAGAGACTCAGGCAGGAAGTGATGTCACACCAAGCTAATATGGCAGCTGCTATCCTAAACAAACAGAGACAGCGCCTAGAGCTGTTTAGTCAGGTATGGGAAAGCATATAAATATGGTGTTAAGTCTTGCATAGTTGTGGCTAATCTATTGCCAATAAACTGCCTTGATAGCTTTCCATCTCGTTTAAAGGAGAATTCAACCCCCCATATAAAAAACCCACTACCCCTCTACCCTCCATAGTCCCCCCTACCTGCTCCTCCCCCCGCATAGGAGTTAATACCCGTATGCCAGTAATTACCTCTTGTTGCAGAGTCAGCGCAGCGGAGCTCACAGGGTCCATCTTCAGCCAATTTGGTAATCTTCGGGTCTTCTTTCAGCGATTTGGTATTTTGTGCCACTTTTCACGGGGGGGGGGACCTCAACTGGGCATGCGCTGTAATGACACTTCCTTGCTGATGAATATAGCATTGCTGAATGCAGGTATCACTGTATTAATAGGGGGTTTCTGGCCTCCGATTTAAAGTGTGGGGCAGGGCACGTAGCTCAGTAAACATAGTGCCTATTTTCTTGCCTTGCCCTGCACTTTATAATTGACCCCCTCTGTTTAAAGCAGATGCCAACAGAGGGTTAATGTCACTCTAAAGTGGAAAATAGCTTTTTTGGCATCAATACCTTGTTAGACCACTGTTTTGAAAGCTGAAAACACGCCACTTGAATTTATAATGAGGCACTGAGTGCTTATGCGCATGAAAATCACTTCACCGTTATTATTGCATGAAAATCTGTACCAGTTAAATTTAGAAGTTTGCTGAACGTGTGTGATGGGTTTGACATTTATTCAGAAACGGGGGGTGTCTCTGGGTTTGAATAAAACATCCAAAATGTATTTAGCAACAACAGAGGGTATAAGGAAGTGAAATATTTCACCAGTAGGGATGGGCGAATCTGGGGCGTTTTGCCTAAATTTCGCTAATTTCAAGTAGAAAAAGGCAAAAAATTTGCTAAACACTGCCGCGTCTCATTTAGGACGCGGACATCCATTTTTTTGACGCCCGCGTCTAAAAATTTTCGCCAGGTGAAATGTTTCTGGCGTTTTGCAAACTTATCACAGGAATTCTCTGCGAATTCGCCCCAGGCGAATAAATTCGCCCATCGCTATACTCCAGGTCTAGTAACCCATAGCAACCAATGATATATATGCTTACAAACAGGTGACCAGTAAAGTCCGCCTGTTGAATCATTGCTATCAGTGCCATCTTTCCCAGTATATATATATATACAGGTATCCGTTATCTGGAAACCCATTATCCAGCTCCGAATTATGGAAAAGCAATCTCCCATAGACATTTTATCCAAATAATCTGACTTTCTCTGTAATAATAAAACAGTACATCGTATTTGATCCCAACTAAGATATATGTAATTAATCCTTATTGGAAGCAAAACCAGCCTATTGAGTTTATTTAATGTTTATATGATTTTCTAGTAGACTGAAGCTGGCCATACACGGCTGATAAAAGTTGCAGATGGGCTTCCCCGATTGATATCTGGCCAAAAGTTGGCCAGACGTCCATCGGGCAGGATTAAAAATGCAGTCGAATCATGGCTGCATCTATTCATTCATAGGGTCCCATGATCTGATTGCCCATATTGGCTACATTATGAAACACATCAGTTAATAGTGCTGCTCCAGTAGACTTCTGCACTGAAATCCATTTCTCAAAAGCGCAAACAGATTTTTTTATATTCAGTTTTGAAATCTGACATGGGGCTAGACATTTTGTCAATTTCCCAGCTGGCCCTGGTCATGTGACTTGTGCCAGCACTTTAGGAGGGAACTTTCTGGCAGGCTGTTGTTTTTCCTTCTCAATGTAACTGAATAGTACGCAGTGGGACATGGGTTTTACTATTGAGTGTTGTTCTTAGATCTACCAGGCAGCTGTTATCTTGTGTTAGGGAGCTGTTATCTGGTTACCTTCCCATTGTTCTGTTGTTAGGCTGCTGGGTGGGGGAAAGGGAGGGGGTGATATCACTCCAACTTGCAGTACAGCAGTAAAGAGTGACTGAAGTTTATCAAAGCACAAGTCACATGACTTGGGGCAGTAGGGAAATTGACAATATGTCTAGCCCAATGTCAGATTTCAAAATGAAGTATAAAAAATCTGTTTCTGATTTCAATGCAGAATTCTTCTGGAACAGCACTATTAACTGATGCATTTTTCCCATGACAGGATCCCTTTAAGACAAAACAAAGTATATTTCCTACTTTGTCCAGTGAGTCATGTCACCTACATAGAAGGGACATTCCCTTTTGGTATTTACCATTTTGTTCTACCCTTTTTGTCTTGCAGCAGTTTCCAATGCTATAAATAAGAATTAGTACACACGAGGAGCAGGATGAGAATATGGCAGTCCTCTTGTTACCACCGGGTCCTGACAGCTTCCGCCGGTTCACCCCCGAATCTCTGGCTGCAATCGAAAAGCGTATTGCCGAGGAACAGGCCAGGCCGGCTAAACAGGAAAACAGAGAGGAGGAAAATAATGAGGTGCAGAAGCCGAGACCCCACCCTGACCTGGAAGCGGGCAAGCCGCTCCCCCGCATCTTCGGGGACTTTCCTACAAAGCTCATTGGACAGCCCTTGGAGGACATCGACCCATTCTACAGAAACCAGAAGGTGAGTACATGCCAGTTATCAGGGATCTACCAATGGTGTAAGCAAAGATATTCTAAAACAATTTGCAATTGGTCTTTATTTATTTTGCATATTACATATTTATCAAAGGTTGGATATGGAACCACAAAAAATCCTCTCATCTGGTAAACAATAGTGACATTTACATTAAATGTTTGATATATTTGCTATTGGTTAGTTCATCTGGCCCTTTTTAGCCTGATGACCAGGTAACTGTTTCCATAACAGATGGGAAGATGGGGGAGGGACTTAAAGGGAAACTGTCATGGGAAAACATGTTTTAAAAAAAAAAATGCTGCTGCTCCAGTAGAATTCTGCACTGGAATCCATTTCTCAAAAGAGCAAACAGATTTTTTTTATATTCAGTTTTGAAATCTGACATGGGGCTAGCCATTTTGTTAATTTCCCAGCTGTCCTGGTCATGTGACTTGTGCCAGCACTTTAGGAGGGAACTGCTTTCTGGCAGGCTGTTGTTTTTCCTTCTCAATGTAACTGAATAGTACACAGTGGGACATGGGTTTTACTATTGAGTGCTGTTCTTCGATCTACCAGGCAGCTGTTATCTTGTGTTAGGGAGCTGTTATCTGGTTACCTTCCCATTGTTCTGTTAGGCTGCTGGGTGGGGTAAAGGGAGGGGGTGATATTACTCCAACTTGCAGTACAGTAGTAAAGAGTGATTGAAGTTTATCAGAGCACAAGTCACATGACTTGGGGCAGCTGGGAAATTGACAATATGTCTAGCTCCATGTCAGATTTCAAAATGAAATATAAAAAAATCTGTTTGATCTTTTGAGAAATGAATTCCAATGCAGAATTAGTCTGGAACAGCAATATTAACTGATGCATTTTGCAAAAAATTTTTTTCCTGTGACAGGATCCCTTTAAAGAGAAAGAAAGCTATGGAGGCATTTTATTGCCAATAGATTAGCCGCAATAGTGCAATCTAGAATGCTATATATATTCTGTAGAATGTTTTACCATACCTGGGTAAAAAGCTCTAGAAGCTCTCTTTTTGTTTAGGATAGCAGCTGCCATATTAACTTGATGTGACATCACTTCCTGCCTGAGTCTCTCCCTGCTCACTCAGATTACAGCAGAGAAGGGAAGGAAGGGAAGAGAAGCGAACTGAGCATGCTCACGCCCAGGGCAAGGAGGTTTAAGCTGAAGGCAGGAAGTCTGATACAGAAGCCCATGTGTACACAATAGAAGGAAAGACAGAGAACTCAGAGCAGCATTACTTTGAGGGTTTACTGGTGTACTTAAGTGGACCTTTCTGATAAGACTTACTTAGCTTTAGCCTTTCCTTCTCCTTTAAGAAATATAAGTGATAATTAATGCTGGGCAGATACATTCACCAGGAATGGATTTTCGGTGAATGTCCACGAATGTTTGTGAAACGGTGGGAAAAAAAATTGTTGCGTGTCTAAATTAGCGTGTGCATCAAAATTGTCACGCATCAGAATTTTTTCGGATGCCCATTGACTTTAATGCATTAGGACAAAATAGTTGCACATATAAAAATTGTCAATTGCGTCAAAATTGTTGCGCGTCAAAATGATATTGATGCCCATTGACTTCAATGCATTTTGCAATTTTTTTGGCAATTTTCGCAGACTTGAAAAGGAAATCACTTAAAAAAAAAAAAACAACAGAAAGGTAAAAAGAAGACCAATTGCAAAGTGTCAAACAAGATAAAAATGTGAAAAAAAAGTCACAATGTCCTAGTAACCAAGTTGCGTTTGTAATTATTCAATGTTTTTCTCTTCTTTTCTCGCCAGACCTTTGTAGTAGTAAATAAAGGAAAGACGATCTTCAGATTTAGTGCCACGCCTGCTTTGTATATAATAAGCCCTTTCAATCCCATCCGAAGAGCTTCAATCAAAATTTTGGTACATTCATATCCTTTTCATGGCGTTCTATGGCAACATTTATCTGCAAAAGACTTGGATGAATGGTGGAACTCTTAGTGGCCCTATTTGTGGCTTTAATGTACTGATATATGAATGTGAACTTGTAATTAGGTAATTATTAATAATAATAATAACAAATATTAAGGGTGCTCTATGTCTTACAAAACTGGGGTTTGGATTGCTGGGAAGTGGGTAGAGTATAGGTGGGACATAAGTTTGCCTATGCTCATCTGTGATCGCCTTTGCAGACTTGTGGCAAAATATTTGGAGAACATGGGCGTTATTTTCTACATTGAAAGGAACAGTAACACCAAACAAGCTGCTGTGTAGCAAAGGTGGACATTTAAAAAGGTCTATATGGCACAGATTCAATAGTGGATAACAGATAACAACATTATGTTCTACAGAGCTTATCTGCTATCTGCTATGTAACCTGAGCCTTTTCTACTTTTATTGGCTTCCCCGATTGCTACACATTTATATAAACTATGGTAGTACTTATCTGTTATCTACTGTGTATCCTGTGCTTGGATGGCTGCCCCAGCCATGGCTACACAGCAGCTTGTTTATATAAACTATAGTAGTACTTATCTGTTATCTACTGTGTATCCTGTGCTTGAATGGCTGCCCCCATGGCTACACAGCAGCTTGTTTATATAAACTATAGTAGTACTTTTCTGTTATCTACTGTGTATCCTGTGCTTGAATGGCTGCCCCCATGGCTACACAGCAGCTTGTTTATATAAACTATAGTAGTACTTATCTGTTATCTACTGTGTATCCTGTGCTTGAATGGCTGCCCCCATTGCCACACAGATGGTGTGGCGATTTGTCGCTGGGGCGACTAATCTCCCCAAATCTGCTCGCTTGGGCCACCCAATGACTCAGTTTATGCCTGTGTATTATCAGCCATAATGTTTTTTTTTCCTTGACTTGACTCCCTACATTGTTCAGTATGTTTATAATGTGCACTATTCTCACAAACTGCGTGTTCATGGCCATGTCTGACTCTGGAACATGGCTCAAGTATGTTGAGTAAGTATCCCGACTTTTATTCAACTTCACCTTTTCCAGCTGACTCTGTTATTGCAAAATAGCTGCTATCTTCTTCATCAAATGGGTAATTCATCTTTGAGTTAACTGTTAGTATGATGTCGAGACTGATAGTCTGAGACAATTTGTAATTGGTTTTCATTTTTTATTATTTGTGGTTTTTCGGTTATTTAGCTTTTTATTCAGTAGCTCTCCAGTTTGTAATTTCAGCCACCTGGTTGTTAGGATTCAAATTACCCTAGCAACCATGCATTGATTTGAATAAGTGAGGCATAGGAATAGGAGATGGACTAAAAAAAACATAAATGTGTAGCCCTACAGAGCATTTGTTTTTTTAGATGGGGTCAGTGACCCCCTTTTGAAAGCTAGAAAGAGTCTACTATAAAAAAATAAATAACAAAGAGCAAAATTTCTTTGAATTGGCCATTCTATAAAATACTAAAAGTAAACTTAAAGGTGAACCATCCTTTTAATGTTATTGTTGTTTAAAAAAGTAATGTACATGTAATGTTACAGCCAGTAATTACAGGTTCTAGTTCTTCACATTCGCTTCCAGGTAGGGCCGGTAAAAATGATGGGGGATCCCAAGGTTTTTAATATATGGAAAAAAGATAAATGTATAGGAAGGCCGGTATTTTTTTCTAGAAAATGGGGCAACCCTACTTCCAGGTCCCCTCTATCCTGGCCTGCCTTTTCTATGACTGCATAGCTCTGATTCACATGCTAAAATGTACGGGGTCGAAATGGGGGGGCCCTCTGAGGGCTGCTGCCTAAGGGCCTCCCGTCCAGTACCCCCCCCCACATGTGTGCACTCGTGTATGTGCGTCAGTGCATGCCCCGTTTGATCTGTGCGTTGACGCGCATGCGCGAGTACGCACTTACGCCCAATTGCGGCTACCAGACTGGAGGCCCGGAGGCAGTAGCCCAGGGAAGGAATCCAGGTGTAGATCTGGGCAGGCAGGATCCACTAGAGCCGGGGCCCACTTGGTTTATTCCCGGTGTCCTGCTGGCCAGTCTGACCCTGAAAGTGTATAGCAGCTTAGTACTCTAATTAACATGGTTTATGGAAATGGATATTGGAGCTCCTTTAAAGGGCAAGGAAAGACAAAGAAATAAAATCCCATTTTTACTTTCGTTAATGAAAGAAATCTATCTCCAATATACTTTAATTAAAAAATGTGTAACGTTTTCATAAGAAACCTGACTGTATGCAGTGAAATCCTCCCTTCATTTAGTGCTGTGGATAGGAATTGTCAGACGCTCCCTAACTTCTGGCAGGGAAACAATCATACTTATGAACAGCAGGGGGAGCCCCTGCCTTACTTACCAGCCATGAACTCAGCAGCTTTGTTTTTTGATCATTTATGACAATCCCTAAGAAGCCCAGATCACACTGAGCATGTGTATGTAGTCTAGTCTTGCAAAGATGTATAACAAAGTTACAAGATGACAGCCCCCTGTGGCCAACTTTGAAAGCATAAATAATTTGTTTGATTAGGCTTGTGGTGCAGTAAGTTCATGTTTTTGTTTAGTATACAAAATACAGTATTTCTAGTCTTATTCTATTATAGACTTTCCTTGCCCTTTAAAGGAAGCAAAATAGAATCTATCCCCACTAATATGGGATATAATTATGGTATGAAAAACATTTATGTTTAAAGTTGCTTTAGTATTTTTGGTTCTGTAGCAGTTGTGGGACATGTTAGGGAGCTGGAGGGTCTTCCTTAGAGTTGTGTCATTGCTAGGCATAGACGTGCATGTTCTAAAGCATTCTTTTTAGCTCAGCTGCATGACTAGCTTGTCCCGAGAGAGCCATTCAAGAACAATAAAACATAGCTTCAAGGCTGGACACCTTGTATGAGTATATTAATGGTTATAGATTGCATCTACAGACAGCTCAGAGTATCTTGGGTAACTGAGGTTGGCTGCTCTAGACTTCTCTTCATTTGCAAATTTGTCTCCCAGCATAAAGCTTCGCTCCCCAGCTCCGGAATGGAATGTGACTAATAGTTACTGATAGTCTTTATCCCTTAGTGTGGGAGTGGGGATGTAGCGATGACGGAACCATTCCAATTGGTGGTAAAGTCCATAACCATTAAATCGGTTAGCTTCCCACGGTGGAGTTACAGGTATGGGACCTGTTATCCCAAATACTTGGGACCTGAGGTTTTCCAGATAACAGATCTTTCTGTAATTTGGATCTTCATACCTCCTGTCTACTAGAAAATCATGTAAACATTAAATAAACCCAATAGGCTGTTTTTTTACCTCCAATAAGGATGAATTATATCTTAGTTGGATCAAGTACCAAGCTACTGTTTTATTATGACTGAGAAAAAGGTAATCATTTTTGAAAATCTGGATTATTTGATTATAATGGAGTCTATGGTAGATGTTCATTCCATAACTTGGAACTTTCTGAATAGCAGGTTTCCTGATAATGGATCCCATAGCTATGCTTCCATGTAAGTAGGACATTACTGATGTCCTATATCCTATGGAACCTTGGGCACTACATTGGGGCATTTGATGATCATGCCTGTGTTCAGGAACTTTGAGGCTTGGGTTTGGCTACCATTGAGAGTCAATCTCCATCAGCTTCAACTTCACTATTCTGGATGCATCACATGCACTTGATTACAGCTGGGCCAGCAGGGTTATGGTCCAACACCTAGTGCTTCTAACATCCGTGTTGCATCCGTGTGTTGGTTGTTTTGCACATATGATAAGGATGACAGTTGAAAGAGGGTATGTGGAGCTCAAGACATGCTGAATGGAAAGTAAAAGTAATTGTCTGCCCTGCCTCTATGCCTAGTGGTGGGGCAGGTAATATGTGATTGACAGCTGAGATATTGAAATACAATGCGTTTGGATGTGCTAATAAAAAAAGAACTTGAGTTTCATGATTGATTGTAAAAAGACTTTTATTATACAGGTATATGAACTGCTATTCAGACTACTTGGGACTTGGGGCTTTCCCATGGATATTTCTGTAATTTAGATATTCATACATTTAGGGGCAGATTTATCAAGGGTCGAAATAAAAATTAGAATTTCGAGAATTTAGGATTATGGAATAGTAGTAATTACAGGCATCCAAAATCGGGGAGCATACTGTCTCTCATTCAACCTCCGTGCTGCACGCAGAGCCGTCCCTCAACGGGTGGTATCCAATACTGAAAAAGCATCAAGCGGAGCACCAGAGCGAGTGCCTAAAAAGTATAGTTTTAATGTTCCAAGTTAAAAATACTCATAATCAGTATATCCATACAAAAAACATGTCAGGATCCAGCCCATAAAAACATTAACCAATAGTAGCGTAATGGTTAATGTTTGTATGGGGGCTATGGGTATTTAAGGGAGATAATGGAATCAGGTGTGTGCTTCTGAGGAAGGGGCGTGAGCCATGAAACGCGTTAAGTGCTGACATGTTTTTTGTATGGATATACTGATTATGAGTATTTTTAACTTGGAACATTAAAACTATACTTTTTAGACACTCGCTCTGGTGCTCCACTCGGGTTATGGAATAGGCCAAAGTTCGACTATCGAATCGAATATCGAAATTTATCATGTACTGTCTCTTTAAAACTTCAGCTTTCAACATTTGCCACCTTAAACCTGCCGAATTGCTGTTTTAGCCTATGGGGGACCTCCTAGAATCTATTTGGAGTCATTTGGTGGACTTTGAAAAATAGGGGGGCTCTCTTTGCCTAGAAGATGTATTAGAGCTCACTCTATTAAAATCACCAGACATCATGTCTCTCTACATGCAGCAGTTGGGTGTCAGATATTCATTGTTACATCCAATATATCTTAAAGGGGGGCTCCTTTTGCCTAGAAGATGTATTAGAGCTCACTCTATTAAACTCACCAGACATCATGTCTCTCTACATGCAGCAGTTGGGTGTCAGATATTCATTGACAGTTACATCCAATATATCTTATAGGGGGGCTCCTTTTGCCTAGAAGATGTATTAGAGCTCACTCTATTAAACTCACCAGACATCATGTCTCTCTACATGCAGGATTTGTGCAAAAGACAGTTATCTTGTTAGATTTTGTTTGTACTGGAATCAGTTATTTGAGTGAGCTCTAATACATCTACTAGGAAAGGGGCCCCCCTATAAGATATATTGGATGTAACTGTCAATGAATATCTCACACCCAACTTCTGCATGAAGACACAATGAAGAGAAACAGATGCTGAGATTGGGATAGTGAACATAAACTTGATAATTTCAGGAACAATGCAGAATATTTCATTGGTCGTATTTACAAGGATTCTTATTTCCGCAAGATGAATCTTATATTACATTTTTGAGAGACTTCTTCTTTAAAAAAAAATGACCCCCTGTTGAAAAAACGGATGTTATAATCTTCCAAAGCACATATAAACTCACCATGGCGACTTCTGAAGTTTCCAATACATTATTCCCTATGTAACGCAGAGTGGGGTGGCTATTATAGTGCGTTTAATACAGTTGGCTCCAAGATTTCTCAAGGCTGAACCCCCTCCTGCAAATAAACTTGTCAATATTGTTTTGCTTTTATTTACATTTAAAGTCGAATAATGAGTATTGTGCGCCGCTGAGAAGCCATCAGCGAAATTACTCATTTGGCTTGTTTCACTCGCTGTAACAGAGGTTTCCTACTGCTCGGCAATATGATAATGACAGCCATCTGCTGCCTCTGAAGCGCCTTGGCTTATCTTCTCACTGTCAACTGAAAGAAAGAAAACCGCCCCAGGTGACGGCGAGCATTAAATATCTCCTGTGCGCAGAGTCACAATCCCAGCCAGGAATGATAATCCAACTGGCAGTCAGGATGTAATAAAAGATGTGATTGAAACAGTCAGAGTTATGTCACAGACGTGTGGCAGCAGCCGGCCGAGAAATAGATTTGTATGGGACACATGGATCTATGGGGCAGATTCACTATAGTGGGAAGTGGCTAACGCTAGCGACATTTCCCAGAAATCCCATCCGCAGAGACATCGCCAATTCACTAACAGGCGTAGAGGATAATTCGCTAGCGAATGAGACCTTTGCTAGCATTCGTTCGGACCCAGTCTCCAGGCAACTTGTGACTCTGGCGAACGGTCGTAACAACGCAAGTTCACTAAAGGGCGAATTTTACAGGACGTTAACTTCGACACCTCAGACCAATCTTATGTCATATTTAGTGATGGGCGAATCTACCCAGTTTTGCTTCGCCGAAAAATTCACGAATTTCCAGCGAAATTCACGAATTGGCGAAAAAATTCACGAAACGAGTTGTGGCACGTTTTTGACGCGTCTTGTCAGTTTCGAATTTATTCGCCAGCGGCGAATTGCGGGAATTCGCCCCTGGCGAATAAATTCGCCCATCACTGGTCATATTCCGAATGCCGGAATTGCATTAAAGGATAAGTAGACCTTTAAAATAAGTGAATATAAAATGGTTGAGAGGGCTATTCTAAGCAATTTTGCAATGATTGTTCATTATTTATTTATTTCCAATATATTAAAAGATACATGTCCTGTTAAAATAAATTAATTTTGTTACAATGGCGACACCTGCTGGTCATTTTCTGACCATTCTGACCAGCAAGTAGTCAAGGAAGAAGTTGTCAGGAGAAAGAAAGAGGCTTCTCTGATGATCTTCTGCTTAAGAAAGATTTGAGAAAGGTTTCTCATTTTCTTCCTAAACAGAAGAACATCAGAGCAGCCTCTTTCTTCGTCCTTCTTCCTTGACTACTTGATAGTTAGAATGGTCAGAAACTGACCAGCAGGTGGCACTGTTGTAACAAAATTCATTATTAACAGTACATGTATCCTTAGAGAATTCAACCCTACAGCCTATGTGATACCCCGGGCAAATGCCCCTAAGTCCATACTTACCACTCAGTGCAGATTTAGGTATTGGACTTCACAGGCGCCATCATCAGCCTCTTCGATAATCTTCAAGTCAATGGGCAATTTTTCTTATGGCGACTTTTTTGTCCAAATGCATTAAAGTCAATGGGCGATTTTTCTTTTAGGCGTTTTTTCTTATACGCACTTTTTCGCCACAGTTTTGCAAAAAATTCACACATGGCGAAATGCGGAATTTCACTGTGAATCCAAGGCTGGTGAAAAAAATTGCTCATCATTAGAATGTTATTTTCTTTTATTATGCCAACATTTGATGGAGGGCCTCTTCTAATGGAAGATGCATGTAAATAAATACTTCTAAAAGGCAGTATTACAATTCTATCCAAAGTGGATTGCTCATCCCATTAATGTAGTTTACTGTAACCGCAGGATGAAAGTGACCCTCACCATTAGGATCTGCATTAGGCATCTTCAGGGAGCCCCTAACAATGGATCAAGTACTGTAATGTGATAGTGTGCAGGTTAGTGAAAGGATCATTGGGAGGGTCAGTGGTAAATAGGAGTACAGTATCCACGATACCCATTCTATAGGAGTATCAGTGCTATGGTGGCATTAGTAGTGGCAGTGTTTTATGGTAGCTAGCAGTTATTTATGAGTATTAGAGCCCAGGCATTTCAAGTACAAAGAGAGGCAAGAGGTTGTCGTGGCATAATTAGATGTTACTGGGCCCCACAGCAAAATAATTTAAGGGCCCCCAAAATCCAGAGGTTGTCCTGTTTTACCAAAATATATTAAAATTACAGCTGCAGGGTCTGCTTCCTTTGTAGTCATGCCCATGGGCAGTGCTTATTCGCCAACGCCCTTCCATTGTTCAGTTTGTGAACAGCAGTGATTCATGAGCATTTAGTATGTAACTGACTCTGACAACAACAACACAATCACAGCTCTTAGGTTCCTTGCCCGAGCAGACAGGTAATGTGTTCATTAGCCAAACCCCACCAGAATTAATAGAGGTGGCAAACTGGGCTGCTTAATTGTTTCTTTCACACTCTCTGCTGAAATAGACTTCCTTTTATAAGACTATTACATGCATACCTTCCTCACTACTCCATTAAAGAATAACATTTTGCCTAATGGTAGAGAATGTAATTCGCATCAGCTTTCCAATACACGTGGGGGCACATTTATCAAAGGTCGAATTTCAAATTAATGTGAGTTTTAAAAAACTCTCATAAACTCCCATGAACTCGAATTTGACCAACTGAAATTTATTTAACAAATCTAATTTTTGAAACTTGGGTGAATTGGGTCGACCTGTAAACTCGAATTAAATTCGATTTGAATTTTAAAAACTCGATTCAAGTTTTTTTCTCTGAATCTATTTCAGGAAGGCTGCAAACAACTCCAAATTGATCCCAGGATGTCTCCCACTGGCTAAAACAAGCAATTCGACAGGTTTTAGGTGTCAAGTAGTTGCATTTGAGTTCTTAAAGGGCCAAAGTATGATAAATATCTAAAATCAAATTAGAATTTTTTTAAAAAAACTTTGACCATAAATAAAGGCAAAAATTCAAATTTATTTTAATTTTCAGTACGACCCCTGATGAATCTGCCCCTTAAATGACTCTTTCGTTGGTTCTAAAATTGTCAGTGACACTACACTTTCCTTTGAAACAATGTAGCAGAAGCCGGCTAATAAACAGACCTGTAAAAAAACATGCAAGGCTGGCTTCTGCTACATTGTTTCAAGAGTTAGAACCAGCAGTGCTACACATGTGACACAAGAAATGTGGACATTTCCCCCTTCTATATTTGGTGTTATGATTATGATCATTTTATGATGTCATAAGTGATGTCAGGGAATTATCTGTCTACTCATCCCTCAGTTTATTTGGCAGTCACTGATGTTTGACCCTATGATTTTATAATTCCTATAATTTTTTTTGGTCTTTGCATTGTGCCCAATGAGTGCCAGAAACAATGACTTGCCTGGTCATCCAGCTGGGGCCCCCCAACCAAGTTATTGATCCCCGGCCAATAGGGATGTCCCCACAGTTTGTGAACCAATTGTTTGTGTACAGTCTGATCCCATGCAATTGGATTGGTCAGGGCACTGTAGAGTTCAAGGTCGGGCCAAGGGGCTTCTCTTTCCTTGCCTAAAGGAAGTGAGTGTGTAGTGAATATGTCCTCCCCCATCCAGGTGAAAATCATGGAACTTGTCTCTGTTATATAATGTTATTCAGACTTATTTTTCCTGCATACTGTAAATATTATACAACATGCCCTTGTATGTCACAGCTGGTTATTTTTCCTATAGCTTAAGTGTTCCTTTAAGCAGCGATGTACTTAATAGCGTATCAGTTGGTACATCTTTGAATAAGCAGAAACTTCATTTACCTCCCCAGGATGCATTGGGCACACTCTGTACTGCATTTAATGTTACAGAAGGAGATTTCAATGCAGATAGGAATTAGTAAGCCGGGCAGGAGAGCTTACACACATATACACCCACACACCTTGCTGTTTAGTAGCACATCTCAAGGGAACCATGTGGATTTTGGGCTTTCATCTATATACAGTGTCTTGCAGGGCCATTTCAAAGGGGAAGTTCACTATTAGTATTTTACAGATATAAGCCAGTTGGTCTTCATTCTTTATTTTGTGCAGTTCTTGAATTATTCCCCCTTCCTACTCTAGCTCTTTTCAACCTGCTGTCTGGTTATTGGGGGTCACTGACCCTGGCAACCAAACAATAGATCATTTTTTGTTAGCGAAACTTTTTATGGCTGATTTTTCTTT
Organism: Xenopus borealis; assembly: GCA_024363595.1. Lineage (NCBI taxonomy): Eukaryota > Metazoa > Chordata > Amphibia > Anura > Pipidae > Xenopus > Xenopus borealis. The sequence continues at coordinate 6,417,815 of CM044442.1, forward strand.
CCTGTCTCTTTAAAGGAGAACTAGACCCTAAAAATTAATATGGCTAAAAATTCCATCTTTTATATATATATATAAAATGTATTGCACAAGGCTAAAGTTTCAGCTTGTCAATAGCAGCAATGATCCAGGACTTGAAACTTGTCACAGGGGGTCACCATCTTGGAAAGTGTCTGTGACACTCACATGCTCAGTGGGCTCTGAGCAGCTGTTGAGAAGCTAAGCTTAGGGGTCGTCACTAATTATCCAGCAGAAAATGAGCTTCCCTGGCTGTAATATAAGCTGATGCTACAGGTTTGCTGATTATTAAATTCTGATGCAGCTAATTGCACTGGTTTCTAATTATCTGTATTAATGACTAATCAGCCTTATATTGTGACTATATTTCTATTACACTGTGGGGCAGATTTATCAAGGGTCGAATTTCGAGGCCCATGTCAGATTTCAAAATTGAATATGAAAAAAATCTGTTTGCTCCTTTGCGAAGGGGATTTCAGTGCAGAATATTCTGCTGGAGCAGCACTATTAACTGATGTGTTTTGGAAAAAAAATAAAAAATCATATGACAGTATCCCTTTAAATACATATTCACACTGGGAGAGGTCTCTTTAAATATATCGAATAAAGCAGGTTCTGGAAGACCTTACCCGGTGACCTTTCCCAGAGCACAATGCATTCAGCTTCGATGATGACACCTTAAATAGCCTTTGGAAGTTCTGGTGCATTGATGTATTGATCAGTCTATCTGGCCTGTGTAGCTACTGGAGATGCTTCCGAAGCCATTGGAAACCACAAAGAAACTTGCATTTGCAGGGAGAAGAGGCACATTTAGGATCACCCTGGGTATCTCCGACAAAAAAACCCACTTGTCCTTACAATTTCAACAGGGCAGTGACCTCAGTTCCATAAAATCCTTTTATTACTAATATTACCTTGAATTGTGTCCGTGATCCTGCCTGTAGGGGACCGGGACTTTGGGGTAATTAACAGGTTAGGGGCAATAGCCTGGGGGGGGGAGATAGGGAGGTGGGGGGCTCGCCTCCTCTTTAGATCCTACCAAATATGTGTGAATTTCATCCGCGTACTCTTGGCTTTCTCCCTCATTCTGAAATACATTAGCAAGTTAATTGGCTCCTGGGAATGTGCTAATTACTGTATATCAGGGAGGCATTATAGGGCAAGGAAAGGCAAAGAAATAAAATCCCATTTTTACCTTCTTTAATGAAAAAGAAATCTATCTCCAATATACTGTAATTAAAAAATGTGTACTGTTTTTATAAGAAACCTGACTGTATACAGTGAAATTCTCCCTTCATTTACTAATGTGGATAGGAATTGTCATACAGTCCCTAACTTCTGACAGGGAAACAATCATACTTATGAACAGCAGGGGGAGCCCCTGCCTTACTTACCAGCCATGCAGAACTCAAGCAGCTTTGTTTTTTGATGATTTGTGACGACCCCTAAGAAGCCCAGATCACACTGAGCATGTGCGAGTCTTGATATTGCAGAGATGTCTAACAAAGTTACAAGATGACAGCCCCCTGTGGCCAACTTTGAAAGCATAAATCATGTGTTTGATTAGGCTTGTGGTGCAGTAAGTTCATGTTTATGTTTAGTATACAAAATACACCATTTCTACCCTTATTCTATTTTACACTTTCCTTGCCCTTTAAAAAGACCACCAAGGTTAACGGCACATGGAGAGTGGCTTCTCAGTAAAGGAAGCAGTCCTTCGCTGAGATTCAGCGAGATTTAGTCGCCCAGCGATAAATCGCCTCTTCTTCGGGTGACTAATCTCCCTGAAAAACGTTCCCCGGTGGGACGGCACTTCATTTTCTGAATTCCCCAAAAGTTTCCTTGTGAGGCAACTTCGAGCGACTTTGGAAAACGAAGCATTCTGAGTGCCATCCCGCCAGCGATTTAGATTCTAGCCTGCAGGAAGGCTTTTCAGGGAGATAAAACGCCGGAAGAAGAGGCGATGTGTCGCTGGGTGACTAAATCTCCCCAAATTTTTGTGTGTGCCACTAGCCTTAAAGGAGAACTAAAGCTTAACTAAAGAAGTAGGTATAAATCATGGGTGTCCAACCTGCGGCTCAGGATGGATGTGAATGCGGCCCAGCTTGGAACGCTTGGTTCCCGAGGAAATGTCAAAATAATATAATAATATGTCTATTTACTGTAATATCCAGGTGTCCCATATTCCAGTGTATAGCTCCAACTGGTCATCCAGCTGGTATTGTAGTTCTTTTCTGTGTATTTAACTTTTTCAAAAGTGTTTGTGTGTCTTGTGTGTGGCTAGGGTTGCCACCCAGCCGGTATTTTACCGGCCTAGCCGGTTAAATACCTGCAAGAGCCGGGGCCAGTATTACAAATTTACCAGCAATGTAGTTGCCGGTAATTTGTAATACCCTTAATAAAAGCCCTCAGCCTTCACTTTAAAAGTCTCTTTTCCCCGACGCTGTTGTGGCCCTGTCCCCTTTAGTGTCATGCCCCGCCCCTTGTGAGTCTCTTTCCCCCGACTCTGTTGAGACCCCGCCCCTTTCTGCATAATGCCACTCCCATTTGTGACGGTTTTCTATTACCCCACCCCTTATGCGTCTCTGCTGTTCCTGCCCCCCACCACTAGCCGGTAACTTTTTTTTAAAAAAAGGTGGCAACCCTATGTGTGGCCCCAGACAATTTTCTTTTTCCAGTGTGGCGCAGGGAAGCTTAAGTTATAAATGTTGTACATGATGTTTTGTGCTTGTGTATCAGCCCAAGGCAACCACAGCCCTTTAGCAGTAAAGATCTGTGTCTCCCCAGTAGATGCCCCAGTAGCTCCCCATCTTCTTTTCTACTGATTCACTGATTCACATGCTCTGTGCTGCTGTCACTTACTGAGCTTAGGGACCCACTCACAATATACACCTGATAGTGTCATAGACATATAGTCACAATATAAGGCTGATTAGTCATTAATACACATCATTAGAAACATCACAATTTAATCATCAGCAAACCTGTAGCATCAGCTTATATTACAGCCAGGGAAGCTCATTTTCTGCTGCTGGATAATTAGTGACGACCCCTAAGCTTAGCTTCTCAACAGCTGCTCAGAGCCCACTGAGCATGTGAGTGTCACAGACACTTTCCAAGATGGTGACCCCCTGTGACAAGTTTCAAGTCCTGGATCATTGCTGCTATTGACAGGCTGACTTTTTATGCTGGTGCAATAAGATTAGTATGTAAAATATGCTATTTTTAGCAATGTTGATTTTTAGGGTTTAGTTGTCCTTTAATGTGTCAAATTGACTCCCCTGTAAGGCCAGACAAACAAACAAATGTTGCTTGAGGTTCCCCGCTGCACTTGCCACTTGCTGGAGGGCTTCATCCAAATGTGTCTGCTTTATTATATCAGATTTTCAAGCAATCAGTTGGCTGCTTCCGCTGCTATTTAGGGCTATGTCTGCTTAACGCTATCTGTTTGTAGCTGAAGGAAAGTATTGATATATCAGCCATAATTCTAAGATTGGTGGGGGCAATTAAGCATTCAACTTCACCCCAAGTGACCTTCAGGCTGAGCCCCATTATTCCTGTTCAAAGCTGTGCCCCCAGGGGGCGGGGCAGCCCTACAGTTTGGGAAGCGCTGGTCTAATCATTTTCTAAGAGGAAGTGACACTGAATAAAAGGCAATAGATGATTTCTGTACAAACAAATGAATTGCTATGCAAACAAGTGCAGCCAGACATTCAATTGAATTATAAAAAAAAATGTTTGTCTAGGTTATTGAAGCTGTCAGGCCCTCAGACATGAGAGCTGTCAGGGCTATTTCATAGTTCTATCACTAGACAAGGCACGGGTGTAATTATAGAGGAAGCAGACCCTGTGGCTGCAAGGGGGCCCCAGGAGGTATAGGGGGCCCCATATTGATACAATCTCAATAAATATTGCTGAAACAGGACAACCCCTTGACATTTTAGGGGGCCTGGAAAATGAAATGCTGGGAGACCCAGTAATATCTAGTTATGCCACTGAAGGCAGGGATTGGATTTGTATATTAAAACATCACTGCAAACATCAAAGCTGCAGATATCGGTGCCTTCTTCTCTATTAGTAGGCCCAAAATGGATTTGTTTAGGATACTACCATGCTGATTGGGCTCTTTCTCAGACATCATTGTTCTTCTACAATTTACCCTGTACCGGGGTCTTCACTGACATGTTACTTGATGGGTCTTTCACATAAAAATCTTTTTAATCACATTGCCCTTATGTAGCATTCCTTAAAGGAAAAGTAAATGTTTTTCTTTTTCTTTCTGTAAATTTGCTCTAAACAGCCCCCCAGATTAATGTACCTTAGTCCCTGCTGCAAGTCTGCTCTGGTTTCTGTGTTATCAGCAGCTTGTTTCCCCTTCTTCCTGGTGCAGAGTGAAGCCCAGCCCCTTAGCTTACTGAGCTGTCCATTTGCTGCTGTTCCACAATAGAGAGGAAGAGGGAGCCAGTGTGTGCATTAGTAAGCTAGTTTCCCCAAGCAAAAGCTGCTACACACACTGCTCTCTGCTATGTCATAGTATGCAAATGATCTCCAGGACTAGTCCAAGATATAAGGTCAGCTCAGAAAGCTAAGGGGCGGGGCTTCACTCTGCACCAGGAAGAAGGGGAAACAAGCTGCTGATAACACAGAAACCAGAGCAGACTTGCAGCAGGGACTAAGGTACATTAATTTGAGGGGCTGTTTAGAGCAAATTTAGAGATAGAAAAAAAAAACGTTTACTTGTTCTTTAAACATTTCCCTGAGTTGGATGAGCACATACCTCCCAACTGTCCCTTTTTCGGAGGGACAGTCCCTCTTTTGACAGCTCAACCTGCAGTCCCTCATTTGTACTGGAAAGTCACTATTTTCTCTGCACTGAACAACCACAAAAAGAAACAAGAACATGTGCAACTAAGATACTTTGTAACAATTTTGAGATAAGAAAATAAGCAATTGTAACAGTTTAGATAAGGAGGTCCCTTGGGAAAAGTTAGACTCAAAGCAAAACTGTAATAACTGAAAAAAACCTTTATATTTTCAAACTTTCATAAACTGCCAAATTTTCTAAAATGAACATGGTAATTAGGGGGTGTGGCCACAAAAGTGGGAGTCTAAACATTTTCCATGGTATGCTCAAAAAATTAGTTTGTCCCTCTTTTTATTTCCAAAATGTTGGGGGGTATGTGAGCATACCTGAGGGTCTGAAGGCATAATAGGTGCCATAGTTCTTGTCTATGGGTAACATATTTTATGGATAACTATGGAGCAGCAGCACAAATTATTGGGTTCTATCCTTTTGCAGCCAATAGAGAATGCCACAGGCAATTAGTGTGGCCTTCAAGTCATCACTATGGCCGCTGAGTCATATCTATAGTTCAGGGATGCAAAAGAAAGAAGACCCTCTTGCATTACTTTTCCCCTTTATTCCTCTTTATCTTTTAAAGAATACCTGTCTAGGGCCACATCAATTCTAGGGATGCCCAATACTATCTAGGAGTACCTGTCACAGCATCAGAAAAGCAGGGCTATTTTTCTGGTGGGGAGGCCCAGGGCAAAACAAATTCTGATCTACGGCCCCCCACCTGTTGTTGGCATTACAACTCCCAGCACCATGACCCCTCACCTGTTGTTGGCATTACAACTCCCAGCACCTGGGCCCAGGGCAAGTATATCTAGGACATTACACTGGCAGCAAATTGATTGCTCCCCAAATCCCTACCATGCCTGGGCCCCTAGGTTGGTGCCATTTATAAGACTCGTTGACTTCCATCGATCTATCCATTGACCATCAGTGATTTAATATACATTTTTACACTTACTTACCCAGGTACACTTTCACTGGCATTTATACTTTTGAATCGATGATAAAAATACTGGCACGGGGATTTTGCTTGAAGCCATTCACGTTTCTGCGAGACCCATGGAACTGGCTGGACTTCAGTGTTATCGTCATGGCGTAAGTACGATTCTTTATCATTACAGAATGCGGTAGGTCCATCGCTTGCAGTGAATCCACGCTGTTAGCTTTATACTGTATAATAACATGTCAAATTAGAGTTATTTCTTCACCACCAATAGAAAACGACATGCCCAATATGAGCAAATAATGGGGGCGGAGTGCCAAGGGTTAACTAATATGAATATTTAGAGTAGACGTTCACCTTTCAGTTACCTTTTATGTTACAGAATAGCCTATCCTTTGCAACTATTCAATTGGTCTTCATTTTTAAATTTTTTACTATTTTTAAATTACCTGCATTCTTCCTCTTTCAAATGCTCTGTAGAGGTAAGGGCACACAACAAGATTCAGGGAAATTTAGTTGCCTGGTGACTAGTGATTGTCGAATTTATTCGCCTGGGGTGAATTCGTGGCGAATTCCCATGATTCTCCTCTGGCGGATAAATTTGTAAAAAACATGGAAATATTCGCCTGGTGAAAAATCGCTGGCATCTCGTTTTGGATGCGGGCGTCCGTTTTTTGTACGCGCCTGTCTGTTTTTTTGGATGCGGGCATTTGTTTTTTTGACGCCAGCAAAGTGCGCCTCCAAAAAATTACGTCCGCATCTGAAGCAAGATCCTGGCGGCGTTTCGTGAATTATTCGCCTCTTCATCTGGGCGACAATCTCATGAGGCAAATTCGGAAAATGAAGTTCAGAGAGTGCCATACCGCTAGCGATTTTACATTCAAGCCTGCGGTTTGGCACAGGAAGGCAGTTCGGAGAGATTGTCGCCCAGACGAAGAGGCGATTAGTCGCCATGCGACTAAATCTCCTCGAATCTTGCTATGTGCTCTTACCCTAAGGCAAAACTTTTATTTCTATAGATACTTTTTAATCACTCATCTCTGTATTCAGGCCTCTCTTATTTAACTTCCAGTGTGTCATTCAACCCACTGCCTGGTTGCTAAGATACATTGGACTATAACAACCAGACAGCTGCTGAAATGACAAATTGCGAAGTTGCTGAACAAAAAAGAAAAATCATTAAAAAATTACAGCAAATGAAGACCAATAACAGATTGCCTCAACATACCATTGTCTACTCTAATCACACTAAAAGTGAATGAAAAGGTGAACTACCGTTTTGACAGTGGCTGAACTAACTGAATCCAGCGCTGATGACTAATACATACGTTGCTGGAATTCCTCTGCAACTCTGACAAATCTATCACCTAGGGGGTTATTTATGAAAATCCTATTTTTTCTCCAAAAAAAAAAAAAAATTAGAATCCACAATTTATCCTTATTTATCATAAAAAAAACCCACAAAACTTTTTTGGATTGTCGCACGTATTGCCGCCTGAAAAAAATCTGAATTTTTCAGATTCGAAGCCTGAAAAGTCAGAATTTTTTGGTGAAATCGGTGGAAAAGCTTGAAATATTCGGATTATCCAAGCGCAAACTATAATCTTCAGATAATAATAATCACAAAAAAAAAATCAAGTTTTTTTTTCCACTAAATATTTGGATTTTATAGTATAAACATTTTTTTGTTTTTTTACTTTAATAAATAACCCCCTAATGTAGCACCTAATGTAGCCTGACTTACAGAATTTGCTCTCTAGTTATTGCAGTTCAATGTACGGCCCTGGGTTTCCAATACAGTCGCATGACCAGCTTCTGGCTCAGCATTTAGTATCTTGTAATAATTTGTGGCAGGGGTAATAAATTGTAAGTATTGCCTCCTTGAGGGTCAGTCTACACAGATTCGGGGGGATTAGTTGCCCCAGACACTAATCGCCTCTTCTTCAGGGCGACAATCCCCCATGAACTGCCTTGGCCCCACCACCCGCTAAACTGAAAATCGCCTGCGGCGATTCACATGCGGCTGTTCGTTTTCTGAAGTCGCCCGAAGTTTCCTCGTGAAGCAACTTCGGAAAGCGACTGGTCGCGTATGAATTGCTACAGGCGATTTTCAGTTTAGCGGGCAGGGCAGTTCGGGGAAATTGTCGCTAGGGCGACTAATCTAGTGATGGGCGAATTTATTCGCCAGGGGCGAATTCGCGGCGAATTCCCGCGATTCGCCGCTGGCGAATAAATTCGCGAAACTGGCAAAAAAATTCGCCAAAAAAAATTCACCGCCAAAAACGAGTCGCGTGTCGTTTTTGACGCGAAGCGCCGAAAACGACGCGATGCGCACCGAAAATGACGCGACGCGCGTCAAAAACGACGCGCGTCAAAAACGACGCGCGACTCGTTTCGCGAATCGGCGAAAAATTGCCGAATTTCTCTGGAAATTCGCGAATTTTTCGGCGAAGCGAAACGCGCCCGTTTCGCCCATCACTACTAATCTCCCTGTATCTGCTCATGTAGACTAAACCTGAATGTTGCCAGGGGAAAGATAAAGCTTTTTGAACAAAAAACTTGAAAAGCCTTTATCTCAGGCCAATTAGCTTTTATTAATGTTATCACTAAATTACAGGCTTCCATCCACAGAGTCAAACAAACAGCTGGGTGCTCTTATCAGAAATGCCAACTAGAAATCAGATTGATGTGCTCCTGCACCAAGAAATTTCTTTGCACTTTATTTACGTTATATTTATGCTCAGGATTGTTTAAGCCTTTCCGGAATCGCCCGAAGTTTCCTCACGAAGTATCTTCGGGCGATTCCGGAAAACGCCACGCCGCGTCTGCACAGGCGCTGGCGCTTTGTCAGTATACTAGCAGCAGACAGGGAGAAGGAAATTCGGGGAGATTGTCGCCTGATAAAAACGCCAGGCGACAAAATCTCCCCGAATCTCCCTGTCTGTCCCTACCCTAAGGCTTGTAAAACATGGGCAGATTTGGTTTGGAGGAGATTTCTTAGGCTAAGGCCAGACGAGGAGATTCGGGGGAAATTTGTCGCCTGGCGACTTCTCGCCGCGATTTATCGCCCCCGAACCTCCCCGAATAGCCAGGCACCGCCGATTTTTCAAATCGCTCCAAATTGCCTGGCCGCAATTTCAGTTAGTTCAGCCACTGTCAAAATGACAAACATGACCAGGGGCAGCTGGGAAATTCACAAAATGTCTGGCATCATGTCAGATTTCAAAACTGAATATAAAAAAATCTGTTTGCTCTTTTGAGAAATGGATTTCAATGCAGAAGTCTACTGGAGCAGCACTATTAACTGATGTGTTTTGAAAAAAAACATTTTCCCATGACAGGATCCCTTTAAGGATGGGAAGGGTAAAAATTTTTTCCTTCCTTGTTTTGTGCCAAAAAGTCATGTGAATTCCTCCCTGGCCCTAATTTGCATATGCAAATTAGGATTCAGTTTGGCAATACGGAAGGATTCGTCCGAATCTGAATCCTGCTGAAAAAGGCTGAATCCTTGAACCAAATACACGATTCGGTTAATCCCTAGAAATAACTGACGCTGCTGCTTTTAATGCATTGGATTCCTCCATACCCCAAATAACTATGGTGTGGTTCTACTGGTATGTAAGAGGTTTGATAGCCTAGGGCAGTGGTTCTCAACCTTCCTAATTCTGCGACCCTTTAATACAGTTCCTCATGTTGTGGTGACCCCCAAGTTCCCCAACCATAAAATATTAAAATATTTTCATTGCCAGCCCAGAGTTGATTGTTAGGAAAGTACAGGAGACAGTGTCGCAGCATTATTTTTTGCCACACCCATTTTGTGGCCACACCTCAATTACCATGTTAATTTTACAAATTTTAAATGGGCAGGGAGAGCTGTATGGCAGTCCCTACTAAGGGGATATTGAAAGTTGTAGTGCAACTGGCTTCCCTACACAGGTTACTGAACTACAACTCCCAGCACCAACACCTGGAGAGCTACAACCTTGCCCCAGGGCTAGTGGGGAGAGAGATGAACCTGCTCCTGGAACCCCTTAAGTGACCCCTGTGAAAGGGTCGTTCGACCCCCAAAGGGGTCCTGACCCCCAGGTTGAGAACCACCGGCCTAGGGGACTTTTGAGAGGTCTGAAAACGATATCAGTTATCCCAGGTAACCGCTGCAGCCTCCATTCCTCAAGCTGCCGCCATGTTTTCCTTGCTCATCCCACGCTTTTGTTGGACGTTGTTTTGCTATTGTTCGTGTCTGCTTCTCCCTTGTTACAGATATGCAACAGAGTTTGTGGAACTGGGCAACGTTTCCGCTTTGAGAACGTTCAGAGTACTTCGAGCTTTGAAAACAATCTCGGTCATTCCAGGTGAGGATGGGGTTAAACATTGGGGTTATGTAATAAAAGGCACTAAGTTTGCCCAAGGGCAGTAACCTATAGCAACCAATCAGCAGGTAGCATTCACTAGTCACATGTTTAAATGCAAGCATCTTATTGGTTGCCATGTGTTACTGCCCCATGGCAAACTTAGTGCTTTATATTACCTATAGGGGCAGCCGACATGCTATTCCTGTTAAGCAATGTAACCCATGTTTGGGAATGGTTACGTGTAGAGAATGGGACAACTGAATTTACATTGGTGTGCCTATTAGTAATAAGGACATTTAAGCAAATTGTGCTTTTATAAAATAAAATAAAGAGGTTAGCGTGTAGCCGTGTTTCAATTATATACATATTCCCTGTCAATAAATAAAATACAGATGAGTGAACCTAACAACATGGCTGAGGCTGAATTATGCAAATCCTTTGTGTGCACTGAATCCAGCAAAGCAGTGCTGTCCAGGTTATAATAAAATGATCTCATATAAATGAGTGGAGTTCACATTCTTAGTGAGCTGGAGCACAGGAGCACATCCAATGAAGTTTGGGGCTCAAAGCTTAGGTTTGATTGTTTATTGCAACAGAGGGTGTTACTATATAATGCCTGGAAGCAGTGGGAGTTCATATACAGACCCCTGGAGCACAGAAGCACTTTCAGTGTAGGTTGAGAGTCCATTACTATGTTAAGAAGCCTTAGGTCTGCTGAAGAACTATTTAAAGGGCAAGGAAAGGCAAAGAAATAAAATCCCATTTTTACCTTCTTTAATGAAAAAGAAATCTATCTCCAATATACTGTAATTAAAAAATGTGTACTGTTTTTATAAGAAACCTGACTGTATGCAGTGAAATTCTCCCTTCATTTACTTCTGTGGATAGGAATTGTCATACAGTCCCTAACTTCTGACAGGGAAACAATCATACTTATGAACAGCAGGGGGAGCCCCTGCCTTACTTACCAGCCATGCAGAACTCAAGCAGCTTTGTTTTTTGATCATTTATGAGGATCCCTAAGCTTAGCCCAGATCACACTGAGCATGTGTATGTAGTCTAGTCTTGCAGAGATGTATAACAAAGTTACAAGATGACAGCCCCCTGTGGCCAACTTTGAAAGCATAAATCATTTGTTTGATTAGGCTTGTGGTGCAGTAAGTTCATGTTTATGTTTAGTATACAAAATACAGCATTTCTACCCTTATTCTATTTTACACTTTCCTTGCCCTTTAAGGGCTGTGACACACACAAGGCTATTTGGGGAGATTGAGCCGCCTGGCGACTAATCGCCTCGTTCTTGCACCTTCCCTTAACCTGCGCTGGCTTAAATGAAAAATCGTCAGCGCTTCGTTTTCCGAAGTTGCCAGAAAGTTGCCTCACAAAGGAAGCTTCAGGCGACTTCGGAAAAAGAATCGCCGCGTGTGATTAGCGCTGGCGATTTTTCAATTAAGCCAGCGCAGGGTGAGGGAAGGCGTTTGGGGAGATTGGTCGCCGCAAGATTGAGGCAATTAGTCGCCAGGCGACTCAATCTCCCCAAATAGCCTAATGCGTCACAGCCCTAAAGGTGGCCATACACCTATAGATCTGCTCGTTCTAGTAGATCTCTCCCCGATATGCCCATCTTGAGGTGGGCGATATTGGCTGATCCGATTGGATCGTATGGGCAGTCAGATCGCAGGATCGCATCAACAAATCACCAGATTTGGCTCCGCTTTGAAAGGATTTTTACCCCTGCCCAACCGACATCTGGCCGACTCTCAGTCAGACATCAATCAGGGAAGCCTGTCGGAGGGCCCCATAAACAGGCACCTTAAGATCTATTGAAATATTCTGATATGATTTAAAACTAATGAGTCACTTGCAGGCCTTTTATCCTGCTGAACGGACCTGTCTGGGAAGAAACAGAACCTGTGACTGCTGTGTGCCTATTAGTCAGTACATGTGGGGCAGTGCTTGAGCATTGCCTTATTCCAAAAGGTTAAGAAGGAACTAAAATAATTTTGCTTACTTTTTTTGCCTATTGTATATGGGGTGCAGGGTCATTCCAGGGGTGCTGCTGCCGCCTCAAGCAGCGACCATGATGCCTCCCCTCCGCGCTTCTAACTTTTAGCGTTGGATCGCGTCGAGGAGGGGCCGCTGAATTTCCGTTTTAAAAAACGGAAATTCGTCTCTTAAAGTTACAAGAGGCGGTTTTTTTGCCGCCCCTGGTAACTGGCCGCTCCGTGCCGCCTGAGGCAAGATTCTCATCTTGCTTCATGACCAGAGCGGCCTTGATGGGGTGAGCAAAGTCCCATGTGAAACTATACACAGCTCAAGCAAGTTAAACTGTACATTGTATCCACTACCTCCAACAGTGTCGGACAGGGACACCAGGAGCCCACCATAAAACCTTAGACCAGGGGCCCACTCTCTTCATCTCCCCAATCAACCTCTATTCTCCTAGTTTGTTTTCTTTACATACTATAATCAATTATTCCATCTATTTAGCCTCTTTGTTCTCATAGAAATAGAGAATGGCCATGAAATAGCCCAAAAGTTTAGCAGCATGAGGGCCCACTGACACCTTGGCCCACCGGGAGTTTTCCTGGTATTCTGGTGGGCCAGTCCAACACTGACCTCCAAAGCAAGAAAGCAGGGGCGTTACTGCAGAGGAAGCAAACCTTGTGGCTGCAGGGGGGCTAGGAGGTATAGGGACCCCATGAGGCCCAAATGAAGAGCAATTTAGTAAAACAGAACAACCTCTGGACATGTTGGGGGCCCTAAAATGAATTTGCTGTGGGGCCCAGTAACTAATAGTTACACCACTGCAAGAAAGGCTCGCGCAGAGCCCGCAATAGAGTTCCACTTGGCTCCGTCTGACAGGCAAATTGATTTTATATGTTGTTTCAGTCCCCTGAGAACCAATGTTTAGACACTGAGGGAGAGAGAGCATTCTCCATCTCCTCATATTTATAGATTTGATCTTGTCAGCCTGTATTTAGCCGGGGAGCGCCCCCCTCCCCTGTACCTAATGATTGCCGGCCCTGCACTCACACTGACAATGATAGCAGTGATAATTAGCTGCTTTGGATGTGTAACTACAATGCCTGGTACCCAGCCAGCTGAAATGTAATGAACTCTGGCCCTGAATTCTGTGGACAAGCTCCATGATGATGGGTATATTGTCCTGGTTAATGCTTGGAATATGTCGTATGGATACTTTAAAATACATTATGAATAATGCTGCCATTATATAATCTTCCAAATTTTAGAATCCCAGAAGGACAATGGCTTTAGGGCGTTTTTTGGGTCATCTAAGTGATTCCCAGCTCAACAGCCGGGTGCCAAAATGTTCTATATGATTTGAAGATTCCAATGATTTCAGATAGTTAATCCAACCCTAACACTCAGTGCCTAAACCAAAACCAACCACTGTGCTGTCCTTATTTATGTGCCTGTGCCACCACCCTTCAACATCACTGGATGGGTTGGAATGAGTGTATATATATATATATATATATATATATATATATATATATATATATATATATATATATATATATATATATATATATATATATATATATATATATATATATATATATATAAGTAGGAGGAGGGGAGTTGAAATCATAGAGCCAATAAGAACGTTTAGTCCACTACCCACCTGCAACTTGCTGGAAAATCGTTGGTCCAACCAAACCTTGGCACAACACTAATTTCACAATCTATTGACACCAGGGAATTCTAGATTTGTGATTCAGAATAATCAGAATAAACTCCTGGGATTGTTCAATATGAGAATACCTTGGGGGGAAATTCACTAAGCAGCGAAAATTCGCTAGCGTTGCCTTCGCTATCGTTCGCCGCACTTCGCCAGACGAATTTTCGCCAGCGCTATGCAAATTCACTAAAGTGCGAAGTTATGCTAAGGTTGGCGACTGGTAGCGTAGTTGCGCTAGTGTTACTTCGCCAGGCAAACCGCATTTACGCTAGCAATGTCTAATTTGCCTACGGCGTGAATTTCAAAGTCTAATAGAAGTATATGTTCCAGCCACTACATTCCACTACACAAGCCCAGGAAACCTTTAATAAATAAAATAAAGTTGTCCTATTGCCCTACATGTGCCCCCTGTATAGTTGTGTTGCAATTTGTTAGGAAATGTAGGGGGGAAGGAGGGTAACCCCCCCAAAAAATTTTGCTGTTTTTCAGACTATCACCATAGAAAGGTAAAACGCTCCAGCATTTTTTTGGGAGTTAGAAAAAATGTCAAATTTTTTTTGCAAACTCCTATCTATTGTATTGAACTTCGCCAGGTCTAGTGAATTTGCGTAATTACGATCCTTCGTCAGTGCGCAACTTCACCTGGCGTAAGGGTGCAAAGTTGCGCTAGTCTATTTCGCTAGAGTCGGTGTTAGTGAATTTGCGAAGTTACGATTTGACGTCACGCTGGCGAATTAGCGCTAGCGTTAGACGCTTTGCTCTTTAGTGAATTTCCCCCCTCGTGTTTAGTTTCTGCTGTTTATATACACCTGTAACAACACTTACAGTATTACATACGGTATTTATAACCAACATCTAGTCCAAGGCATCCAAGTTTACAGGTACACAGAGCTTCTATAATCCACTGCTTGATGTTGCTTGCATACTGTGATATTGCTGTAATGAGTTACATTTTTTCCCAATACATGTATAGGACCTGTTATCTGGAATCCTGTTATCCAGAAAACTCTAAATTATGGAAAGTCTGTTGCCCATAGACTCCATTTTATCCAAAGAATCCAAATTTAAAAAAAAAATATTACCTTTTTCTGTGTAATAATAAAACAGTATCTTGTATTTGATCCCAACTAAAATATAATTAATCCTTATTGGAAGCAAATCCAGCCTATTGGGTGTATTTAAAGGAACAGTAACACCAAAAAATGAAAGTGATGAAACTATCATGTAGCGTTGCCCTGCACTTGTAAAACAAAAAGCTTCAGAGACACTACTATAGTTCATATAAACAAGCTGCTGAGTAGCAATGGTGGAAATTGAAAAACGGCTATATGGCAAAGGATAAGTAATGGATAACAGATAACATTATGTTCTACAGAGCTTATCTGCTGTGTAACTTGAGGCTTTTCTCCTTTGAGGCTAAGGCCAGACGGGGAGATTCGGGGGCATTTTATCGCCTGTCGACTTCTCGCCGCGACTTGTAGCCCCCGAACCTCCCCGAACAGCCACTTCACTAAGCGCACCGGCGTTGCTTGAAAACGCCGGCGCGTATCCACATGGAGCGGCGCGCTTTTTAAAATTGCTCCAAATTGCCTGGCGATAAAATGCCCCCGAATCTCCCCGTCTGGCCTAGCCCTGAGTAGTTGCTCCATGGCTACACAGCAGCTTGTTTATATAAATAATACTAGTATTTCTGAAGCAAACACTGCAGTTTTACCAGTGCAGGGCAACACTGCATTATACATTTATTACTTTAAAACAATTAATTTTTTTAATGTTACTGGTCCTTTAATATTACGTGACTTTCTAGTTGACTTTAGATCCAAATTACGGAAAGTCCAATATCTGGAAAACCCCAGGTCCCGAGCATTCTGGATAATAGTTTAATGGAAATATTAGCTGCTTCTTTATGTGGGATATTTCCCCAACTTCCGTTCTTGCTGGGAGATGTTAAATATTGCAGGATTGAGGCTAAACAGACTTTATTATTTGTATAAATGTCCCTGAGTAATGATGGGCGAATTTATTAGTCTGCGACGAATTCTCGGCGAATTCCCGCGATTTGACAAATGCCGGCGAAATTTTGCCCTGGTGAAAATTCGCCGGCGTCTCGTTCTGGACACGCGCATTCATTTTTGGAGTCCGGCGCCAATTGCCGGCGTCCAAAAAAACGGACACCAGCGTCCGAAAACGGATGCCAGCGTCTAAAAACAGACGTGGGCATCCAAAACGAGACACTGCGGTGTGCGCGCGAATTTCTCTAAAAATTTATGAAAAATTTGTCGAAACGCAGCCGATTCGTCCATCGCTACCCCTGAGCTTTCTTGCCCTATAGGCACCATCTCCCTATGCTATACCCACTATTTTACTCCTGCAGCCCCCTGGTGGTCACTCCCCAAAAGAAAGTCTCACTGAAATCACTGTAAATATTCATGACTTTCAGAAACAGACATTCCTCAATTTCTCATAATAGTCTGAATCTGGCACTCAGCATTTGGCTTTTTTTGTATGTAATTACCCAAAGCCAGAGTGACTAATTCTAACACATTGTTTGTAGCAAACCCGATCTTAAAGTCAAACTTCTATCAAACGCTTTCCGTTGACAGAAACCCTCAAGGTTCCAGATTTACTGCTTAAAAGAAAATCTGTTTCTCAAAAAAATTGCTTATTTTTATCGTTGGAATGTATTGTAGTTTCTAGCCCCGGGGGGTAAAAACATGTAATATATCAGTACGTAAATGTATTTGGTGCTGGTGGGAAGGTGCAAAAGGAATTCAGACTATGTCACAATATTAGAAAAAAATGTAACAGTGGGACCCCACAAAAGGTCATTTACATTTTGGACAAAAGGGAAAGAACATCTGGACAGAAGAGCAAGTCCAACCTGTTTGGCAGGTCCTTCTCTCCTATTGGCTTTTGCACCAAATGTTGCTTTTCTCATGGAGCAGAAACCTTGTATTTTAGTACTGAGCAAACGCATCCAGAGCACCTGTTGCTCTCAGTGTTGTAGTTTATACAAAGGGGAGTTTTTGGTCAAAGCATGGGGTGAGAACCTTGCTCTACTTGTCACTAGTGGGAAAAAAGCCTCCCAACCTCAACCTGAGAATAGAATTTCAGTATTTTGTAAAAAAGGGAAACTTGAAATTCTTTTTTACTGTAGAGAAAGTAATCGCCTGCTTTATACTAGAGAAAACTGTGGCCTGTGGAAAAGCTGAAATGCCGTGTGTATCTCTCCTCACCAGCAACTTGTATTTTAGCTGTTGGGAAGGAAACAAGGGAGGTTTTGATGCCCATCGAAGCGAGGATTTATCCCAAACCTCTTTTGGATGGTTCAGTTTAAAAACAGAAAAAGAAAATTTAACTACACACATTGCGCTAATGTCTGTAAACAATTCTTTTACGCCATTTGAGAAAACCATTCTGTGCTATTTTTATGTCGCTATAACTGACTGAACGTCTTGTCTCAGAGAACAAGCTAATGACTCAGGCAGGTACAGTGACATGAATTTATCTAATACATTATGTCATACGTCAAGGCCTTTAAGCAGGATAGGTAAATGATAGAATAGTCATCAAAAATCAGTACTAACTGAAATAAATATGCAGAGTAATTTATTGATTGATCTGATTGTAGTCTTTGGGAAGGGAATGTGACTGTGGGATAGCAGGTATAGTAGGGAGAGATGGTGCCTATAGTAACAGTGGATAATAGTCTCTGGGAAGGGAGTGTGACTGTGGGATAGCAGGTATAGTAGGGAGAGATGTTGCCTATAGTAACAGTTGGGGGGTGGGAGGCAATAGTCTCTAGTAAGGGAATGTGACTGACAGATCACATGTAAAGCAGGATGGCAGGATAGTAGAAGTGTTTTATACTAGTTTTCTCAACCAGTAGACAGATTTATTGGATCAAAGAAAGTCTTTTTACCTCATGGTTGCCCCATCAATAGTTGAAGATTTTTTTTGCTATGAAATAGTTATATAGTGGTGAGTACACATAAATGACCCCAAATGCACTATGACCTGCATGAACTCAAGGCCTTGTGGAACGTTGTAAAGGACTGACACCTCAGTGTTAATTGCCAGTCACAAACTCAATAACTTGTTCAAGTGTACTGGCTTCTTCTGCCATTATTCATGTCAAGGCCAATGATAATTTTTATGCAGTGCAAACATAGAAAGAACTATGTTCTCCTTACGAGTTAATGTAGCAGATACCCACTGAATATTTAATGTAGGACAAAAGAGGAAATATATTGTTTTAAAAATATATCAATATCTTCTTAAGTGGATAGTATCATTCCTTGAAATGCGGCTGCCAGAATTCCATTGTAGCCTCTGACCAGTAAACAAACATTTTCCCATGTTATTGACTAACACAAGGAATTGGCCTTCAGTATGTTTGAGCATAATGCAGTTTGTCATTGCCATAGAAATCAATAGTCTCACAGAGGATTTCTGGTGTTAGGATCTGGAAATAGTAAACCTTAAAGGGATACTGTCATGGGAAAACATGTTTTTTTTTAAAAACACATCAGTTAATAGTGCTGCTCCAGTAGACTTCTGCACTGAAATCCATTTCTCAAAAGAGTAAACAGATTTTTTTTATATTCAGTTTTGAAATCTGACATGGGGCTAGTCATTTTGTCAATTTCCCAGCTGCCGCAGTCATGTGACTTGTGCCAGCACTTTAGGAGGGAACTGCTTTCTGGCAGGCTGTTGTTTTTCCTTCTCAATGTAACTGAATAGTACGCAGTGGGACATGGGTTTTACTATTGAGTGCTGTTCTTAGACCTACCAGGCAGCTGTTATCTTGTGTTAGGAAGCTGTTATCTAGTTACCTTCCCATTGTTCTGTTGTTAGGCTTCTGGGTGGGGGAAAGGGATGGGGTGATATCACTCCAACTTGCAGTACAGCAGTAAAGAGTTTATCAAAAGTTTATCAAAGCACAAGTCACATGACTTGGGGCAGCTGGGAAATTGACAATGTGTCTAGCCCCATGTCAGATTTCAAAATGAAATATAAAAAAATCTGTTTGCTCTTTTGAGAAACGGATTTCAATGCAGAATTCACTATTAACTGATGCATTTTGAAAAATTTTTTTTTCCCCTTGACACGATCCCTTTAACAGAGAAGAAGAGCCGTTATTTGACACATACACAGGCCAGATCGGAACCAGCTTCTTCAAGAATGTAGAGCCATCCTCCTTATATGTTTATAAACCTTTAAATTGATCATAGACAACATAACCTACTTCCTCTTTTTTTTGTCAGCATTTGCATAAATAATAATGCCATAAAACACCTGCATTACCCATCACATGAAACAGGGGAACCGATATCTCATTTTAACCATATCTAGACCGTGATTCAGCAGCTTATCTCCCCATGTGAGGGGACTTCTGAATGGTCTCCACGATTGATATCAGGCCAAAAATCGTTCAGCTATAGATCGGGCAGGTTTGATTTTTCCTGCGTTCGAGGACCACATCAGTTAGTTGATCTAGTGGTCCTACGACCCATCTGCACCCATTTCCTACGTATAATCTAGGGCTGAATGCTCGGATTAACTCCATATCACCCTGCTGTTTTTGGGCATATCGAGGAAAGAGTTTCGCCAAACGAGCTGATCTTAACGTGCATGGCCACCTTAAAGGAAAACTATACCCCCCGAACAATGTAGGTCTCTATAAACAGATATTGCATAAAACAACTCATATGTAAATCCCTGCTTCATGTAAATAAACCATTTTCATAATAATATACTTTTTTAGTAGCATGTTCCATTGGGTAATCATAAATAGAAAATATCCATTTTAAAAAATAAGGACAGCCTCCTGGGATCCTAGGATCCAACGGTGCACACAAACATACCAAACAAACTATAAAGTTAGGTCACATGAGCCAATTAACAGACAGAGGTGTGTCTTTTGCTTCCGCACTTCTTCCTGTTACAGTTAGAGTTGAAATATTTCTGGTCAGGTGATCTCTGAGGCAACACACAGACCATCACCCAGTTGGGGTTCAAGGCAAGAGATGTAAAAGGGCAATATTTACTTAAATATATATACCAGGTAGGTAAGATTCTATAATATGTCACTTGATTTGATATAAACTATCTGTTGCTCAAAAATTCATTTTCGGGGTATAGTTTTCCTTTAAAGCAACTGGACTTGTTGACTTGTTACCATGTTTGCCTCTAATGCTTAATCTTCTTTCATTCCCAGGTCTGAAGACCATTGTAGGTGCCCTTATTCAATCTGTAAAGAAACTTGCGGATGTGATGATCCTGACGGTTTTCTGCCTGAGTGTCTTCGCCCTGATAGGGCTCCAACTGTTTATGGGTCACTTGAAGCAAAAGTGTGTGCGAGATTTTATATATTTCAATAAAACCATGATGGGTATGCTGGACTGGAGTAACGAAACTATGTGGTCTTCTTATGAAGAGTTCATCACTGACCCTGGTAAGGGGAACTTTATTTTTTTTTGAGGGTTAACATAATCTTTTATGACTAAATGTATGGCTTTAATTGAGTTTCCGTTAAAAGTGTTTAATAGTGCTGAAAGAAAAGCATTTGGGAAAAACTCAAATAGAATCTTGCTCCATGGGATGTCTTTTTTTTTTTCCTTCCTAACATAAATGATTTCGGATCAAGCTAAAGGGATTCTGTTTTTTATGGTATATTTTTATTATTACATTAAGCATGTGCATTGCAAGTAATTTATTCTTCCATTTCAAATGTTATTCTTGAGCCAATAAATGTTATTTTTTTTTAGTTGTAATATTGGTGGGTAGGCAGCCACTTCAGGTCATTGTGTGGTTCTATGGTTTCAGAAAGAGCCAACATTTCACAATGGAACTGCTTTAAGATAAGCTGTAACTGAAGGAGTCACTTGGGTTAGCCAGACTTGGATTTTAACCATTGTGCGCTGTTCTCATATCAGCCACTAGGTGGGGCATTAGTATGCAGGTGTCAGGGAGCTGTTCTTTTACCATCCCATTGCTCTGTTGATGGGCTGCTTGGAGGGAAGGGGAGTGGGCAGGCCCGGATTTGTGGAGAGGCCACCTAGGCCAGGGCCTAGGGCGGCAGGATTTTAGGGGGGTGGCATGCTGCCCAACCACACCCACATTGGTTCAGAAATTTAAATTTCCTGTGTGCCAATTCCCATTGCTCTGTCCTGATGATGCAAATAAAAGGGAGGGGACATGGGCGACAAACGACAGCGGGCCTTGGGGCGCCCACAAGGTAAATCCGGCCCTGGGAGTGGGTGATATCATTCCAACTTGCAGCACCACCCTATAAACATGACTGAGGTTTATCAGAGCACAAGTCACATGACTGAGGGCAATTGGGAAACAAACAACATGTCTATCCTCATGTTAGATTTCAAAATTAAATATAAAAAAATCTCTAGTTGAAATCAGGATGCTGTCCACAGAGAACAACTAACCTTCTAAGTTTCCCACCCATAAACATTTAAGTTTAATACATTGATTTTATTGATGGGGGGGGGGTTGTCCTTAAGCAGGAAAGATCTTGGATTGCTCTTCAGATCCGTCAGATCTAAATGTACAAGAAATATGAGGCTGTGAAACAGAAGCTCGGCGAATTCCTGCTTTGCAGTAATTTATCCCTTTGTTTCATCTCTGATTGGTTTTTATTGTGAACTGCGCTGGTGACTGAGTCCTGTCTTGTTCAAGGCAAGTTTGCATGTTCCGCCAGTGATTGCTTCACAAGCAGGATAATAGAGGGCAAAGATTCCAGATGAGTTCTCTATTATTGGCAAAGGTGTTACATCAGATTCTGTAGTCATATCCTCGCTGCTCTGATAGACTTAGCTGTACCTTAATTACACGTCTTGGAATATTTACCATTTAAAGGGACAGTGGAGATGAAGCACAGAATGTGAGATCATAAAGGTACAAAGACAATCCCATGCAAGCTTTAGCTGCTGGGCAGTGTTGGAAGTTCAAGTTCAAGAAGAGGAAGGGGATGTAGCGAACGTCGGAAAAATTTTTCGCGAACATGTTCGCAAACTTCCGGACAAAAATGCGAACGGTTCGCGAACTTCGCGAA